>SJYA01000567.1:195935-347654 GCA_006410615.1 Neotragus moschatus | reverse complement strand
CAGGAGATAGAATTGGAAAACCGCCTCCTCTAAGCCCAGCTCTTTCACTCCCCTTTTCTGATTTCTAACAAACAAACTAATTAAAGGATAGAGTATTTTCTTCTTTTTATTGTACGCTTTCTAGTTTGAACAGAAACTGGCATATAGAGCTGATGGACTGACTGACTGACCGAACATCATGTATTCATTGAGAAGTGGTTTCTTTAAATTTCATTGTCTTATCTAGGAGCTCAGTGTAGAACCTTAGTATTGATGTTTTCACAGAGTTCACTCTGTGAAATGACTCTAATCAGAAGGCTCTCTTGAAGGATAATGGAGTTTTTGCCTCCTGATAGTAAGTGTCCTTTAAATACATTGAGTTTCTCTTTAAAGACTCAAAAGGGCCAAAAAGACTTTAAAGGGCTGAAAAAAACTCCTAAAGCTCAAATAATGGAATCGGAGCAGAAAATAGGAAAATAGGAAATAGGAAAATATTTTGAATACTTTCCCCCTCTTTTCTAACTAATGAGCTCATGAATTGGTATCTTCTTTGGATAAAGTACAAGTATGCACTACAACTGTGGACAATAGAAATTAAGTTTTATTTACAAAAGATATGTTTTAATTATTAGGATTCAGTTCAGTTCATTTCAGTTTAGTCGCTCAGTCATGTCCGACTCTTTGCGACCCGGTGAATCACAGCAGGCCAGGCCTCCCTGTCCTTCACCAGCTCCCGGAGTTTATCCAAACTCATGTCCATCGAGTCGGTGATGCCATCCAGCCATCTCATCCTCTGTTGTCCCCTTCTCCTCCTGTCTCCAATCCCTCTCTGCATCAGAGTCTTTTCCAATGAGTCAACTCTTCGCATGATGTGGCCAAAGTATTGGAGTTTCAGCTTCAGCATCAGTCCTTTCAATGAACAGTCAGGACTGATCTCCTTTAGGATGGATTGGTTGGATCTCCTTCCAGTCCAAGAGACTCTCAAGAGTCTTCTCCAACACCACAGATCAGAAGCATCAATTCTTCGGCTCTTAGCCTTCTTTACAGTCCAACTCTCACATCCATACGTGACCAATGGAAAAACCANGAACAGTCAGGACTGATCTCCTTTAGGATGGATTGGTTGGATCTCCTTCCAGTCCAAGAGACTCTCAAGAGTCTTCTCCAACACCACAGATCAGAAGCATCAATTCTTCGGCTCTTGGCTTTCTTCACAGTCCAACTCTCACGTCCATACATGACCACTGGAAAAACCATAGCCTTGACTAGACGGACCTTTGTTGATAATGTAATGTCTCTGTAATTATTAGAATTAGAAGATGTCAGTATATTATTGTCCCAACTATATCATAATTTGATGAAGAATTATAGCTCAACAAGTATAGAATCAACATCAGTTGACCGCTTCCAACTTTTAATGGGTTTTTTAAATCAAACCTCATCCACAAATTTGCTCATTCAACTATTTAATGAGCATTTTTGTAGGCAGGTTATGTTTGAAAGCATAGTAGAATATCACACTGCTCAAAGCTGCTTCCATAGACCTGTGATAAGGGTAAAAGAAAATATACCAAAGTATAAGTGCTTTCGGTTTGTTCTTTGAGGAGAAACTCTTGAGGTTTCTTTGCTGCCAAAATCACAGACAGCAGGCAAATGGCAGGCAGATGCCTAAGTGTGAAGGCTTTCATTGGGGGAGAGATCTTTGCGAAGGAATAGGAAAGGAAAAGATAATCTGTTGATCTGGGGGAAGAAATTGATAATATAAAAATGAGAAGAGTCTGAAAATGAGAGTTAAATTTTTTCCCAGGGGATAGGGCTGAGTGCCTCAGATGGGAGTGGGAGTGGTAGGGAAAGGGGCTTACTTAAGTGGCGTTAGCATTAATGGTAAAGAACCTGCCTGCCACAGCAGGAGATACAGGTTCAATCCCTGGGCTGGGAAGATCCTCTGGAGGAGAGCATGGCAACCTACTCCAGTATTCTTGCCTGGAGAATCCCATGGACAGAAGAGCCTGGTGGGCTATAATCCATGGGGTCTTAAAGAGTTGGACACGACAAAAGCGACTTAGCACACACATACGTGGTAGGGGAAAGGACCAGGGAGGGGGTTAAGAGGAGGATGGAGGCTGGTGGTCATGGTCTTAGGGGGAGAGGGTAGCAGAGAAGGGCTAAAGCAAAGAGTGAGAGGAAGGGAAGGGAAGGGGGGGGTCTTTGATAAAACTAAAAATGAAAGTTTTGCTAGATACTTCTCTAAAGAATATACACAAATGGCCAACACACACACGAAAAGATGCTCAACATCTTTAGTCATTAGGGACATGCAAATTAAAAACACAATAGCATGTCATTTCACACACACACTGGGGTGGCTACAGTCAAACAGAACATAAATTTTGCCAAGAAAGCAGAGAAATTGGAACTCTCATTTATTGCTAGTGGGAATGTAAAACAGTTCGGCTATGGTGAAGAGCAGTTTGGCATTTGCTCAAAAAGTTAAATATAGACTTACCGAATGACCCAACAGTTCCACTCCCGGGTATGTATTCAAAAGAATTAAAAACAGGTTTTTCTATTAATAACAAAAACTTGTACGTGAAAGTTTATAGCAGTACTATTTACAATAGCCCAAAGTTAGGAAAAAACCCAAATGTCTATCACCTGCTGAACAGGTGAAAAAACATGTGGCTATTTCCATACAAGGGAACATTATTCAGACATAAAAAGGAAGGAAGCCTTGCTACATTTGACAATATGGATAAATTTCAAAACTAATATGCTAAGTGAAAGAAACCAGACACAAAAGATCACATATCATATGATTCCATTTATATGGAATGTCCAGATCAGGCAAATCCATAAAGACCGAATACACTGTGGCTTTAAGAGCCTGGGAGGAGGGAGGAATCAGTTCAGTTCAGTCGCTCGGTTGTCGCTCATTTGTCTGTGACTCTTGTTGACCCCATGGACTGCAGCATACCAGGCTTCCCTCTCCATCACAAACTTCTGGAGCTTGCTCAAACTCATGTCCATCGAGTTGGTGATGCCATCCATTCATCTCATCCTCTGCCGTCCCCTTCTCTTGCCTTCAGTCTTTCCCAGCATCAGGGTCTTTTTCACTGAGTCAGTTCTTCATCAAGTGGCCAAAGTATTGGAGCTCCAGCTTCAGCACCAGTCCTTCCAAAGAATATTGAGGACTGATTTCCATTAGGATGGACTGGTTTGATCTCCTTGTGGTCCAAGGGACTCTCAAAAGTCTTCAACATCACAGTTCAAAAGCATCAGTTCTTCAGCGCTCAGCCTTCTTTATGGTCCAGCTCTCACATCCATACATGACTAATGGAAAAACCATAGCTTTGACTAGACTGACCTTTGTTGGCAAAGTAATGTCTCTGCTTTTTAATATGCTGTTTAGATTGGTCATAGTTTTTCTCTCAAGGAGCAAGTGTCTTTTAATTTCATGGCTGCAGTCACCATCTGCAGTGATTTTGGAGCCCCCAAAATAAAGTCTGTCACTGTTTCCATTGTTTCTCCATCTATTTGCCATGAAATGGTGGGACCAGATGCCATGATCTTAGTTTTCTGAATGTTGAATTTTAAGCCAGCTTTTTCACTCTCCTTTTTCACATTCATCAAAAGGCTCTTTAGTTCCTTTTCGCTTTCTGCCATAAGGGTGGTGTCATCTGCATATCTGAGGTCATTGATACTTCTCCCTGCAAACTTGATTCCAGCTTGTGCTTCATCCAGTTCAGCATTTCCCATGATGTCCTGTGTAAAGGGTATGAAGCGCCTTTTGGGAGTGATGAAGATGTTGTAGAACTGTGTAAGCATGAGGTTCCATGACATTGTGAATATACTAAATGCCACTGAACTGTACACTTTAAATGGTCAAAATCTTGAACTGTATGCGATGTGAATTTTACCTCAATTTTGAAAAATTGTTTTACTAGGAATTTTCAAAGGTACTTCATTTCCTCCTCCTCAATCTTTTGATATTTTCTTAACAGACGCAGTTTGAATTATTCTCAATTTATATTTTGTTTGTGGGTAAGATAAACCAGAGAGCTGTAATATTTAGGTAAAAGATGCTTCATTCTGATTTCTAAAAGTAGTTTTAAACATTTTTCCAGATAAAATATCACGGTCTCACTTTATATTCTAGGATGTTTCGAGCTCAATCATTAATTTTTGTGTCAGTAGAGTGAAAGGATCACTAACAGGGAGTTGTGATCCCTTCTTTCTTAAGTAGCCTGACTTACCTCTGATGGTCTGTGCATGATTCTTAGGCAAGCATGAGTTCTGAATACATCCTTCAGTTTTCATAAGAGCAAATCCTTAGACCTGATTATGTAGAGGGATGTTTGCGGTTATGAACTTTTCACTTTTTGGCCAGCCACTTGCCACCATGGCAAGTTTGAAAGGAAAATGAGCGACGTGATATCCACTGACTCATGGAGCCAGCCCTGTTCCTCATGGATGTGCGGATAATTACTGCAACTTTGGCTCCAGGTCCCCCTGTGAACTCCCCACCCTTGGAGCTGAGTGGGACCACTGGTGACCACATGATGACCCTTTTACCTCTGGCCCAAGGCCTGTTTGATCCCATGGGCATGGTGAATCTTGTCAGTCACAACTTTTCCTCTCTTTTTTTCCCCCGCTCATTTCAGAAAAGCTTAGACTTGTGGGTGTAGAATTTAGGCAATAGACTTTCTTGGCATAAATTCTGTGCACTGCCCAACATTTCGATTTAGTCTTCTTTTCTAATTCATATACACCAGTATATCTTTTTTTTTTTCTCCATATAATTTTCTGTCGACTGTATATATTTCTAAGTCGTTGTAATTCACATTTTTTTAAGACTAAGTCAGGGGCCAAAAACAGAGCCCAGAGATAAAATTCCATTTCTCTGTGACTTCAAACGATGGTGCGAGATTGGAGCCCCTCCCACTGGCTCCCTCACACAGACACACACCGCAGACATGCACACACATGCTCACACACGTACATGCACGCACAGCAGGTGGCAGGCACACTGCCCTGCCCACCGTCCCCAGAGCAAAGGCCTTGAACCGCAAGGTCCCAGGCTACCGCTTTGATTCAGAGCTCCTTGTCAGAACCCGAGTCAGAGCGGCCTTTATCTCCTTGTTTCTCAGACTGTAGATGAGCGGATTCAACATCGGGGTCACCACCGCGTAGAAGAGCACCACCACCTTGTCCTGCTCGGCGGAGGCGGTGGAGCGGGGCTGCATGTAGGTAACCAGGGCCATGCCGTAAGACATGGAGACCACGGTGAGGTGCGAGGCGCAGGTCCGGAAGGCTTTGCGGCGCCCCTCGCTGGAGCGGATCCGCAAGACGGCGGCCACAATGCGCGCGTAGGACAGCGCGACCAGACAGCAGGGCACCAAAAGCACCACCACGCTGGATGCCAATATGACCGCCTGGTTGAGGGTGACGTCCACGCAGGCCAGCCTGACGAGCGCCAGCGTCTCACAGGCCACGTGGTTCAGCACGTGGCGCCCACAGGTGGGCAGACGCATGGTGACCACGGTCTCCACCGCCGCGTTCGCCAGGCCCACGAGCCAGGAGATGGCGGCCAGGCCTGCGCAGAGCCGAGGTCCCATGACGGCCGCGTAGCGCAGCGGGTTGCAGACGGCCACGTAGCGATCATAGGCCATGGCGGCCAGCAGCAGGAACTCGGTGCCCCCCAGGGCCAGCGAGAAGAAGTGCTGGGTACCACATCGGGCGGAGGAGATGGTCTTCTTCTCCAGGAGGAAGTGCGCCAGCATCTGGGGAACCCCGCTGGAGGTGTAGCAGATGTCCACTACGGAGAGGTTGCCAAGGAAGAAGTACATGGGCAGCTGGAGGCGGGAGTCCAGCCGGACCAGGACGAGGATGAGCCCGTTGCCCAGCAAGGTCAGCAGATAGGCGGCCCCGAACAGGACAAACAGCCCAGCCTGGGTCTGCTGGTCCCCAGAGAGGCCCAGTAGGACAAACTCACTCACCCAGGTCAGGTTGTTCCACCCCATGGAGCAGGCGGGCCAGGCTGCCAAGGGAGGAGCAGAGGCAGGGAAGGGCAAGTAAAGGTCTCTCTTTAGGAGTCTGGGATTAAGCCATGGGCCAGGACTGGAGCTGGAAGTGGGGCGCCTCCCCTCAGGTTCCTTATCCTAGGTGCTGAGGGGACAATGCCCCGAGGCGGGAGGGAAAAGGAGATTTGAGTTCTCACGGTGGACTCGAGGATGAAGTCCCTGTTCTGGTTGTCCTCATGCGTCTAGGACCCAACGCAGTTACAGTTAGGATATAAGCGATCAGTGTGAAAGGAAAGATAGAGGAAGAGGTGGTGGAGAGAAGGGAGGAAGGGTGAGAGGAAAGAAAAAAGGAAGTAAAAGAGAAAGAGCGACTAGGGAAGGGAGGTAGGAGAGCAAAAAATGAGGGAAGGAAAGTGGAAGCCAGGGGAGAAGGGAGAGTCTCCAGTGTGGGGTGGCCAAGGACGACACTTGAGCCCAGGAGGAGCGCCGAGGGGTCGGTGCCTGAGTCTGAACTCACTCGCTTGTTATGTTTCCTCTGGGGTTCAGGTCTGGGTCTCTGCCTAGTCTTCTCACATAGCTCTTGTGCCCAACCGTCTGGATAAAGTTAAAATCAGTGTCTCTAAGCCCCCGCTGTGTGTCACAGACTGTGCGAGACATCAGACACCTGTCTGTGAAACAGAAATACAGATGCACAAGTTCTGTTCCTTTGGTTCTTATAATTTAATCAGGGACACAGACTAAATTAATAATTACAAAATTAATTAAGTAGAATTGTGCTAAGTGCCAGGAAGAAGAATGAGGTTTCTAGTTAGTTAATTAAATTTGCAGCTGTAATTAAATTATGACTGCAGTTGTGCCTTATTTCTCAATAATATGCAATTTATATAGTAAGTTGTGGGCATTTATTTAGATGTTTAAATAAATGGTAAACAGTGTAATGAGAACATTCGTAAACCATTGATACTTACATGTTTGTACTGAGTGTGAAGTGACTGACATCCGCTGATTTTTTTAGGGGGAGTGANGGCTTTTTAGTTCCTCTTCACTTTCTGCCATAAGGGTGGTGTCAATCTGCATATCTGAGGTGATTGATATTTTTCCCGGCAATCTTGATTACAGCTTGTGTTTCTTCCAGTCCAGCGTTTCTCATGATGTACTCTGCATAGAAGTTAAATAAGCAGGGTGACAATATACAGCCTTGACGTACTCCTTTTCCTATTTGGAACCTTCTCCCTTAGTGGTGGTTATTATTGGTGACCTTTGCTGACTTATCTTGTACATCATCCTGAATGTCTGAATTCTCAGGGCTCAGAAATAGTTTTCCTGACATTCTCCTTATACTTCTTTCCAAGTATCCTCATCTCCCCCCAACGCTGAAAAAAATGATCAGATTTCTCAAGGTCTCATTCTTAACATAAGTAAAATGGAACTGGGCTTCTCTGGTGGCTCAGTAATAAATAATGTGCCTGCCAATGCAGCAGGCGTAGGTTTGATCCCTGAATCGGGAAGAATCCCTGGAGGAGGAAATGGCAACCCACTCTAGTATTCTTGCTGGGAAAATCCAATGGACTGAGGAGCCTGGCAGGCTACAGTCCATGGAGTCACAAAGAGTTCGACAGGACTGAGTGACTGAGCGCACATGCAAAACGGAACTGATGAATTTCCTCTCCAAATGCATTTCCTCTTCTGCTTGTCCCAGTTCATTAAAACTTACTAACTTGTTGCTTATTTAGGAGTCTGGGACTTAACCCTTAGTTTTATTCCTTCCCTTACTTAGATCCTATTAAACATGGTCTATCAGCAAGTACTAATAATCTTTCCTCTAAAATACAGTAGTTTTTCTCCATGTTCACTGACCTCCAAATTTAAGCTGCCAGTATCTCTCATCTGACATATTGCATTACCTTCATAACTGATCTGTTCAGCTGCTCTGTTTACCCCTCCAGTTGACTCTTTATCCACAAATCACAAGAATCCTTGATAAAGATCTATTGATTGAATGATCCCACTCACCTGTGTTTCAGTGGCTTAGACTTCAAGTAAAACCCAACTGTCCTTCAGATAAAATCCAGTCTAAAGCGATGAGTGACTCCCATCAATGCTCCAATCTTATACCTTTGCCACCTTAAGTCATAGGACATCGATATCTTCACAATGTCATGATGTTTTCAAGTTTAAAACCTTAGACCATTTTATTCCATTCCTAGAATTGTATGTCCCGGCACTATACACAGCTGGTGCTTTCTCTTCATTAAGGCTTCAGCTGAAAGGTCCCATAATCACTGCAGCTTTCTATCCACTGTAGTTAAATAACCTGATTGACATATGCTTTTTCAGCACCTTTTTGTTTCCTTCATATTTACTTCAGACAGTGTAAACACTAGTGTGTTTACTCTTATTTACTCCCGATTGTGCCTGTTTTATTGCCTGCCTTTGGCAGACTATCTGGCATATGGTATTTAGTCAAAGAATAAATTACAAAGAAGGATGAAATAAAAGCAGTTTCCTATCATTTTTCATGTCATGGAAGAACTCTACAAATAAGGCTTTCCTAAAACCAAAGAGAAACATTAGAAAAATATTTAAAGGTAATTCAACTCAAATCTTATTAAAGTAGTCCTAATGTAATTATTGACAAGGATGTATTTTTTTTCTTAAGGAACTAAAGTATCATTTAGTGAAAATGGTCCTGTTTAGTCTAAATCAAGGAGTAAGAAAAAAACCACAATTTTCTTTTTTAAAAGTAATATTGAAAAACAGTACATTTTAACTATTTAAACATGCTAACAAGGTTAAATCAATGGTAGACAGTAAACATAAGACATCCATATCCTTTTAATCTGAATTATTTTCCTCTATTTTATTTTCACATTCAAAAATCAAATACAGACAATCAGTGCTTAGTGAAAAATTTAAAAACCCAGAAATAAAAAAGAGAGAAGGAAAAAAGAAAGTCTGATTCACACAGATCTCATAAAAAGTTACAAAAACAGTGATTATTCATTCAAAGATTAATAAGTGAAAATTGGATTAATGAAGATTTCATTTATTTTATATTTTAAGTGGAAAGTTTTTTAGCACTCATTGCATTTCTCCCTTGAGGTAATGTAAGGTGAATTAAACCACATAGCCTCAAAAATACATTCTGAAGTTAGTAGCTTGGGGCATAAATAGGAAAGACAGCATTATGTTGCAACTGAAGCATTACACCTTTAGCTCCTTTTTCTCCCCACATCATAAAGGTTATCAAGTGCACTGCAGACTCTGTAAGGCTACCATTGATTTATTGCATCTCCCTGAAACTCAGGAATTAAAAGTCCAAGATCTTGGAGAATCATCTCCTTTCCCTGCCTTGGTGTCTCAAGTACACAGAGCCTGACTGGACCGTCACGTTTCCTGTCTGGCCCCAACCTCTTAGTAGCTAGAAAAAAGTAACTATCCCCATTTCATCAGAATGGAAGTCTTGCCACATCACAAAATAAAGGTGAAAAGGACATAAAGATAGAGCTGGCTACAAAAGACTCAAAGCAAAAGGGTACCGAATGAGAGAGCAAAATCAACAACCACTGAGTTCACAGAAAATTTGGGGGTAACCATCATGAGGTCAGTATCAGTGAGAATTAAATATTTAATTTATCATCCTTCCCCTTGAGATGATACAACAACACGGACATCACGTTTCTAGTGTGTCAATTTTTAGATCAGTTGATGAGCAAAAGCAATCATGGGTCATGACAAATGTATGCTGCTACTGCTGCTGCTGCTGCTAAGTTGCTTCAGTCGTGTCCGACTCTGTGTGACTCCATAGATGGCAGGCTACCAGGCTCCTCCGTCCCTGGGATTCTCCAGGCAAGAATGCTGGACTGGGCTGACATTTCCTTCTCCAAATGTATGATGAGGTACTAACAATATAAAAATGAGGTGTCTAGTTGCTTTTACTTTTTCCTATAGAACAGATGCTTCTACATGCATTTTTTCAGTTTATTAACAGTATTCATTGGAAACAGAGCTAAAACCAAGTCAGTCATGAATGAAAAATTTATCTTTCAACTTCAGTTAAATCTGGCAGATTTAAATCAAGTGTATAGCTCTGCTTCCTCCCAGAACTTCACTAAAATAGGGTTAATGTATCATTGCCACAGAGGTAAAAAGAACAGGATAGGAGAGAATGAGAGATGAAAGAAAGATACTGTTTTTTTTTTTTTTTTTTTAAGAAACACATAGAGGTGTTATCAGAGGAGACAGAGCTGAAAACCATGCTGGGAATAGCTGGGAATGGCTAGAAGAAGCAAGTCATTTTATGCCTCAGATCCTCAAATATAGCTACTCACGGGTACTCTGCAAAATAGAGATAAAGAAACAGATAAAATGGAAAGATGGGTTTTAAACATAAAGACCAAATTTAACCCTCAAATTTTCCATTTACCAAGTCTATCCAGTCAAGCGACTAAACCTTTGAAACCTTAGCCTAATCCAGAGGCTCATTCCAGTGTCACCAAGGACAGCAAAGAGCAGGACAAGACTTACTGAAAGCACGAGGGGACGAAGAAAAAGCCTGCACTGAAACAAGGAAGTTTTCACATGTCTTCGTTTTCACATTCCTCACTTTGCTTGGTGCCATGCTAGCTGAGACCTCAACAGCCCTCCACCACTATTCACACGCACCTACTTCCCTCCCCCAGTCATAGAAATGCTTTTTCTCTGAAGAGTCTTTGTGGCCTCAGGGAAAAGATATATAGTGTGTGTATGTATATATATACACACACACAGAGACCTTTCCCCCAGTGGGAAAATTAAAACAACAACAACAAAAAAACCCAGATCTCTATCCACTCTCTCTGTATTAAATCCTATCTATTGACTAGTTCTACAACCCAGTATGAACTTCTATTGATTTTTTTCAGTGATTCATCCTTAAGTATAAACAAAAACAACAAAGGATGATAAGTAATTTGAGGAAAACCTCTAAAGTAAAAAAGAGAGAAATCAAACAAACGGAATCTAACAAAAACAGGAAATATGGCAAGTAAAACTCTTAGAGAAAAACCCTACAATATTTTCAGATATTGTTAGAGAAGACATTACATTTATGAAACATTAACATCAGAAGAAATAATACCAAACTTACACCAACACTTTGAAGAAATAGTATTTAAAAAAAAATTTTTTTTAATATAGTAGGAAAAATACATGACTCACCTTATTTGATGAGGCCATTATTACGGATACCAAAGTGAGATTAAACACATACAAGCAATTTCTTAGAGGCATTTTTGTTTTCTCTAGCTATTTAAGCAATTTTTAAAATTCATCACTTGGCTCTTGCTTATTCACTTTTAACAAGGGATCAAATTGTAGTCATCATCGTTCAACAAGTACTTAATGTCTCTGTGTGTGTGAGAGACTGTTCTCTGTGTGGACATGGAGTACCAAACTGTGGCAAACCTCAAAAAAGTTTGAGGGCTACTGGGTACTAAGACCTAGAGTATTTGGTTTATATTCTCACAGTGAGAAAAAGGGGAAAATGTCCCTGTGAATACCAGTTTCTGGTGTGCGTGACAAAGGATGACTAGAGAACACTATGGGGGGATGTGTTTTGACTGGGGGAAAATGATTTATGTTAGACATGTGAGTTGGGGGCATTTAAGGCATCCATGTGGAAGTGAGGAAGCAGGATATGTGGTTCTACTGATTAGGAAAAACCTACATGACAGTTGTCTGTGTCTGGTTGGAAAATGAAGCCACGTGTGCAGTTAAGAAGGCACAGCGTGAGCAGAGGGCAGCACAGAACCTAGGGTGGGGAACTATGATACCTGACACCCAGAGTCCAGGGGGTGGACCAGCGGCATAGCCAAGCCAGAGGCANTGCTCCCGGGGGTTTGGGTTCTGTTTTCTCACCTTCCTCCTATTCTTCTTGGTGGAGGACTCACCAAGGCTGAGTGCTCTCCTTATGCATGGAACTCACTTTAGGTGAGGGGGAACCATCTTTCAGGAAGTTCTTGAGGCAGCTGTCCATCCTCTTCTTGGAAATGAAGCTTTACTTTCTCAGTCTTAGGGATAGCTTTTTACAACCTAAGAATCCCCAGAGGGCAATTACTTGCTCTTGCTGTGTCTTTTCATTCATTCTTCGCCTCCTCCCACTCCAGCTTCGTCTCAGCAACCACAGCTCCCCACTCTTTTAAGTTCCCAATGGGATAAACATTCTGAAAATGTTTTATCCCAACTTTTAATTGTCTTTCTAGTTTCCAGACTAATGAGCTCTTCCCTGACTTTTTTGGGTCTTTCACTGGTTTTCAAGGCTACGAATTGCTGAGGACTTTTGGCAGGAGTCAGGAGACAAGACTGTTTACACCTCTGACTTGAGGGGGAAGGATTGCAGTTAACTGGGAAGAAGTAGAACTAAACTCCAGATTTGAACTCCTAACTAAGAGAAGACGAATGCATCTTCTCCCCTCCTTCCACAGATATAGTTTTAGTGATCAGGGAGTAGTGAATAAAGTAAAAATTGTCAAGGAGAACCGTCACATCCATGCCCTGGAAGCCTTCGAGAAGTCGCAAGTTCACAGTCATTGAAATCCTGCCACAGTCTCCTTAGTGGTCTCCCATCTCACATGACTGTTGAGTTGTGTATTCTCATGCTCTCAAAAACTTGTCCATTTTCCACCAAACTTGACTTCCCACTTCTTAATCATCTTCCATGAAAGTTTCAGTCTCTTCACCAGAATCACTCCAAGGAGCAGAGAAAACAGTGGGTTAGTATGGGGATTTTTCCCTATTTACTAATCCATTTCTGTAACAATAGAACATGATTCTTCGGTAAGATGGGAAGAAAAAAGAGAGACAATGTTAGCAAGTAATCCATTAGAGTTTTCCTGTATCAGCAAGGTAAACTTAATTATCTTGAAGGTTTGTCATGCTCATGACAATGGGCTAAGGAAAGGTAGTTTCACTCCCTGCTCTTCCCATTGTGCAGGACCTGTCCTGCTTCGGGCTCACCTCCACTCCTTTCACCGTTCAGATAAACCCAGGACTCAAAGGATCTGAAGCTCTCCCAGCCTCCAGCGGCGAAAACTGATGGGGTCTTTGGACTGAGAGTTTGAACCAGAAGTTGAAGGGATCGCAGAGGTAAAAAAGAAGTCTGAGGGTGCCGTGAGGGAGAAGAGAAAGAGATTGACAACGAACGGACAGGCGGGACTCTTGATGCATACCAAAGCCGGACTGAGTCATAAACCAGTAGAGGTGGCTCAGGGTAAAATGACTGCTGGGGACCGTCTTTTGGGTGACATACTGCTTGATCATCTGATAAAAATATTTCCTTGCTGTTAAAGCAAAAATTCATCTTTCATACTTTCCCAAGTACCAGGGTTACAGATGACCTGTGACTGGATGAAATGAAAAGGTTAAAGACAGTAGGTTTAGTAAGATTCTGAGTTAAAAAGAATAGTACACATACAATTAGATGTGTGTAAGGACAAACAGAGAAAGAACTGGAAGGAATATCATGAACTGTCAATGAATTTTCTCTGGGAATAGGTTAAGAGGTATTTTTATTTTCTTCTTCTTGCTCATCTGTAGTTTAAAAAAATGTCTATAATAAACATAATNTGAGTTAAAAAGAATAGTACACATACAATTAGATGTGTGTAAGGACAAACAGAGAAAGAACTGGAAGGAATATCATGAACTGTCAATGAATTTTCTCTGGGAATAGGTTAAGAGGTATTTTTATTTTCTTCTTCTTGCTCATCTGTAGTTTAAAAAAATGTCTATAATAAACATAATTGTTCCAATATGAATCCAAATTAAAATTTGAAGTTATTATTGATATATCACATTGAGACAGGGATGCTGGGAAGTTAGCTTGCTGGCTTAATGTCCCGCACTACTTACTGGCCCTTGGACAAAATGGGTGAGTGTTAACGGGTGGAGAGAAGGAGTAATTAAAATTCTGCCTCAGCAAAGTAGATATGACTACAGGCTTTAANTGTAAAGCGTGCTCGTGTGAGAGAGGGCAGAAAGATGACATTATATCGTGTGACCGGGGAGGGCCTCTAGAAGGAGCTAATTTAACTTGAGCCAAGATAGCGTCTGAATGACGAAGAATAGGATTTCAGGAGTGAAAGTAACATGGAAAAGGCCAGAATCAAAGATGCGCCAGAGTTAAGGATGACTGCTTAGTACATACTGTCATGCACCTTGCCTTTTCACTTAATAGCATTTATGAGAGATGGCTCCAGATCTCTCACAGATAAAACTGCTTCATTCTCTTTAGCATTTGCATAGGACTCCCTTATAGGGCTAACCCACAATTTATTTATTCAGTCACATACTGCTATTTAAATAATCTTTAATCTTGCTGATGCAAGTAATGCTGAGATGAATATTTCTGTATGTACATATTTGCCCACAAGGCAGATGCATTAGCAAGGTCAAATTCTTGAAGTAGAGTTACTGGAACAAATGATATGCCTTTTACTTCTAAATTATTTTAATTAATGTACCCAATTGGCCTCCATAGAAACTGAACATAGAAATATATTCTACCACCAACAATATATGGGGGAGACTGTTGTACCCTCCAAACTTTGTGTTCACATTTTTGAGGAGGAAATGCTCTAAGTAACATTTTCTAATTTTGTGTTGCATTTCTCTTGAGTGGGGTTGAAACTCTTTTTCTGTGTTTAAAAGGCATTTGCCTTTCCTGTTCTGTGATCTGTCTTTTCATGCTCTTTGCCCATTTTTCATACTCTTTGCCCATTTTTCATACTCTTTGCCCCATACATAAGAAGACTTATGTATTAAGTCTTTTTCTTAACTGGCAAAAGTTCCTTATGAACCTCTTTCCTACATTAGATATGATCGTCCCAGTTTGTCTTCTTTTCATTTGGTTTAGGACAGTGTCCCAGGAATAAAGGTTTTGCTTTATTAGTGGAGTTAATAAATTACGCATTTTGTTTCATTCAGTCCTCCGTCCTTCGTTGCTGGCCTTCCTGAGTCCTGTCTTGGAACCGCTCTGTTGTCCCTCTGCTCACCCTCGGTAGACCAGTTCAGCCATGCCAATTGCCACTGGCGTGTTAATGACTTCTAGATATGTTTCTCCTGACTCATACTCACTGCCAACTATACCTGTCCACAGCCCAAGTCAGCATAGTCAATACTGAACTCATTATTTTAGCTTTGTCCTGCATTCATACTGATTACTCTTTCTATGGACTCTATCTCAGCAAACCCACTTTTTCATTTTTCCCAGATCAATGAAAGGTATCCATTATCAGTGAATCCCTTTTCTACTTTATCCCTAAGCATTCAATCTGCAAAGTTCGGTTAGATGTACCTTCTAAACAGTTCTTCAATCTGTCCATTTCTCTCCATTTCCATTACCACTTACCTAAAGTGGGTCAACATCATCTCTAACCTGTGTTTCTGCACTAGCTGCCTAATAAATAAACTTTCTGTCATGTTCTTCTCCAGTTCATTCTTTACATAGTAGTCAGAGTGCTCAGAGTGGATCATATCACTCCCCTGCTTAAAAATTTTCAATTCCTTCTCTTTTTTTCTTCTTCTCCTCTTCTTCCTACTTTTCTCTCCTTTCCCTCCTCCTTTTTCTTTAGGGTAAAATCCAAACTCTTTAATATGGCATACAGAGCTTACATACAGATCTGGCCCACAGTTGTACCTTTAGCATAATCTCTTAATACAAACAACAAACAGCACCCCACTCCCCATCACCGTCAATAAGAAGCAGTCCTCTTGACTAGGCCCTGGAATGAATCATGGTCTCTTATATTGGGAATATTTGCTCCTATTGTTTCCTTTGCCTGGACTCTCCTTCCTCAGCTATCTTTGTCTGGCTCTAGCTATCTCACTTGCCCTTAGATCTCACACATTACTAAGTGAAGAGGAACTAAAGAGCCTCTTGATGAAGGTGAAAGAGGAGAGTGAAAAAGTTGGCTTAACGCTCGACATCCAGAAAACTAAGATCATGGCATCTGGTTCCATCACTTCATGGCAAACAGATAGGGAAACAGTGGAAACAGTGGCTGACTTTATTTTGGGGGGGCTCCAAAATCACTGCAGGTGGTGACTGCAGCCATGAAATTAAAAGACACTTACTCCTTGGAAGGCAAGTTATGACCAACATAGACAGCATATTAAAAAGCAGAGACATTACTTTGTCAACAAAGGTCCATCTAGTCAAGGCTATGGTTTTTCCATTAGTCATGTATGGATGTGAGAGTTGGACTATAAAGAAAGCTGAGCACCGAAGAATGGATGCTTTTGAACTGTGGAGTTGGAGAAGACTCTTGAGAGTCCCTTGGACTGCAAGGAGATCCAATCAGTCCATCCTAAAGGAGATCAGTTCTGGGTGTTCATTGGAAGGACTGATGTTGAAGCTGAAACTCCAATACTTTGGCCACCTCATGCGAAGAGCTGACTCATTTGAAAAGACCCTCATGCTGGGAAAGATTGAGCGGAGGAGGAGAAGGGGATGACAGAGGATGAGATGGTTGGATGGCATCAGTGACTCAATGGACATGCGTTTGGATAAACTCTAGGCGTTGGTGATGGACAGGGAGGCCTGGCGTGCTGCGGTTCATGGGATCGTGAAGAGTCGGACACACTGAGCGAAACTGAACTGAACCTTCTCCTGATAACTCCCACCACCCCAAGTCCAGGCAAAACACTTCCAACAGGATCTTGTCATACCATAGTACTCGTTGCATGGTAATACCAGGCCTATTTATTTGCCTGAATCCCCTAGCAGATTTCCAACTCCACTTGAGCCCCACCTTCATTCCTCTAATAATTTGGATTGCAGTGCCAGGTCTATAGTGGCATTTTGATCAGAGTTGACTCCTTAACTCTCTATTCCTTGGCATGGAACCATCATTTGAAAAACATTTATTTGCTGCACATATGGATAGAGGAATAAATTCTCGAGTTTCCCTAATGCAGCCTAAGTTTTGTGCCAGTGTATTCCCTTTACTATACTAGGATATACTGATGTAGTAACATTGTATAGAAATAGTCACCTCAAGGGAATACATTTACTGTAGTCAATTTTACAAGGCAGTGTGGATTAGTAATTCTTCTTCTGAACGTCTCCTCACTTTCTCTTTGATAGTAATATTTCCACCAAGCTACTGGATGAAAGCACCTCCATGCCCTCCTTCTGTTGTAACACATGGGTAGAGTATCCTGCCGCTTCACTCCATACCTTTCAGGAGACAGCTTTCAGGCATTTATCCTAGGGATAGACGGACCAGAGGAGCCTCTCTGATTCACTGAGGGGGCTCCAATATTATTTGCTCTAAATAATAATTTTTATATGTAAGAGTAATACCCACTGAAAATTATTATGAGAAATTTGGAAAATATATAATCAAGAAAATATAAATCACCTATAATCTCATCATCTAGAGAGCAATGATCACTTCCTGCTCTCGGTAGCTCTCTGCAATTTCAAATTCATCCCACCTCTTGGCTCTCTCCCCTGAACCCTAGATTCGTGTATTTGCCTCCTTAGTTACTGTCTTCACTGGCTTGTCCTGGCCACCCTTGACTCCACATGTTCCAAGTGGAAATCCCCATCATCCTCCACTTCTCCCTTGCACCTGCTCCCATGTCCTTTTCAGCAAATTGTCCCACCGTCCACCTTGTGACCTAGGTCAGAAATGACCCTTAGCACCTCTTTCCTCCTCACCCTCACATCTAACCGAGATGCTGTGGTTTCCTCTACTTGCATATCGTATGGGTCTTTCCTTGTTCCTTAGTCACCAATGTCATGACTCCGGTCCAGACTCCATCACCTCCCTCCTGGAATACGGTAGCAGCTTCCGCGGGTCTCCATGTCTCCAATCCAGTCTCCACGCTGCGACCAGAGTAGCCACACAAGGAGGGGCAAACTATTACATTTTCCCATGAACTCAAACCCTTCAGCTTTCTGCAAGGTCCTTCCCCCAAATGCCCTCACCCCTGTTCAACCATTTCTATCTGGAGCAGTCTTCACTCTGCTCTTCATCCGGCTGACCTCTTCCCATTGTCCAGTTCTCCACCGAGCCGTCTTTGTCCCCCAAGAAGCTTCGCCTGACCCCCCTCTCCCCAGGAAAGGTCTGGCCTGCGCTCACTCCATCATCTCCTGTTCACTCCTCGCGTTCTCCGCTCTCCCTGTGAGCTCTCTGGGGCATGCGCTGTGGCCTCCTTGTCACCCCAAGCCCACGGTCTTGCGCCGGCCCAGCACTTGGGAAGAACTCGACAGGTTCCTGGAGCCGCTAAGTGGGGGTCTAGGGTTCTCTTCTACATGGGAGGGGCGGAGGATGGAGCCACTGCTGGGAGGGTCTTCTTAGGCAGACACGCTTGCAGATTCTCTCTTCTTGAATCCGGTTCTTGAGTTCCCCACAGGCACTCCACAACGCAGACACGTGCTGATGGGGGAAACTTGAGCGAGCAGAGCTGCCCACTCCGGCCTGGCCCCTGCCTGTGATCAGGGCTCACACAGACAGACCCTCCTGACCTGGGGCCTGGAGTGGTCGCCAGCGCCCCAGCACCTGGCGGATGGCCGCCGAGATCTCGTGGTTGCGCAGACTGTAGATGAGCGGGTAGAGCAGCGGCGTCACGTGGGTGTAGACCAGCGCCAGCACACGGTCCCGCTGCGGGGAGTAGCTGGCCTTGGGCCGCGCGTACATGAAGGTGGCGCAGCCGTAGTGCAGGAAGGTGACGGTCAGGTGCGAGGCGCAGGTGGAAACGGCCTTGAGGCGGCCCCGCGGGGAGCGCAGGCGGCGCACGGCGCCGGCGATGGCGCCGTAGGAGGCCAGGATGAGCAGCGAGGGCAGCAGCAGCAGCAGCAGGCAGGCGCCCAGCAGAGGCAGCTCCTCGGCGTAGCTCCGCGTGCAGGCCAGGTGCAGCAGCGCGGTGATGTCGCAGAAGAAGTGCACCAGCAGGCGGGACCCGCAGAAGGGCAGGTGGAAGACGGCCACCGTGAGCCCCACGGACACCGCCAGGCCCCCGAGGCAGCAGGCCAGGGCCAGCCGCGCGCACAGCCCGGGGGTCACCACCGCCGCGTAGCGGAGCGGGTGGCAGATGGCCACGTAGCGGTCATAAGCCATGGTGGCCAGCAGGAAGCACTCGGCCCCGCCCAGGGCCACGAACATCTGCATCTGCACCGCGCAGCCCAGGAAGGAGATGGGGCTGCCCCGGCCCAGGCTCGGCGAGGCCAGGTCGGCCAGGGTGCGGGGCACCACCACCAGCGTGTAACCGAGCTCGATGGCTGACAGCTGGCACAGGAAGAGGTGCATGGGCGGCCGGGTGGTCGCCGAGGCCACGGCCAGCAAGATGAGCAGGTTCCCGCTTAGGGTGGCCAGGTGCAGGGCCAGCAGCAGCAGGAAGAGCGCTGGCCTCAGGTGCGGGAACTCGGCGAAGCCCTGCAGGAGAAAGCCCCGGGGCAGGGTGGCATTGCTGGGGCTGGCCATGCACCCACCTGTCCAGGTCCAGAGGCACCTGTGGGAAAGAAGCAGGGAAAGGGGGAGTTTATGGGCTCCGCTCCTCTGGCCCTGCTGGTGAAGAAAGGGCTGGATGGAATTAAGAGGGTAGCAGCCAGTAGAGCTGCAGAGAGAGGGGCAGGTGGGTGGGTTTATTTCCAGCTCCCTCCCCATGTGGTTATTGGCGCAGTCCTGTTGGACTCTTTGTGACTCCATGGGCTTGTAGCCCACCAGGCTTCTCTGTCCTTGGGGATTCTCCAGGCAAGAATACAGGAGTGGGCTGCCATGCCCTCCTCCAGGGGATCTTTCCAACCCAGGGATTGAACCCAGGTCACCTACATTGCGGGTGGATTCTTTACCCTCCGAGCCACCAGGAACATCTTATTGTCTTGTTCTGAAAACTGGTCCAGTTTTTTCGGCCTCCTGGACTAGAATTCTTACAACTCCTTTCTCAACATGCTGTTTGTAAAGAAACCTTCATTTGAGACCCTTTCTTTACTTGACATCTCTCTTGACCTCCACCTAGGAAGAACGCCCTTTCTTCAGACTCCACTTGCTTTGTGGGTCTTGTATAGCCGCCAGTATTAGTCGACCTCAGCCTCAGCTGGCTGCCCGGAGGCAGGCACTGTGGGAAAAGAGTTCTATAGGTTCTGCTTCTATTTCCTCCTTCCTGCCCTGTGCTGCTATTTCTGAGTTGCTTTCCTTGTACTGCAGAATTACAAAAACATAGAGCTTCCCTAGTGGTTTAGAAAGTAAAAGAATCTGCCTGCAGTGCAGGAGCCCTGGGTTTGATCCCTGGTTCGGAAAGATGCCCTGGAGAAGGGAATGGCAAGCCACTCCAGTATTCTTGCCTGGAAAATTCCATGGAGAGAGGAGCCTGGCGGGCTGCAGTCCGTGGGGTCACAGAGTTGGACACAACTGAGTGACTTCACTTTAATGCAGATGAAGACCTTAGTCAGCATCTCATTCAACCTCGTAATTTTAAAGAGAAAAAAAAAATCTGGGGAGGGACAGGATAAAGGGCTTAACTGTTGACAGATAATTAGAATCAGAATCTGCATTCCTGAGACTGAATCCAGAACTTCCCAGGACCCTATATGAGGATGTGAAACGTCCCTGGCATGAGTCAGTCAATCCATACTGATTCAGCTTTAAATAGAGACCCGAGTCTGTGCCTGGGGTTAAGGTGGACACAGACAGCAGCCGATGGTAAGCGGAAAGCCCTGACCAGGCCCATCTGGAACAATACATCCTAACAGTCTTATTAGTACTGCGTCAGCAGGACAAAAAGCCATGTACATCTGTTCTAACTTGCCTTCGGAGGTAGCAGTACATTCCAGATCTACTGTCAGAACAGAGCCTCTGAGTGTTATCCGGTGACTCATTACAGGCAACAGCGGAGAGCATTGATAGTGTGTATGTTGGCTGCAATTGTTATAAACCTCCAGAGTCAGGGACCATCAGGTGGTAAGAAATTCAGACCTGTGCCAAGTAGAGGAGGACGTCTGATTTTTCCAATAGTCATTAATGATATCTCCTTTTAAATTAATGTAAATTATAAGCTCAACTATTATTTCCTCTTAGTGCCCTTGAGTCACTGTTTCTAATCGGTGTTGGAAGTGGAATTTGTTGTTATACTACAGAGTGCAACAGCAAGAAAACTGGGGCACTGGCAACAGGTGAACAGAATACAAGAACGGGAAGGAATGCCAAGAGCTTGCTCTTTGCTGCTGAGGCTCCTTGTTGAAGAGGGTTCTGGGGCTTTACGTCTATCAGTGTCAGTCTGTGCTCTTTTTTGGCATCTGAGGAATGCCTTGAAACAGATGTTTGCATTGTTGCATTGATGGGGGAGGGACAGGGCGGGGTTGCGGGTGGGTCTGAGGGATGTGGGATCACTTCCTGTCATTCCCTTCCTCGCCGGCTGTGTTCAGTCATTTGAACAAATTTAACAAACCTGTGCTGAGTTGGCAGCCTCCTCCCCGCCTGGTGGTGTAGCTGTGGGTGTGGCCAAGAGACAGAAGCCTAGTGTCCTGGAGGTCCAGGCAGGACGACGCTGTGGCAGGGACCAGCTCTCTTCACCCTGCCTCTGCGGACCCCTCCGTCTTTTACTTCTTCCTTTTCACCTCCTTAGAGAAGCAGGGGGTGGAGGGCAGAGAGATACAAACAGCCCATTGCTTTCCCCCTCACGTGCAGACTTCACAGAAATGGAGATGTTGCGAAAGGCTGGGTAGTGGCTCCAATAACCCTAAACTCGAGGCGCGTCATGTTTACAAACAGGGAAAGCAAGCCGGACAGCTCAGTTCAATCTAAAGGAGACCGAGGAGTGTTTCTACTTTGTCTCGAGTTTTTAGGAGGATTTCTCACAATCTCTAGGAATGTGTGTTAGGAAAGTCTTTTCCCTGGGAGGGAGAAGGAGAACACACACTTTCACAGCTCCAATAGTTTGTTCAAAACCAGGCTCCAGCCTAGGAGGAGAAGCTACAGAGGGGAAAGAAAGCCTCATCTTCCTCCTTCAGGGCCAGAAGGGCCATATTCTCACTCTTCAACAACCACAGCTGAGAGAGTGTCAGGCAAATGTGTGTACAGACTCCATACATTTAACTCACTTAATCCTAGCAACAATCTGATGAGGGAGGTGAGCTCTTATTGTACTTATCTAACAGGTAAATTGAGGACTTCCCTGGCGGCTCAGAGGATAAAGTGTCTGCCTGCAGTGCAGGAGACCCGGGTTCGATCCCTGGGTTGGGAAGATCCCCTGGAGAAGGAAATGGCAACCCACTCCAGTATTCTTGCTTGGAGAATCCCATGGACAGAGGAGCCTGGCGCGCTACAGTCCACAGGATTGCAAAGAGTCGGACATGACTGAGCAACTTCACACTCACACATACACAAATTGAGGACTAAAAGAATTAAATGTCATGAAGCTAGTTAGTAGTAAAGCCAGGTTTTCACTCAAGCAATCTAGTCCATGCTAGTCCATGGTTTTATACACTATAACTGTCTTCCCTCTTTGTCAGTCTCCTAAAAATTCTTCTCACATAAGACACACTCTGTTCTTCTACCCACATCTCCCACTTCCCCTTGCCCAGGAATTACCTGCACCCTCTAAGACATTTCTGTCCTCAAATTTCCCTTTGCTGACATTTCTCTTGAGGACATGTGGATGTAAGCAGGCATACAGATGATCTAAGACAGCAGATTTAAAAAGAATTTCCACTTAGCCTTGACATTCTTCATTCCTATTGTTACTGTCCTGGCAGACCTGCTTTCCTGATTGTATAAGGCTCTGTGGAGCACTCACAGATTAATGGCTGCCTGGTGGCTCAGAACATCTGGATGTGGTTGGGCTGGGGACATAGATCTGGGATTTGATTTTTCATTATGTAGAATAAATAAAATTGTCTGTAATCGTGATGTTTTTAGCTTGTCATTTTAATAGCCAGATGAAGCACTTCAAAGGAGAGGTTGCGGGGAGATTTGAAAGGCAGGCAGGTCAGGCCCCTCTTGAAGATTCCATAAAATATGATACTGAACTAACTTGAAAGTCAAATGGCCCAGATCTTCATGTTACAGCAAGGAATGCTGCAGAGAGGTCGTATAACCAGCCTGGGACCTCGCCACTATCTGTTGGCAGTAGAGTTGGACTCAGAACTCCTGTTTAATGGTTCTATTTGCTGCCAGAATTGTTTTCCAGAGTAGACCTGAGTCCATGGATCTAGTATTATTGTTTACAAAAACACCAGGGGAGAGGTCACAGAAAAATCAGATCATTGTCTCATAAGAAATTAAGTTTAGAATTGTCAATATGCCTGAATTTCCATTATTTGACTTAACCTGTCATGAGCACCTGGCCTATGAATTTACACAGATTGTTCTGAAATCTATTTTCATCCAGTGCATCTTTTTATGAAAAATACACACTATGCATTCAAAGGGCTTTCCAGGTGGCACTAGTGATAAAGAATCTGCCTACAATGCAAGAGACACAAGAAAGGCAGGTTCCATCCCTGGTCAGGAAGATCCCCTAGAAAAGGAAATGGCAACGCATTCCAGTATTTTTGCCTGGAAAATTCCATGGACAGAGAAGCCTGGCCGGAAATATATATTTTTTTTCTTTTCCTTCATCCTCAGTGAAGTAGAAAGACTCCCTACAGTCTAAAGTTTTGCTTTGGTATTTGATGCTCGATTCAGGTTGCGGACGAGTTAATTAACATTCTGAAACCTTGTCTCCTTATGTTGAGTGGGGATAGCAAAAGAGGGACACGTGAGGATTCTGTGAAATAACATGTAAAAGCTAGCACAAAACCCACACGTAGTACATGCACAAGACTGAAAGCATTCTCATCTCTGTCCTTCATGCCCGGACGAGCTTAGATCACATTTCCTCTGAATATTCATCTTTCCATCTCAAAAATCTCCTCACCCCTTGTTTGTCTGGGATCCATGAAACAAAGGTGTGCATAGTATCCTGGATTTAGGGAAGAATGCTGTTCTCACGGGGAGAAAAGCAGATATAGACATAACAGACAAGTCTCTAGCTGTCCATCTTCACCGTCATGTTTCTTTCCCCCACCTCTCTCTCTTTCCACTTTCTTTTTTCTCTTTGGTTTCCCATCATCTTTCTGAGCCTGTACAGATTTTGGAAGAAGACATCTGTGAATTCAAATCCTGGCTCAGTCACTTACTGGCCACATTACCTGCGGTTGAGGTACTCAGTTTCCCTGATTCTCCATCTCTGTACATCTCAACGGAGGTAACGGTGTCTAATTCCTAGGCATCCTACAAAGGAAGCTCACAGCACAGGGCTGGGCACAAAGCAGTCGTGAAGAGATGGTTGTTGATCACACCATGCTTTCACCCAACTACCACAGCATCATGTCAGCCTATGGGTTCCACCGGCAGAGCAACTGACAGCCGTAATTACTATAATAACTCTTCTTCCTATGTCATCAGCCTTTTCCTTGGTTTATGACAGGTTAACGTGAACCTCATTAATTAACATACATTTGCATTATTATATATTTCAGATTCAGATTTGTGTTCTAAATTTAAAAGCTTGTTTAAAAAAAACTCGTTTACCTTTTTTTTTTCATGCAAAATTACATCTTTTAGTGTGTGTGTGTGTGTGTGTGTGTGTGTGTGTGTATTTTTGCATCAGTTTGGCAATTTCTTTACTCAAAGGAGCTAAATATCATCTTTGGTTGTAGAGATTTCACTGTGCTCCCTCCTCCAACCATTTATGATCTCAGCCTCGACCCCTGGGACATGAGCCTCCTTTCTGGCATGATGTTTCTGCCTTGTGAACCAGTTTCTCTTACATGATAAAGCAGTCTACTGAGTCCCCATGACTAAATTTGGTAAGACAGCTTGTCAAAGGCTTTTGAAAGTCTAAATAAAAGAAGTCCTTGCTAGTTTCTTTTTGGCATCTTTATCCCCTAAAAGCATTTAAGTAGATTTAATGGGGAATGTTTTCTTTATACAAACATTCTTGCTTTTCCCCTTCTACATGTTATAAAGATGAGATGCTCTTGATATTTCCTGTGTCTGCTCTGGACCCCTTCTTAAAACGATGGTTACAATTCTGGACATTTTCATTCTCCACTTCTCTGGGTTTTGCATTTGGTCAGCATTTTGTCCTCAGTTGCCTGACAATTCAGAATCATGACAATGTGTGCACTTGTGTTAAGAGTTCCGCTGTTAGTTGAATAGTTACTGCTGTTCTCTTTTCTCCAAAAATCAATAGTGGGATTAGAACTTCGAGTGAAGTGTCATTTCAGGCTTGCCGGTCTCTCCACTTTCATCTGGAGAGGAGCTTTGAACCATACAAACCTAGGAGTCCTGCTGATTTTAGAGCCGGCTCTCTGCCTTTAATGCTTTTAAAGAAACTCCCTGTTTGAACGAAGCAGCACCCATTTAAATTAATATCTCTTCCACCAGAGGAAGAGGGATATGCTTCAAAAATGAGCATTTTAATCTTCAACATCAAAATTGTCTGGCAAGGAGACTGTCCCAGTTCTGGGACCATGAAGGTCATCTTATCACACATAAATGTATGATCATTGTGCTGTTACATTTTTTAAAATATAAATTTATTTATTTTAATTGGAGGCTAATTACTTTACAATGTTACATTTTTTTTAAAGTATTCTAGGCCTTAGGGTCAGTTACTCTGTCTACTTGAGTAAATATTTGCATTTTCACTCTATAAAAAATCTAATTTATCCTCAAAATTTTTTTGAAAATCAACTATCATTTTCCATGAAGTTGGTTTTAGTAGATTGGAAAATATTTTTAATTTCCAACTTCATCTGGTGCTACAAAATAGAGAGTTCCCCACAAAACCCAGAAGTCTGTTTCTTGTTGGTCACAGACTGAGAGAGCTGGGACTAAGAAATGGCTGAAGAAATTGAAGCTACCTCTCTTCTGTTAGGATATTTTCATGATTCATTAAAATGGAAAAAAAAAAAAAAAACCCACCATGGTTAAGGAAAAATGTTGATTTCCTGAGCCAGAAGACAGAGCTGCTGATTTCTTTGGAATATTGCCTCAGAAAGTCACAGGCATCTCAGGAAAACCATTATCTGCAAGAGTTGTGTGCGTACTTTTGGCTTCAGGACCTTTTTCCAATGGGACACCCCCCCCACCATCCTCCTGCTTTAGAAGGCTCCTGTGGTTGCAACAAATTCCTAGAGGAAATAAGATAGAATGCACGGGGTTCAGCCAGCCCAAAGGTGGGCTCTGACGGGGGCCTGGGGCTTCTTCAAGGGGAGGCCCCGTGGTCGGTGTGTCTGGGGCCCGGGAATTTCATTCTCTGTCCAGTATGGGAGGTGTCCCTGGAAGCTTCCCTGTCGTGGTACTGTCAGAGGTCAAGTTTTGTGTTACACGAAGTAAAATGATAATCACGGGTAAAATGTTCTTGAGTGCTTTCTTTTCTGCCTCTGAGAGTTGAAGATATCATGTTTTCTTCCATTCTATTCTTACATGTTTCTCTAGAGAACAGAAATATCATTGGATCTCTCACCGTGAAAACCTCTGTTTGTCTGATAAGACAATTCTCCCCCTTTTAGATGAGAAAGCTGAGGCAGAAGAGAGGCATTTGGGCAAAGGCCATTCAATAAAAATAGAAGCAGAACCTAGCAGGGCTGGTATCTGTGGCCCCCTCTCCACCTCAGGGCACCCGGGGCTAAAGAGCTCCACAGGAGCCAGCACCTTGGACATTGCGTGCTCCCGGCTTTACTGCTGTGGGGGCAGCGGACCTGATCTAAGGAGGTGTTCTTTCTCTCAAAAGAAGTGGTCTCTCCGGGGCGAACCTCCTTGGGAGGCGTTTTAAGTCCCTAGTTTCCACGCCCTGCTCCTGGTATTTACCATCCTCTGCCCTCCTGCCCACAGGCTTCTCCTTACCTGGGCTCAGAGGCAGGGGTGGACAGGAGACTCAGATCATGGTGACTGGAGGTCAGAGAGATCACAGGTAAAATGGAAACAGCAGACTCCAGAACTGCAGCGGGCAGGTGTGGAGGAGGAGGAGGGCTGGAAAGGAGACGCGTGAGGATGGAGAGGCTGCCGAAGGGTGAGCACCCGGAGGGGATTTCCACAGCGGCTTCTGATTAGCTGTGTGTGGTCGGTCCTATAACCTTAGCTTGCTTAATATCCCTGGAGAGCTGGGGAGATGGGGAGGAGAGGGATATACTAGTCCCTTCCAGAGGGAGGGCAAGAGCAAAAGGATCCTGTGATGAATTCTTTCGTTACAGAGTCCCTCCTCAAGGTTGAACACCTAGGAGGGCTTGGCACACTCACGGTGGCTCTGCAGGTGTCCAGAGAGAAACAGCGTCCTGTTTCATCCTGCCCGCCCGCCCAGAATACCCTCTGTCCCACTGGTGCCCACTCTCTCCCTGCAGTGTTCCATGCTCAGTGTCATCACAGCCGTTCCCATTCCCATCTGTGCGTGCTGGACCAGGGGAAAGTTCTAGAACCTGTGGAGAAGGATCAGGTCCATAGGTCTGAGATGTTTAGCCTGTCTAGTGTCTAGAGCAGGGAGCTGGCTGTTGAGAGGCATGAATGGATTGTTTTTAACTCTCACATGTGTGCAGGGACCCCAAGAAACTGCACTGGGCCATTTCTACCAAAGGATACTCCTGACTCTGGAGTATGGACTTGAACTTGACTCTGAGGCATGGAGCATGAACTTGACAACACTGGCAGGTCCCTCTAAGTTTGGGGGCTGAAGACTTGCTCTTGCTTTTTTGATTATTATCCCTCCTATCCCCATGCATACGTGCACCGGCCACATATGGCCTAGAGGTCATCTGTTCCAGTTCATTCTCTCATTCACTTGTTCTTTAACAATTCAGCACCTGCTTATTGAGTCCCTACTATGTGCCAGGCTTCGCTCTAAGTACTGGCGTGTAGATCAAGGGGCAAAACAGACAAAAATTTCTGTCTTCACGAAGCTTACATTTCAGGGAGATGAGAGAGACAGTAGCCAAATTAGATAAATTAGATGGCGTATTTGAAAGTAAGTCCAATGGAGAAAAATAAAGGAGGCGAGGAAGTGTGAGGGGGTGGCATGAAATGTTAAATAGAATGCTCAAGGAAGGCTTTAGTGGGGAGGAGACATTTGACGCAAAGCTCAAAGGAGGTACAGCAGTGAATCATCTGGATGTCTGCAGGAACGGCATTCCAGGCAGAAGAAGTAGCCAGTGAGAGATACTGAATGGGGGAGCAGGTCTGGTGGATCTGAGCTACAAAGAGGAGCCCAGGGTGGCTGGGGTGGAGCGAGGACGGAAGAGCGGCCGACGAGGCCAGAAAAGCGGTGGACGGCCAGTAGGGGGCGCCTTGCAGGGAACTGTGAGAAACTGGCCCAAATAACTGCTATTAAGAAAAAGACAAAAATTAAAAAAAAAACCCAGTCTGGCTGCTGTGCTGAGAATAAACTTTAGAGGGCCAGGTTGGAAGCAGAAATCAAGCAATACAATAAACAAAATGAAAAAAAAATATATGATTTAGATGAGAAAAAGAATAGAAGTGGTGATATAAGGTTGGGTTTTGAATACACTTGACTTATTAATATTTTTTATAATGCACTTTAAATGTAGAGGCAGCAGAATTTCCTGATGGATTGAATATGAGATGTGAAATGAAGAGAGGGGTCAGAATGGTTTTCACCTGAGAAACAGGAAGAATAGAGGCATCATTTCCTGAGATGAGAAAGGCCTCAGGAGCAGTGACTGCGGGGAGAGAGTGGTCAGAAATTCAGTGAAAGTGAAGTTGCTCAGTCATGTCCCACTCTTTGCGACCCCATGAACTGCAGCCCACCAGGCTCCTCCATCCATGGGATTCTCCAGGCAAGGGTACTGGAGTGGGTTGCCATTGGTGAGAGGCATGTTAAGTTTGAAATGTCTGTTAGATGTCCAAGTGGATCTGTCTAATCAACAGCTGGATGTGTGATCTGCATTTCACAGGACAGGTTCAAGCTAGAGGTGTAGATATGAAGTCATCAATGATAGGTGGTACTTTAAGTCATGAAACTCGATGAGATCACTATGGGAATGAGCATAGTTTAGAGAGAAAAGGAAAGGTCCCCAGACTGAGTAAGGGAGTGCTACAAAGTTAGAGGTTTAGGAAGATGAAAAGAGACCAGAATGGGAGAGCATGGTAGGGAGGCTACAGTCTCCATTTTTCAGCCAGGTAAATCAAATGCTTTTGTCTGTGCATCACAAACTTGCACGTCTCTGTCATGGAATATTTCAGAGAAGGCAATGGCACCCCACTCCAATACTCTTGCCTGGAAAATCCCATGGATGGAGGAGCCTGGAAGGCTGCAGACCATGGGGCCACTTGAGTCGGACATGACCAGTGGCTTCACTTTCACTTTTCACTTTCATACATTGGAGAAGGAAATGGCAGCCCACTCCAGCGTTCTTGCCTGGAGAATCCCAGGGACGGGGGAGCCTGGTGGGCTGCCGTCTATGGGGTCGCACAGAGTTGGACACGACTGAAGCAACTTAGCAACAGCAGCAGTCATGGAATATTTACGTGGAAAATGATTCCATGATAGTAAGATGTCTTTCCCCATTGATAACAAACAATTATTTCACTCTCTACATAATTCTTCCATTAAAGGGAACGTGGAGGGTTGAATGATGGCTTTACAGGGAGCAGGGCATCTTGCCCTTCCCATTTCCCCTTCTTCATAAAGTATAAGGAGCTACTCCAGAGGCCGGAAGTGAGGGCAGAACCCAAATCCCAGGGAGAAGAAAGAATTGGAAACAAAAACTCTAGGTTCCAAAATTCTAGATTTCTTTCCCAAATTTGGTTTTTTTGTTTAGCTCAGTATACTGAAGAAGTAATTTACCTTCTCCAAGCCTTAGCTCACATGACTTAAATGTAAGAATGATAATTCCTGTGTTTAATTAGCAGAGTTTGTCTGGACATTTTATTTTATTTTTAAATAGTTTTGTTGAGGTATAATCGAAATGCAAAAATGTGTACATATTTAATTTGTTCAATTTCATGTATTTGGACATGTGCACACACCTGTGACATCATCACCATAATTAAGGGAACAGACATGCCTAACAATTCCCAGAGTTTCTTTGGGTCTCTCTTTCTCTTCTTCTTTTTTTTTTGTGTGTGTGGCAAGAACACTTAGGATGAGACCTACTGTCTTAACAGAATTTGAAGTGCATTAATACAGTGTTGTTATCTATAGGCCCGATGTTGTACAACAGATCTCTAGAAGTTGTTTACCAAACAAAGCTGGAATTTTTACCCTTTGAATGACAACTCCCCATTTCCTCCATCCCCCCACCCCTGGCAACCACTATAGTATTTCCTTCTTTTAAGAATTAGACTACTTTAGATTCCTCGTACATGTGTAATTAAACAAACTGATATTTCTCCCATCTTAAAGAAAATCTTTCTTGATCCCATTTTCCTGTCTAGCCCTGATATCTTTGTACTTGGAGAAAATCCTCAGGAAATTTGTGTGTCCTTGCTGTCTGTATTTTCTCTCCTCTTATTCTTTCTTTAAAAAACACTTTACTGAAAAAAAAAATTGCACTTTATTGAGGTATAATTGACATGTAAAATGCTATTTGGAGATGAGATCTTACTTATGAAAACATTTTATAGTTCCTAAAATGCTCCATAAATGTCACTTATAATTATTATGATGTTGAAGAGCCCCGGTCAAGGCATTTTCCAGGAGAGAACGCGAGTCAGCCTTTCCCTGGCACTGAGCTTCAGCGTGTAGAGTGCCCTCCCCTTGGCATTCTTTTGATGCACGTAGTTTCCCTGTAAGGAGGGAAGCAGCTGGGAAGGGACTCAGTCTGGGCAGGCCTCCTGAGTGATCAGGACTCACGGATGTGGTGGTATTATTCATAAACAGCAGTGTAGTCATGGTTCAGAATTTTGGAAACAGCGCCAAGAGGCTCTTGGACAAAATTTGCAGGATGGATGAGCCCTGACCTGAAGCAAAATTTACCAGTGACAGGGGTCTGGAATTTTATACACAACATTTTCTTTGGCTGGAGTCTGACTTTATTTGAAGGGTTGTGTCAACACAGGGATTGTCTGCTTGGGCCCAGGGATTCCTTAGCGTGGTGGTGCCTCTGTCCCTGCTCGGAGGGCTGGGGTGAGTTTTCTCAGACTTGGAATCATGTGGGATCTATGTTTGAACAGAGACTGGAAATACTTACATCATCTCCACATTCCACAGCCATTTGTCACCAGATTGCAAATTGACTGGAGGGAGGCCTGTTTCTAGGGAGAAAAGACACTGCTTTCTGGCTTCAGCAGAGAAGAGATCAAGTTAGGTTATTGAGTTTGGTGAATATCTATGGCCCTGGGGAGGAAAAGTTGATTTCCTTGGGGGCTTCGCAAAATTTAGGGATAAATTTATAGAAATGTAAGTGAAAGGAAAAGAGTAATAGAATAAACTTCAAGTGTCAAAAATAAATGAACTTGTAATGCTAAATTAACAAATCAAAGGCACAGAAAAAACCCAGAGCAGATCATAAACAAAACCTCACATTGACTGAAGGTTATAAAAAGACACACATTTCTATATTTTCACCTAGGAAAAGTGACAAAAGACACAAATGAATTAAAAAGCAAAAAGGTAGAAGCTAAAATAGATGTAGCAGAGATTAAAAATAAGAAGATAATATTATTAAAAAGTATTTATGGTTGTAGTTGATATACATCTGAAAATAAAAGCCTAACTGACCCAAGAAGAAATAATAATTTTATATACAATTATGATCACTAATAACACTGAATTGCTACTGAAAACATAAGCCCTCTGCCTTTCTCACTATTCCCATGGAAAATTCTTTTACTGGTGGGTTTTACCAGATTTTCAAGGGGATATAACTATAATAATAAATGCAAATAAAATATACTATAAAGTATATAATCCACATTAGGCTTCCCCAATGGCTTAGCAGTAAAGAATCTGCCTACAGTGCAGAAGCTGCAGGAGATTTGAGTTCAATCGCTGGGTTGGGAATATCCCTGGAGAAGGAAATGGCAACCCACTCCAGTATTCTTGCCTGGAAAATTCCATAGACAGAGGAGCCTGNATACTATAAAGTATATAATCCACATTAGGCTTCCCCAATGGCTTAGCAGTAAAGAATCTGCCTACAGTGCAGAAGCTGCAGGAGATTTGAGTTCAATCGCTGGGTTGGGAATATCCCTGGAGAAGGAAATGGCAACCCACTCCAGTATTCTTGCCTGGAAAATTCCATAGACAGAGGAGCCTGGAGGGCTACAGTTCATAGGGCTGCAAAGAGTTGGACACAGCTGAGCATGAACACATATAATCCACATATCTTATATGTTTTTCCAGAAAATGAAAAAAGAAAAATTGCCCAACTCATTTTATGATAGTTGTATAAACTAGATTAAAATAATTCTCATTAGTATATTATATAAAACATATACACTAATTTTATAGATTAAAACAGTTAAATATTATCCAGGGAAATTTAACATTTTTTTTAACTTTTTTTTAACCAAGGGGCAATTTCCTCAGGGATATGCAAGTGATTCAACTTCAGAAAAATCTGTAAGTTCACTCTCACGTTGGTTAAGTAAAGAAAAACAAAGCTATCTCAATACACTTGAAAAAAATGATGAGAATTCTTAGGAAGCTAGAACTAGAGAGGAACTTTATAACCTAATAAAAACTACATATAAAAATTTTACAACAAATGTATTTAATGGAATCTAAGGCACTTCTTGTAAAGTCAGGAATAAGACTTAGCAACATAATACTTGGAATTCTAACCAACACAAAAGGAAAGAAAACAGTAATTGATAAAGAGGAGAATATATTATAATTATTTGCTGTTGATGTGATTAGTTACATTTAAGGTCCAAGAAAATTAATTGGCAAATGAGTCACACCAGTAAGGAAGTTCAGCAAGATTTCCTAATATAAGATTAACTTAACAAAAATAAATAAAGTTAATTTAAACCAGAAATAATCAATTAGAAAATATAATAAAAATAAGATACCAATACAGTAGCAACACAAGTCATAAAATATGTAGGAATTAACTTAATGAAACACACAAGAGATTCATAAATAAAACCTATAAGCATTTAATAAAGGACAAAAAAGGAAATCTAAATAAAGGTCGACAATTACCAGATTCATGAATGGGTAAAAATGCTACCTTTTCCAAATTTAATATTATCAAATGCATTTCCAATGAAAATTATGATAGGAATCATGTGGCAAATTAGTACATTGGTTTAAATATATATAGAAAAATAACATAACTAAGAAAAAAGTAAGATTTCGGACTAAGGAAAAGATTAGAGAGAATGAGTACCCCTTCAGATATTAAGACACACCACAAAGCAACAAGTAGTAAGACACATTGTTATGCATTCGTAGAAGAAAAAATAGGCATTTGGTAAAGGATTGACACCTCAGAAACAGACCCCAAAATTCACATGAACTTTAAAAAAAAAATGGTGGGTTTGACTATATTAAAAATAAATATTTTGGTTAACAAAAGACAACCAATATACTAGAAATGATAGTTCAGGTAGTGATACTTGTATATCAATAATAAAAAATACCTTGCGTTATATAAGGAAATATCACTAATTAATTTTCTAAAAGATAAGAAGAAACATACAGAAAGGATGTGATTAAGCTATTCAAGAAGAGAAATTTGAGTGAATAAGGAATCACTGAAGAGATTGTCAGCATTGTCTTTAGCCAGAGATAATGACATTTCAGGGACTTCCCTTGTAACTTCGTTAGTAAAGAATCTGCCTGCAATACAGGAGGCCTGGGTTCGATCCCTGGATCAGGAAGATCGCCTGGAAAAGGAAATGGCAACCCACTCCAGTATTCTCTCTCGCCTGGGGAATCCCATGGACAGAGGAGCCTGGTGGGCTAGAGTCCATGGGTCATGAGAGTCAGACAGACACGACTTAGTGACTAAACCACCCACGATAGCATTTAAATAGCCGTGCTGTCCCTCTTTCATCTTTCTCCATTGTCCCTGGATGACTGGAATACTTGGCCTTCATTTTGTCTTCACGTCAGCCTCTTAGGATCCAGTTGTCTTTTGTTAAGAAACAAAAGCAGAATTGTCCTATTTCTCAAGGGATTCGTATAAAAATTACTAAGCAGAGCAGGTGCAATGCTGAGGTAAGACAGGAAGAGTGCGGAAGCTGGGTTCACATGAAGACAGCATCTCACTTGTTTGTCTCCATGGATTCCACATTCTTACCCGGAGACTCCAAGCCAAGGACCTTCCATGGTAACTAGTTACCATTTGGTGGAAAATGTAACCCACTGAAGTTTTTTCCCCTGTTTTTTTTTTTTTTTTCCGAAACTTAAACATATGAGATACTTTTTGAACTATTTAAAAAGCTTTAAATAATCTTCCCACAGTGTGTGAAATAATCTATTTACCAAATATGAGTTTGAAGCTACACCCCAACCTCAGCCAGATGGCTTAATACATTGAACATCACATCTGCCACTTATAAGATGCTAAACAAACTATTAAATGAAACAAGCAAGAATCAATGAGAAACCCATTTATAGCCGTCACATTGGCAAAAAATAAAATGCCAAATAATGTAAAGTACTGGTGGGGTTGTGCAGAAATAGGAGCCCTCCTGCGGTGAGAGTGGACATACAATTTGTGCAGTTTTTATGGGGAACAGCTTAATGATATTTGTGAAGTTGCCTCATGTTCATAGTCTATCTCTTTGCGTTTTCACTCCTGAGAATTTACCCCACACATACTCTTCTATAAAGAGAGGAAAGATAAGTTCTCGGATGTTTACTGTTGCATAATTGGAACCAACAAAGAGCTGGTACACGAGTGTCCACTAGTAGAGAAAGAGTTAGGAAATGGTGCTATGTGCAAATATTGGAATACCATTCAGAGGACTGAGTGTTCCTGGTGACTCAGTGGTAAAGAATCCACCTGCCGAGACAGGAAATGCAAGAGACTCGGGTTTGATTCCTGCGTCAGGAAGATCCCTGGAGAAGGAAATGGCAACCCACTTCGGTATTCTTGCCTGGCAAATCCCATGGACAGAGGAACCTAGTGGGCTACAGTCCACGGGATTGCAAAGAACCAGACACGACTGAGTGAGAGAGCACACAGGCATACATGTGCAGGGGGTTAGAAGGGATGANATTCCTGCGTCAGGAAGATCCCTGGAGAAGGAAATGGCAACCCACTTCGGTATTCTTGCCTGGCAAATCCCATGGACAGAGGAACCTAGTGGGCTACAGTCCACGGGATTGCAAAGAACCAGACACGACTGAGTGAGAGAGCACACAGGCATACATGTGCAGGGGGTTAGAAGGGATGAACTAGACTTGAATGTGTCTACATTAATAAATCTCAAAATGTAATGAGTCAAAAACAGTAAGAAAAACAAATGTAGCATAATGCCATAATCTTAATTAAACACACAAGTGAGTCCCTGAAGAGAACAAGGATCTTAAAGGAGAACCTTGTGTGATTGATAACGATATTGTGCCACTGAGTGGTTATGGTCAAGTTAGTTTTTTGTCTCACTCCCTGAGAACTAGTTTTTCCCTTGATCCCCTGAAATGAGTGGGAATGGGAAAGATACTTGTTACAGCTAATTAATATCAAACAGTGATTGATCCTCCCCTTGTTAACCAGTCTTCTCATTTGAGCTCTTTGGCATCACCAATTCATATCAGAAATTAGTGTCAATATTGTTAAATTTCTAAGATTCCTTTTATCACCTATGATCATTTCTCATAATAAAGACTATGTAGTGTGGGGATGGGAGAAGGCAATGGCACCCCACTCCAGCACTCTCGCCTGGGAAATCCCGTGGATGGAGGAGCCTGGTGGGCTGCAGTCCATGGGGTAGCTAAGAGTCGGACACGACTGAGCGACTTCACTTTCACTTTTCACTTTCATGCATTGGAGAAGGAAATGGCAACCCACTCCAGTGTTCTTGCCTGGAGAATCCCAGGGACGGGGGAGCCTGGTGGGCTGCTGTCTATGGGGTCACACGGAGTTGGACACAACTGACGTGACTTAGCAGCAGTGTGGGGATGAGGGCAATATTTTCGGCCTCGTTGCAGTCACATAATTCATTTTTTACATGAAGCAATAGCATCAAACCTCATCCCTCATTTTCCTGTCCATTCATCTTCTGCTGAATTTTCAGTGACTTCAGCCCTTAAGTTGTACTAACCATACTTCCCATTGTTGATTGTTTCCACCCATTTGCTTAACTAGTAGCAAAGAGATGACTGCTTCATGAGTATCACCGACACTCCTTTAAGATGACACCTACTAAACCTTTTAACTGCTGCAGTTGTACCCTTGTTTGTGCAGCATGACTGCCTGTGCTGTGCTGTGCTTAATCTCTCAGTCATGACCGACATTTTGCGACCCATGGATTGTAGCCCGCCAGGCACCTCTGTCCACAGGGATTCTCCAGGCAAGAACACTGGAGTGGGTTGCCATGCGCTCCTCAGTGTGACTGCCTGCTTATACCAATTTCACACAGTCCACTAGCCTACTTTCTTATTTATTATTGAAGGATAATTGCTTTATAGAATTTTGTTGTTTTCTGTTAAACCTCAATATGAATCAGCCATCAGTTCAGTTCAGTCTCTCAGTCATGTCCAAGTCTTTGGGACCTCATGAATCGCAGCATGCCAGGCCTCCCTGTCCATCACCAACTCCCGGAGTTCACTTAGACTCACGTCCANTATAGTCCGTGGGGTCGCAAAGAGTCGGACACGACTGAGCGACCTTCACTTTCACTGTGTTCTTTAGCTTTCAAATCCCAGCTCTCTCCCAATTCCAGAAACTTTCTAGTAATCTGCAGTATAAATCTAGCTTTTAGAGCTACTATATTTTCAGCTTCAGCTTCCCTTGGTCTCCTACGCTGGTTACCATCTGTTTTGCAAAGACTAACATTATGTTGCTTGTGTTTTCACTCGTCTCTTCTTGAGCCTTAAAGATTTGCACCTTTTGTAATCCCTCCATCGTCATTTAAAAAGAAATTGTGACATAAGAAATAGTCTTTACATTTTATCTTGATATGTGTATAAATAGGCTACACACATATAATTAAAACATACCTTGCATTACATGTGATAAATTTCTTTTTCCTCTAATTTAATTTCATTCTGTTCCAGTCTAGTTATATTCTCTATTAAGAAAAATCTGTTCACAGCATGCTAACTGTACTTACTGACCACTAATAGTGATATAAATTTGAGAAGCTTTGCTGAAAATAATTCTGATAATAGGTCATATATACAACACTTAGTGAAACTGGTTATCAATTCATGTCATTGATAAATAAGATAGGATATACTATTTAGTGCTGGAAATCTAGTGCCAGGTTGAAACAGAGCCGTTAATGAAGATACTTTGCATGTGGTGGTTGGCCTGTTCATTCAACAAACACTGAACTCAGGCATCAGTTTAGGTAATGTGGAAAGAGCAGTGGATACAGCAGTCCTTTGTCTATAACATTTCTACCTTAGTGGGTAAAGTAGTTAATAAACAGAATGTATATGTATGTCAAGTCATAATAAGTGCAATGATGAAAAGTAAAATAGGATAAAGGGGAAAGACACGGGGTGCCATGCTGTTTTATTTGGCTTGGTCAGCGATTCTTTCTCTTAGAAGAGAAATGAAAAAAAAATGAGAAGCATCTAGAAAAATGAGTATTCAAGCAGAGAGAAGAACATGTGCAAAGGCCCTGGGGTAGGATCATGTTTAGAACTGGAGAGGAGAACACTGGGGGAAGAGAGTGGTAGAGATGGGAGCCAGGGAGGTCGTCGAGTCCAGGCCATGGGTTGCTTTATAGGCCTTGGCAATGACTGAATTTTTCTGAGAAGGGGACACTACTGAAGCGCTTTTGCAGATGAGGTAGATGACGCTATAGTTCTATAGGACAGTTGTTTGATTGTGTTTGATTCCTTGCATCCCTATGGACTGTAGCCCACCATGCTTGTCCATGGAACTCTCCAAGCAAGAATACTGGAGTGAGCTGCTATTTCCTTCTCCAGGAGATCTTCCAGACCCAGGGATTGAACCCGGGTCTCCTGCATTGGCAGGTTTCTTCCTTACCATCTGAGACACCAGGGATGGTTTTATAGAGTTGCACACTAACAGACTCAGACTGCTGTGGGGAGGGAAGAACACAGAGAGGTAAGATGAGGCAAAGGAAGGTACTGCAAAGGTCCAGGCAACCGGAGGTGGTGACTTGGACTAGGACGACAGCAACCAAGGTGGTGAGGAGTGGTGGGATCCTAGGTGGTGAGGAGTTCTGCTCTTCTGCGGGTGACGTGACGCTCTTCACACCTGCAGATGAAAGCTGTATGGTGTTCAAAAGAAAGGGAGAAGCCAACCTTTACTCCCACCATTCCATTTTAGGCATATTTGTAACATTCGTTACTGTTTATAATTACACTATATATTTGAAAATATTTTTAAATAATAATTTTATTTATTTATTTTATTTTTTGGCTGCACTGGGTCTTTGCTGGTTTGCACTGGCTTCTCCAGGTGTGGCGAGCAGGGCTTGTTCTTCATTGTGGCGCTAGATTGTGTCTGACTCTCTTGTGACCCCACAGACTGTAGCCCACCAAGCTCCTGTCTCCGTGAGATTTCCCAGGCAAGACTACTGGAGGGGGTTGCCATTTCCTCCTCCTCCAGGGGCTTTTTCTGATCCAGGGATAAAACCTGAGTCTCCTGCCTTGGCAGGCAAATTCTTTACCACTTGAGCCATCTGAGTGCCTATTGTTAAAGATGCTCAGTACATATTTGCTGGTATGAATAAATGAAAGGAAAGAAATTTGACACCTGTATTGAGTCTTTAATATGTTTCTTGCTTTTTCACTTTCTAGTTTCACATCTAGGAATCTATTTTGAGGAAACCTTCACAAATACAAAAGCTTATCCCCATAGATACCCATCAGATACTCATAGATACTCATCCCTATAGATATTACTGACTCTAATAGTGAAAAATCAATCACATTCTAATTGTTCAACAAGAGGAAAATTTGGGGCACTTCCCAAAGACTCCAGGAAGACTTTCCCACTTGCAGGACTAGTCAGTGGATGGCAGGAAATAGCTCTCTCTGCCTGGGCCATGAACCTGTGGACAGAGGACCATGCCAGCTGGATGGCAGGGTGACATTCGTTCACTTCAAATCAAGCATTCTAATTACAACTCTTAAAATCTCGAGGGTTTAATTTTAAAAGTTTTGCAGCAGGCTTTGAATCGGTGCTGGGAGCCTCATTATTGTCAGCTGTCTTCGCCACGGGCCTGTGCAGAGGGACTTGGGGAAGGACAGAAGTAACTAAGGGAGGGAGGAGAAATGCACATGAAGGGAAGACCCACGGGAAAGTGGGGGCCAATCTTTAATTAAAGCCCAGCTGGGCAATTTGCACGAGTGACTTTAACCCTGAGAAAGAGAAGGTAGTCTTTGGAAATGCTGTGGGAATATGGGCTTGCTTGGCTTCTCCAAGGTAATACTTCCCATAAGCCCATGAACCTTGCAGTAACCGCTCATGGCAGGAACTCAGGGTCTCCCTGTGGGACTCACGCTTGTATGCTCAGACGTGACGCCCTGGCACGTACAATTTTACTAATTAATGAAGCCTACATTTATTCTGATTGCTGAGTGCTGGGGGAAAGAAACAAGATGCATTTACTTTCTCATGTCTATTTTTTCTCACTGAAGAAAGAATCCTTTAAAATACAAACAAACAAACAAAAAACTCTGCACAACAGAGTTTTCTGAGTCTTTGTATTCGATCTTCAGTACATTTATTCCCAAATTAAAGCATTTCTGAGATGAGTTATCTGAGCTATTTTGCCACCTCATTTTATAAATAAGGAAGCTGATGTCCAGTGACTACCTCAGGAAAGTAGAGAAATGAAGAGAATATTTGTTTTCTGACCCTTCTTTCAGCCTTCATGTCATGATTCTGCACTCTCTTATTTTTTAAAAAATGGATTTACATCTTCAACAAATATTTACCGAAAACTGAGGTGCAATGAACTGGGTAGCACTGGGGAAAGATAAAATGGGAATTTGTTCCATTTTCTAGAGATGTATTCTCCGGATGTACATGCTCTCACGCGCATTCTCTCTCTTCCCTCTGCCTGCCTCTAATACCAAATTTAGGTGCCCAAGATCTAGATCATCAGGAGCCAAATAGGACTGGATGCAAAAGAGCAAGTGTAGATACCATCTAGGCTTCTAAAGATTCTAGGGCTGGGTGGAATTCTTGGAGGTAGAGGCTGTGAGGTTGGTTAGTGTCCCAGTGGACACAACTGACTCCTCTGGCTACAGGGTTGAGGGGAAAATACATGCATTTGGCCCTTTTAGCTCATAGGCTACGAGGAAGGACAAGATATACCTACAGTTGTGAGTGTACCTAGTGTAGCACTCAGGGATCTTGGCTGGAAAGGAACAGGAAAGAAAGAAAAAAAAAAAAAGCCTTGACCACCTTCTGCAAGAAAGGCATTTACTAGAAGTAATTTGGGTAATTCTTTCAACTGATGGCATGTATGGAGAACTGGGCCTGAATACACTAGGAACCAGCACCCAGATGTTCAGAAGTGTGGCAAAAATTATGCCACAAAAAGAATTTGGTCAGGAGCGCAGACACTGGTCACGGGATGACAGCAACAGAGTTAATCCCATCCTTCACACTCCCCTTGTGTCATCTGCTCGCTTTTCNTTCAACTGATGGCATGTATGGAGAACTGGGCCTGAATACACTAGGAACCAGCACCCAGATGTTCAGAAGTGTGGCAAAAATTATGCCACAAAAAGAATTTGGTCAGGAGCGCAGACACTGGTCACGGGATGACAGCAACAGAGTTAATCCCATCCTTCACACTCCCCTTGTGTCATCTGCTCGCTTTTCAGTGTCCAGTGGACAGGACTGACTACGCTAGCTACAGGGCTGAGGGGAAGGCATACAGACTTGGCCTTTTTAGCTCATGTGCTCTGAGGAAGGACCTTGTCTTCCACGGAGACTTGGACCACTTGATAAAGACCCCAAATAGAATGAGGATCCAAATGCTGAGCAGCTAGGAAAGGGGGAAAAACACGAGAAAAGCCCCCGTGCCTGTTTAAAATTCAATGTAATTGGGTTGCGAGCAAGTAGACAGTCTGGACAGTCACTGCGGATGGTGACTGCAGCCATGAGATTTAAAATGTTTGCTCCTTGTAAGAAAAACTTAGACGGTGTATTAAAAAGCAGAGACATCACTTTGGCAACAAAGGTCTGTTTAGTCAAAGCCATGGTTTTTCCAGTGGTCATGTATGGATGTAAGAATTAGACTATAATGAAGACTGAGGGCTGAAGAATTGATGCTTTTGAACTGTGGTGTTGGAGAAGACTCTTGAGAGCCCCTTGGACAGTAAAGAGATCACACCAGTCTATCCTAAAGGGAATCAATCCTGAATATTTATTGGAAGGACTGATGCTGAAGCTGAAACGCCAATGCTTTGGCCACCTGATGCAAAGAGCCAATTCACTGGAAAAGACCTTGATGCTGGGAAAGATTGACAGCAGGAAAAGAAGGGAGCAACAGAGGATAAGATGGTTGGATGGCATCACTGACTCAACAGACATGAATTTGAACAAACTTTGGGAGATAGTGAAGGACAGGGAAGCCTGGCTGTAGTCCGTGGGGTCGCAAGGAGTCAGACATGACTAAGAGACTGAAGAAAAACAATCTGGATAAAGATTGTCCAAAGACAATCTGGATAAACTTTGTCAGATATCCATTTTTTCATCCATAGAAGGTTTTTAGGTATGAACTAATAAGTCTTTTGTTAATATTGGTTTATCTTCCATACCCAAAGCTATATTGTGAAATAAGGTGCTATTATTAGGAGTACTCCCAGATATTTTACGATTATGAAAATAATCCCTGAACTAATTAGATATGTTTAAAAGAAAAACACCTTTTTACACATTAGTCTCTGAAATATCAAGCATATAAAAATGTCAAATCCAACTGCATTAACAGGAGTTTTGGGTGGACATGTACACACAGCCATATTTAAAATATAATGATAATAACCAACAAGGGCTTGTGAAAAAATAAATAAACAAGAATAAATGAAAAAAAAATTTTCAACCTAAAAAGGAAACCAATCTGGCAGTGCCTTTTAAACAAAGCATGCAATTACCATACCATCCAGCAAGTGTGCTCTTGGGTATTTATCCCAGAGAAATGAAGACTTTCTGTTCACATGAATACCTGGACATGAATGTTTCTAGCAGCTCCACCCATAATACCCCAAAGAGGTGACGGGTTAAACAGCCTGTGCTACATTCACACCCTGGAAGACTACTCAGCATTGGACAGGAGCCAACTATTGGCGCATATCAACCTAATAAATCTGCAGGGAATTATGCTGAGTGAAGAAAGCCAATCCTCACAGCTGCATACTCTAGGATTCCTTTCACATGACATTTCTGACATGGAAAATCTTTCTGAATTATTTTCTAATTGAAATGTAATTGCTTTACAATGCTGTGTTAGTTTCTGCTGTTCGAGAACGCAAAGCAGCTATATATCCCCTCCCTCTTGAGTCTCCTTCCCTTCATCCCCTATCCCACCCCTCCAGGTCATCACAGAGCGCCGAGCTGGGCTCCTTGCGCTATGCAGCAGCTGCCCACTAGCTAGCTGTTTTACACGTGGTAGTGTATCTATGAAATGACAACATTCTAGAAATGGGGAGAAGATGAGTGGTTGCTAGGGTTTTAGAAATAGGGTTACAGGTGAGAGGGAGGTGCTTGTGGGTAGAGAAGAGACCTCTGCAGGGACGAAACTGTTCGGTGTCTTAAGATAACATATAGCTTTGCAAAATGTTGATCATTGGAGGAAAGTGGGTAAAGTGTACATAACATTGTTTCTATATACGTTTTATTCAAATTGCAGGTGAATCTGTGACCATCTCAATAAAAATTTCAGTTCAGTTCAGTTCAGTTGCTCAGTCATGTCCGACTCTTTGCCACCCCATGGACTGCAGCACACCAGGATTCCCTGTCCATCATCAACTCCCAGAGCTTACTCAAACTCATGTCTATTGAGTTGGTGATGCCATCCAACCACCTCATCCCCTTCTCCTCCTGCCTTCAGTCTTTCCCATCATCAGGGTCTTTTCAAATGAGTCAGTTCTTCGCATCAGGTGGCCAAAGTACTGGAGTTTCAGCCTCAGCATCAGTCCTTCCAATGAATATTCAGGACTGATTTCCTTTAGGATGGACCTGCTGGATCTCCATATTTAGTTGAAAAAAAATCACTCTGGCTGACCTATGGATGATGTTCTATCTAATTTCTTTCCTTTCACTTGAAAACTACTTCATAATTTCCTATAACATTAGGATTTAATTTGCATTCCTCTCTCTCAAGCACACACCAAAATTTCTCGCTCCATAGTGAACTGTTCACATCTTCATCGTGGAAATATTCTCTCACATTTCATTATCTTAAAAAACAGCCTTTTCTCTTTGTTATTTATTCCTCCAGTTATCATCCTCTTTCTTTGCTTCCTTACCAAGAAAAGTGTGTCAAAAATGCTTAGATTATGGATTGTCTCAGGTCCCATTCTCCTCAACCTACCCCAACTGTTTTCTGACCCAGCCACCAACTACTCTGACAAGCACACCAGCCATGTCCACAGGGACTGACCCCAAAGTTGCGTCTCCATCCTCACTTTATGTGACTTTTTCACAAGCATTCAGCAACTTGCCCGTTGACATTTCTCCCTTTCTTTGCTATAAAAAATATTTTCTTTTCCCCAGTTCTGTGATACTGTAATAAATTTGGGCTCTCTCCTTATCTCACCAAACTAGTCTTTCTCAATCTCATTTGTTTGCCTCAAAATAGTGGCTTGAACACACTAGTGTTCCTCTTCCAAAGGAATTCAGTATGGCCTAAAGCGCTGAATCGCATCTACATTCTAGTGAGTGCTAAATTTATATTTTCAGACTCAACCTCTGCTCTGAAGTCTAGACTCATCTATCAAACTGCCTATCTAGTTCTCCTCTTAATTCTGTACTCCAGGCCTCTGAAGTCTAGACGCATATATCAGACTATCTCACGTTTTCTCTTAATCTCATGCTCTCGTTTCCCACTATCTCAGTTAAAGTTTTGAAAAGCACTGAGGGCTCATTTGCAGTGACAAGGATGGACCTGGGCTTAGATAGAGATTTCCATATTAAGCGAGATAAGTCAGAGAGACATGTATCATATCGTTTGTACATAGAATCTTAAAAAAAAAAAGATACAGAGTGCTCAGGGCCTGGGATGACCTTGAGGGATGGGATGGGGAGGGAGGTGGGAGGGGGGTTCAGGATGGGGAACACGTGTACACCCGTGGCGGATTCATGTCAATGTATGGCAAAACCACTACAATGTTGTAAAGTAATTAGCCTCCAAATAAAATAAACAATTTAAAAAAAAAAGATACAAACGAACTTATTTCCAAAACAGAGAGAGACTCACAGATATAGAAAACAAGCTCCTGGTTACCAAAGCAAAAAAGTGGGGGGGATAAATTGGAAGGTTGGGATTAATAGATACACACTGCTGCTACTGCTGCTAAGTCACTTCAGTCGTGTCCAACTCTGTGTGACGCCACAGACAGCAGCCCATCAGGGTCCCCCGTCCCTGGGATTCTCCAGGCAAGAACACTGGAGTGGGTTGCCATTGCCTTCTCCAATGCATGAAAGTGAAAAGTGAAAGTCAAGTCGCTCAGTCGTGTCCTACTCTTAGTGACCCCATGGACTGGAGCCCACCAGGCTCCTCCGTCCATGGGATTTTCCAGGCAGGAGTACTGGAGTGGGGTGCCATTGCATACACACACTACTATATATCAAAAAGGTAACCAACAAGGACCTACAGCATTGTGCAGGGAACTATACTCAATATTTTGGAATGCCCTATAAGGGCAAAGAGGAGCTTCCCAGGTGGCGCTAGTGGTGAAGAACTCTCCTGCCAGTGCAGGAGACATAAGAGATGCAGGGAAGATCCTGAGCTGGGAAGATCCCTGGAGAAGGCAGTGGTAGCCCACTCCAGTATTCTTGCCTGGAGAATCCCAGGGACAGAGGAGCCTGGTGGGCTGCAGTCCATAGTGTTTCCAAGCGTCAGAGATGACTGAGCAAACACATGTAAGAGAAAAGAAACTAAATAAGGACAGATATATAAATACATATATACACACACACACACACATATAAATTGCTATATTGTAAGCCTGAAACTAGCACAGTATTGTAAATCATTACGTTCCAATAAAAACTAAAACAAACAAAAAAACCACTGAGGGCTCAAGGCAAGAGCCTAGATGCCATCCTTGATCTCCCTTTACCTGTCCCCCCCCCAGGTGCACTTCATCAGCTGTCTCTTAGGTCCACCCCCAGAATATAGAGGGTCATATTTTCTGAAAATGATGGTTATTTTCCCCTTGCTTTCCAGTTTGTCTATTTTTCTCATCCGAATGCATTAGTGAGGACCTCTAAGGATATGCTGAAGGTGGAACTCAGAGTACACGTTCTTCTTCTGTTCTTGAGTTTCATGTGAGTGCTTCTACTTTTTTTTTTTGGAGTATAATTGATTTACAATGCTGTAGTATCTTCTTTTTACTACTATTATTACTACTGGTATCTACTTGTTACTGAATAAAGTGCTTATGAAACGTTTCTGCTATGTACACAGCTCGTTATAGGAAGTTTCTACTTTGCTGCGCTGCAAAATGTTTACCCGTGGCTGTGTTTTGAATTTTCAAGCTATTTTTTGGCATGACCATAAAGTTCTCTTATTCAGTGAAGATACTAGATAGAGTATAATTGCATCATCCTTGCGTTCTTGTGACTATCTCTTCCCCCAAGCTACTTTCTCTGGACTCTTGCAGTCACTTTTGCTCTGTAAAGCCCTTTGCACTGGGCAGGTTCTTGGTTTTCTTTTACCTTGTGATACCAGCTCCCTACTCTTGTATTCCTGCCTAGAGAATTCCATAGACAGAGGAGCCTGGTGGGCTGTAGTCCATGGGGTTGCAAGGTCAAACACAGCTGAGTGGCTAACACACACACACACACACACACACACACACACACACACACACACACACACACACACCATCTCACTGGGTCTTTTAGGGGGAGCCCGCCTACTGGCTTTCCAATGCTGCTTTACAAGTTTTAGAATAGATCGGTCTTTCTAGTAATTCAGGTCCAGGGGTTGAAGACATTGGAGCCTGAGCTTAGTGTGCCATCTTGTGGACAGACAGGAAACGGCTGGGTTATTTTGGTGGATGATACCAAGAGACCTGGGGATCATCCTGACAGAGAGGAATGCCCTTGATCCACATTTAANATCGGTCTTTCTAGTAATTCAGGTCCAGGGGTTGAAGACATTGGAGCCTGAGCTTAGTGTGCCATCTTGTGGACAGACAGGAAACGGCTGGGTTATTTTGGTGGATGATACCAAGAGACCTGGGGATCATCCTGACAGAGAGGAATGCCCTTGATCCACATTTAATGACACTCGGCAGGACTAGTGGAAGCGCTTATTTGGAGGAAAGAACAACCTCTCCGAAATTATTGTTGGCTGAAGTTCAAGCGAGGAGAGAAAAGAAACAGGCATGGGAAGAAGTGAAGACAGAGACCATAAAATGTCAAGACCTAAGGAATTTACTTAAAAACTGATTATATCCTTTGAAAGTTTCCATCATAATTCTCCACAAAAATTTTACTGAAAACATTCTCATAAGTATAGCATCTTGAATANGACAGACCTTTGTTGGCAAAGTAATGTCTCTGCTTTTGAATATGCTGTCTAGGTTGGTCATAACTTTCCTTCCAAGGAGTAAGCGTCTTTTGATTTCATGGCTGCAGTCACCATCTGCAGTGATTTTGGAGCCCAGGTGATTCTGGAGCAGTGATTTTGGAGTACAGGTGTTGGGAGTCCTTAATCAATCTTGTCTGCCTTCATTGAGGCCAGACATGAAAAACTTTTGATGTGTTAGGAACTGTGCGATGCCTTAGGAGTAAAGCTCTGAGAAATACAGACTTCAGTCTTGCTGTGATGAAATGTAGTCACATTAAGCATGTATTAGATGGGAATGTGATGAGAAGTATTGGATGAAGCTTGGGTAGTGTGACTGCAGGTAAACAGTGTGCCTGGTCAGGGCACAGGTGGGCATAGCATTTCTTCTAAGAAATGACCTTGAAACTGAGACCGAAAAGAGGAGCCAAAGAACCATTGGTCCGTCTTTCTTATCAGACTCCTGTCTTTCCAAAGCTGGAAAAAAACAAATTCTTTGTCTGTCCTCTGTGTCCAAGTTCAGTCACACAATTGCATCCAACTCTTTGCAACCCCATGGACTGCAGCATGCCAGGCTTTCCTGTCCATCACCAACTCCCAGATCTTACTCAAACTCATGTCCATTGAGTCGGTGATGCCACCCAACCAGCTCATCCTCTGTCATCCCCTTCTCCTCTTGCCTTCAATCTCTCCCAGGGTCAGGGTCTTTTCCAGTGAGTCAGTTCTTCGAATCAGGTGGCCAAAGTATTGGCGCTTCAGCATCAGTCCTAATGGTAAATATTCAGGATTGATTTCCTTTAGGATTGACTTGTTGGATCTTGCAGTCCAAAGGACTCTCAAGAGTCTTCTCCAGATCCACAGCTCAGAGGGATCAATTCTTCGGTGGTCAGCTTTCTTTATGGTCCAACTCTCACATCCATGCATGACTACTGGACCATAGCTTTGACAATATGGACCTTTGTTGGCAAAGGTCCAAAGGTGCTTTTCAAAGGTATTGTGTCCAAAGGTACTTTTCAAAACAAGAATTCCTTGGTGGTCCAACGGTCAGGACTCCACGCTTTCACTGCCATGGGCCTGGATTTGATCCCTGGTCAGGGAGCTAAGAACCCACAAACCAGGTGGTGTACAAGAAAAAAAAAATGGTGTGTATGGTTTCAAAACCATGCAATTCTAGAGGCGAAGGCCTTGGTGACCGTTGGTTATCTTCACCATCAGTGGAAAACTGGCTTGTGTTACCACTGTCTGGACTCAGGTTGCACTGCAGCTCACCCACTGTGGGCAGAGGAGAGAGATGCGGAACCAGGAGCGTCTATTTCAGGCGAGTCCTGTGGGAAAAGGCTGGAATCACACTGCTCTAACAGCAAGCTGGAGAGGACTTAAGGAAGGGGGAATTTTTACTTGGATGTTTCTAATGACAGGTAATAGGAACTCAGCTCAAACTGGCAGAAACACAAGGAGGAATTAATGATTTAAGAAACAAAAAAGTCCATGGAGCTGACAGCGATACTAGATCTAGACTTTTGAACAATGTCCTTCAGGATATGGGTGTTTGTCTTGATTATCATTGTTTTTCCTTGTTCAAAAGGTTTCATTGCTCTCCAGGCTCTCTTTATGCAAAGAAGATATTGCAAGGCAGCTCCTGGCTGAAATGGCTCACTGCAGCCGTGATCTCAGGGAAAAAACCGTTCTTCCGGTCACTTTATTACTTATCAAAAAAGGACACTGCCTGGTTCTACGTAAGTCATACAAACACCCATGATCCAGTCAGCAGGTGCAGGAGATGCCGTCCTCTGGCTGTCGATGGTCTTGTGCAAACTCTTTTGATGGGAAGGTCGTGGTCCCTTGATGGACAACCCCTTCCAATCACAGAGAAGGCAGAGGCAGCTCCCAAGAGGAAGCTTCATAGCACAGATGAAAAAAGTAAACAATTCCACTAAAGAAAGGCACGTGTACGTATTGTGTGTTTCCTCTTCGAGTTTACACTTGGCTCCTGTAGTTAGAGGAAGAGTTGCTATGACCACGTGCTTTTTCAGCTCATCCGTTGACCTGTTTTACCTGTTATAAATTCTTGCTCTGCTGTCAGTTTTTCACTTTGAAATCTAAGTTTCCTTGTCTGCCAATGAGGATTATGTATGCACACAGTTTAGCAGCACTCCGAAATCTAAGTTTCCTGGTGTGCCAGTGAAGAGTGTATATGCACACACGGTTTAGCAGTACTCCATTCATCATGGCTGTGCAACAATATCCATCTTCCAGCACAGAAGATTCTGACCAAAACGCGGCCATGTGTGCCGTGCAAAGCTTTCATCAGCACGCATGAAACAAGCCAATATTTCTTTTGTTCTTTTGGCTTGCCTTGGTCTATCTTTCAGACACTAACATCAAATTTTCTCAGATAACAGACTTCCAACTGTCAGGAAATTGTTTGATTGTTTCCTAAAGGAACCAAGTGGGGTGTCTGGTAGGCTGTGTGGCAGCTCCCATCTGTGGGGGTGACATGGACAGGTGTGGTCCTCTATGCTCCAGGAATAATTCTAAAGAAGGCTATGAAGTATAAACCAGTACCTTCTTCCCCCCGCATATGGAATATATTGTCACGAAATTTAGCCTATTATAACATTAGAGCTTTAATTTCTGGGAGCACATTCTCCTGCTTGGAACAGGGCCTGTGATAGTACCTAACTCATAGGTCCCTGCAATCAGGAAATGACCTGGCGCAGTTAAAGTCCTAACTGGCTAGCGTATAGTGAGTTCTCCGTGTAGCTGTTATTCATTTTAACAAGTATCTGCTGACCAGCTACACTGTGTTCAAACCATGCAGACCAAAGATGTTTGTGAAATACACGAAAGGATTTTAGGATAAAGAGAAAGGTGCTGTAAAGGGATCCAGAGAAAGACATTCCTGGGGTTAAGTCTTTGGGACTGAGCAGCTTTATTTTTTCAAAATAAACCGAATGTGAAGGTGAAAGTGAAGTCTCTCAGTTGTGTCCAACTCTTTGCGACCCCGTGGACTGCAGCCCACCAGGTTCCTCTGTCCATGGGATTTTCCAGGCAAGAGTACTGGAGTGGGGTGCCATTTAATGAGAAACACTCAACAAATCAGGAAAAATAACCTCTTAGTATTAAAAAATAAAATTAGAGAACACATTGTTCAGCTATATGTAGTACTAAGTTTGAAAACCACTATCTAACTTAATCTCTATCTAGCAAAAGAATTAGGATATTCTGAACAAGACTAAGAAAAAACTAGAGCTGAAATGCGGGTGGATTAATGAGGATTGGATTTGTTGCACCCAGCGGTCTGTTTCACAGCAAACATTTCTACAGCTCTTCACTCCTTTCCATAGGGTGTAGATGATTTTGTGGGGTTTTCTTCCCACTCAGGCAGACAGGCCAGGCTGGAAGCCACTTCCAGACAGGCCAGCCCCAGGCCTCAAAGAACAGAGCCAGGTTCTTCTGGACCTTTTCAGAGAACTTCCTCACCCACAGGTTCATCTTGCCAGGGTTGTCCCTGGGGATGTCAGAGAGGGTCTGGTACCCAGAGAAGAGCTGGGTGAACGGCTCCTGCCCAAAGGCTTCCTGGAGCTGGAAAAGGAGGAAGGGGCAGAATGAGATGTCTAATCTACAAAAGCCACCCTCTCACTTACACACATACAATTACATGTAATGCTTGTGTGTGTGTGTGTGTGTGTGTGTATCTGTCTGTCTGCCCAATCCCTTCAGTCGTGTCAGACTCTTTGCGACCCTATAGATTGTAGCCCGCCAGGCTCCTCTGTCCATGGGATTTCCCAGGCAAGAATAAGAATACTAGAGTGGGTTGTCATATCCTCCTCCAGAGGATCTTCCCGACCCAGGGACTGAACTCGAGACTCCTGCATTGTAGGCGGATTCTTTACCACTGAGTCACCGGGAAAGCCATTAGTCTACAAAAGGCACCCCCTCACATACACACACAGAGTTACATGTAGTGCTTAGCTCTAAGCTACCTTTTAACACTGACTTAGTTCTCATCAGTGGCTCTCTTCTTCTCCATTCCCTTGACAGGTGCCATAGCTCCTTATGCCTAACTCCAGTCTGAGAGAGAGTCTGTGCTTGCACTTGCCTTGGTCTATAATGGGGTCTCGATAAGTGGTAGTTATTTCAGTATTATTATTTCTCTTATCCTAAGCTTAGTGGTAGATAAAGATGTGAATTTGACAGAAATGAGGATCATCTTGTGTAGCTGAAACATGGAAGCCTTCCCTTTGAAAACACACAACCACCCAGGCTTAATGATATTTTTATTCTGTGTTGAAGGTGCAACTCTTGGCAAGTCTGCTACATCGTCTTATGGACATGGGCAAGTGTGTAACAGGAATGCATTCTTTCTGGGTAGAGCTAGGAAGAAGGGGCTTCCCAGGTGATGCTAGCGGTAAAGAACCCATCTGCCAAAGTAGAAGACATAAGTGACACAGGTTCGATCCCCAGCTTCGGGAGGATCCCCTGAAGGAGGGCATGGCAACCCACTCCAGTATTCTTGCATGGAGAATCTCATGGACAGAGAAGCCTGGCGGGCTGCAGTCCGTGGGGTCACAAAGAGTGACGACTTAGCATAGCACAGCACAGAGCTGGATGAACTTGGACACAGGGAGAAATGAGAGCTCAGAGATGGCTCCTGGAAGGCCCTTGAAATGGATACTCAAGACTGTAGGACTGTAGAGCTAGAAAGGATGTGACCTTGGTCCATCATTTAGGGATCTAAGACCCTGGAGGAACACTGCCTTGAAGGCCAGTTAAAGGAGTGTCTCAGCCAGCAGCACCATCATTCTTTCATTAACGCTCAGTTGCGATCGCAGATTGAGCCATTAGGAGACACTAATTATCATCAGCTTATTAAATTAAATTCCATTAAACGTGAAATTAGTTAAATTGACTTTAAGTAACTGACAACCTGGGGTCATTCAAACACAAATACAACAGGGGGCATGAATAAATAACATCTCAGAGGAATGTATTTGGGGAAGGCTTCCTGGAGAAGGTGAGGATGATCTGATTTTGAAAGATGAACAGTTTTTCTGCTCTGTAAAGAAGGCAAAACTATTTCAGGGAAAAGGAGTAGTATTTGCAAATGTACAGAGATATGTATCCTAGTGATATGTTCTGAAAGCTGTAAACAGTTTGCATTTGCTGGAGAATGAGTAAGAAGGCAAAGCCTGGGCCTTGAGGCAGGAGGAGAAGACGCAGCCAGTTACTGAAGAGTCTGGTGTTCTCTGGGATCCCGTCTATCATGGTCTTTCTGCTTTATCTTCCACTTTCCTCAGTAAGGACTCTGGTTTCCTTGGGAAATGTGAACACAACCTGTGATTTTTTTTTTTTTAATCTCTTTTTCTATAGAATCCCATTTTCCTCTTCCTTTCCCTCTCTTTCACCAACCACCATTACAAAAAATTTAAATTACTCAAAGGCAGCTGAAAAAGCCTATTTATTCTGTGAATAGAGCCTTTCTCATGGAAGGCCCTGGCTGGTGAGGGGTGGGAGGGCTAGAGAAATGAAACATGGGTTTGGTGCATTTTGAAGTCTAGATGTGAGCAAGGACTTGTTGAAACGCATGCTGTACTGACTGCTCAGCCTAACTCAACACTCTCCTCTTCCAGTTTCCAAGGCTGCTGAAGAGAGGAGAAATCTTATCACTTTGAGAAGCCAGGAGGCTTGGCAAAATGTTTTCATTTTAGCACCAGCCCAGACTGTGGGTTATTGCAGTTGATTGGTTTTCAAAGTGAAAAGGTCTCATGTCCATCTGCAAGTCTGAGGAAAACCCGGAGTTCTCTGTCGGATCTGTAAGTGCCTGCATCTCACACGAGCGAATATGCTCCCCAGTAGGTGTGCCCTTCAGTCAGTTAGGAATGAGATGGCCACAGATAAATGCAAAAGTCTTTTTATACGGATGAAGCAATCAACTGTTTTTTAAATTGAAGTATAGTTGATTTCTAATATTGTTCAGGTGTGCAACAAAGTGATTCAGTTATATATATAATGTACATATATTATATATATATAATTTCAGATTATTTTGCATTATAGATTATTATAAGATAGTGAGTATAGTTCCCTGTGTTATATAGTAAATCCTTGTTGCTTATTTATTGCATGTATAGTAGTTTGTGTGGATCACAACAAACTGGGGGAAAGAGATGGGAATACCAGAGCACCTGACCTGTCTCCTGAGACACCTGTATGTGGATCAGGAAGCAACAGTTAGAATTAGACGTGGAACAGCTGACCAGTTCACAACTGAGAAAGGAGTACGACAAAGCTGTATATTGTCACCCTGCTTATTTAACTTATATGCAGAGTACATCACGCAGAATGCCAGGCTGGATGAAGCTCAAGCTGGAATCAAGATTGCCGGGAGAAATACCAACAACCTCAGATATGCAGATGACACCACCCTTATGGCAGAGAGCGAAGAAGAACTAAAGAAATACTTGATGAAGGTGAAAGAAGAGAGTGAAAGAGTTGGCTTAAAACTCAACATTCAAAAAACTAAGATCATGGTATCTGGTCCCATCACTTCATGGCAAATAGAAGGGGAAAAAGTGAAAGCAGTGCTAGAATTTACTTACCTGGGCTTCAAAACCACTGAGGACGGGGACTGCTGCCATGAAAATAAAAGAGAGAAGAAAAGCTATGGCAAACCTAGACAGTGTATTAAAAAACAAAGATATCACTTTGTTGACAAAGGTCCATGTAGTCACGGCTATGGTTTTTCCAGTAGTCATGTACGGATGTGAGAGTTGGACCATAAAGAAGGCTGAGCACTAAAGAACTGATGCTTTCGAACTGTGGCGCTGGAGAAGACTCTTGAGAATCCCTTGGACTGCAAGGTGATCAAACGAGTCAATCCTAAAGGAAAAGAAAGAAAGTGAAAATGAAAGTTGCTCAGTTGTGTCTGACTCTTTGAGACCCCATGGACAATTTAGTCCATGGAATTCTCCAGGCCAGAATACTGGGGTGGGTAGCCTCTCCCTTCTCCGTGGGATCTTCCCAACCCAGGGATCGATTCCAGGTCTCCCGCATTGCAGGTGGATTCTTTGCCACCTGAGCCACAGGGGAAGCCCGACTTAAAGGAAATCAACCCAGGATGTTCATTGGAAGCACTGATGCAGAAGCTGAAGCTCCAATACTTTGGCCACATGATTGACTCACTAGAAAACACCGTGATGCTGGGAAGGATTGAGAGCACGAGGAGAAGGCGGCGGCAGAGGGTGAGATGGTTAGATAGCGTCACCGACTCAGTGGACATGAGTTTGAGCGAACTCTAGGAGATAGTGAAGGACAGGAAAGCCCGACGTGCTTCAGTCCACGGGGTTGCAAAGAGTTGGGCACAACTTAGCGACTGAACACAAACAAAAGATATCCTAAACCTACTCTGTAACACATGAAACTCTATCCAATTTTCTGTGCCAGCCTGGATTGGAGGTGGGGTTTAGGGGAGAGTGGGTACATGTATATGTGTGGCTGAGTCCATTCAGTGTTCACCTGAAGCTAAAACAACATTGTTAATCAGCTATACCCCAGTACACAATTAAAAGTTTAAAGTTTGGGGGAAAAAGAAGATACCCTAAGAAGGGCAACCTGAAGTGGGAGAAGCTATCAGCTACATAAATATTAATAGCTGACCAGCATTATCCAACAAAAAATGCATGAGAATAAAACGGGAACTTCAAAGCAAAAACAAAAAAAACAAATCTAAATGTCCAGTTAATACATGCAAAGCTGTTCAGTCTCACCAGAAACCTCTGTGCTGGATCTCTGAGCACGTGAGATGTATGAGCTTTAAAGCAGGCCCTGGTTCCTGCAGCCCTCTGGCTCTCCTGTACACAAGCCCTGCTGGCCTAAGAGCCAGCGGGAGGCCACTAAGTTATGCAGGTCCCAAGAATGAGGCTGGATAAGCCTGCCCAAATCTTGAATGGGCTACCTCTAGTTATAAGGCTACTAACCTTTGTATTATTATGTATAGTAATACTTCTTTCTTAGAAGAGAAAGTGTGATAGAAAGGTAATGTTTGCTTTGGAAGGATATTTCTCTGTGGTCTGGAATATATAGATATCTCTAGGGCCCCACCTGTGCTGTTGGAGAAGGCTCTTGAGAGTCTCTTGGACTGCAAGGAGATCCAACCAGTCCATCCTAAAGGAGATCAGTCCTGGATGTTCATTGGAAAACTGATGTTGAAGCTGAAACTCCAATACTTTGGCCACCTGATGCGAAGAGCTGACTCATTTGAAAAGACCCTGATGCTGGGAAAGATTGAGGGCAGGAGAAGAAGGGGATGACAGAGGATGAGATGGCTGGATGGCATCACCAACTCAATGAACATGAGTTTGAGTAAGCTCTGGGAGTTGGTGATGGACAGGGAAGCCTGGTGTGCTGCAGTCCATGGGGTTGCAAAGAGTCAGACACGACTGAGCGACTGAATTGAACTGAGGGCCCCAAAGGTATATTTTGAGAAGGAACTTGGACTTGCTCCGATAATCATTTATTTTATGAAAGTCACAAATTTAAAAAGTGTTAACTAAAACTTTATATATGTAATTGATAAAGGCAATAACTCTTCTGTATACCAAGTATCAAAATCCATTTTAACAACATTGTGAGCTAAACAGTAAAATGAATTTGCTGCCATTCCGGTTCAAGCAAATTGATTTGGGTGATTTTTTAAAATGGGTATTAAAAGTGAAGACCATGTAAAAAAAAGTGAAGATCACATTGACCAATCTATCCCTACATGGGAAAAGACAGAAATATGTTTTTTAAATTAAAACTAAGACAGAAACTGAGTTTGCCTCCATCGGAATAATTTCACTGCTATAGTTGATGGCCAGGAGGTGCATAGCTCAGTTTGTAAAGAATCCACCTGCAATGCAGGAGACCCTGGTTTGATTCCTGGGCCGGAAAGATCCCCTGGAGAAGGGATAGGCTACCCACTTCAATATTCTTGGGCTTTCCTTGTGGCCCAACTGGTAAAGAATCCGCCTGCAGTGTGGGAGACTTGGGTTCGATTCCTGGGTTGGGAAGATCCCTTGGAGAAGGGAAAGGCTACCCACTCCAGTATTCTGGCCTGAAGAATTCCATGGACGTCTATGGGTTTGCAAATAGTCTGACACGGCTGAGCGACTTTTACTTTCACAGGCGGTGCAAGGTTTTCTAGGTGGTCACAAGGGGGAGACAAAGAGTGAGCAGAGAATCAGATTTATTTAAGACAGGAAGCATTTTAATTCTTGTTAGCATTGCTTGTTGTTTCAACAATATTCACCACAAAGATGAGGTTTTTTGGTCCCATTTAGTGTGACTAATCACTAATTCTTTAAATTTTGGGGGAAATTAACCACTATCCTTCTAATCAGTTGGCAATTTGTGCTTGTGGGGTAAGATAGAGGAATAGTCCTTTTTATTCTACTTTAATAACCCTACAGTGATTTGTTTCCTTTGTAAATTATCCATTTTTCTAGAAATCTGGATATTTCAGATATTGGATCTAATAACCTATAGGTCCTTGGGCTTTGTGCTCCTTTGTCCAATAACTCTCAGAAATGAGGATGGAGGTTTGGGTATCCTTGAGAGAGAAGGCAATGGGACTCCGCTCCAGTACTCTTGCCTGGAAAATCCCATGGGTGGGGGAGCCTGGTAGGCTGCAGTCCATGGAGTCGCTAAGAGTCGGACACAACTGAGCGACTTCCCTTTCACTTTTCACTTTCCTGCACTGGAGAAGGAAATGGCAACCCACTCCAGTGTTCTTGCCTGGAGAATCCCAGGGACTGGGCAGCCTGCTGGGCTGCCGTCTATGGGGTCGCATAGAGTCAGACACAACTGAAGGGACTCAGCAGCAGCAGCAGCCAGAGTGAGCAAAGGTCACTTAGATAAAAGCTCTGAGTTTAAGATGAGCTTCCTCCTAGGACTCCACCAAGTTCTTAAATGAAGCATGGCTCTTTAGAATTCTCCAGGCTGGGTAGGGCAGGGTCTTGGTACTGAGGGCTGTGTGGCTTGGATGAATGACCCCGTGTGTGTGCTAAGTTGCCTCCTCAGTCATGTCCAGCTCTGTGCAGCCCTATAGGATGTCGCCCGCCAGGCTCCTCTGTCCACGGGATTCTCCAGGCAAGAACACTGGAGTGGGTTGCCATGCCTCCCTTCAGGGCATCTTCCCGATCCAGGGATGGAAACTGCATCCCTTACACCTCCTGCATTGGCAGGCAGGTTCTTTACCACTAGTGCCACCCGGGAAGCCCCTGAATGACCCGTATGGGTAAACAATTCCTATTTGAGTAACTGGAAATAATCTGTTTGGATTTTGGTAGTGTTTTTTTTTTTTTTTTTTTTTAATTTCTTTTTCATTGGAAGATAATTGCTTTATAATCTTGTGTTGGTTTCTGCTATTCATCAGCACGAATCATTCACAGGCATACGTATGTTCCCTCCCTCTTGAACCCCTTCCCACCATCCTACCCCTCTGCATTGTCACAGAGCACCAGGGTGAGCTCCCCGTGTTGTCCAGCAACTTCACGTTAGCTGTCTATTTTACACGTGGTGATGCGTTTTATTTCAATGCTACTATCTCAATCCGTCCTGCCCTCTCCTGCCCCTGCTGTGTCTGTTTGTCTGTTCTCTATGTCCGAGTTTAATTCCTGCCCAGCAAATAGGGAATTTTGGTAGTTTTTATCTGGTCACCTGGTGATTCAGTAGCCATACACATCGTTCTATGCAAGCAGAGTTGCAGGTTGCGGCAGACTCTATAATATCGTTCAGTATGCTCGCTAAAAATGTGGCTCCCGAGTACAACTCCCAGGGGGGAAATGTGCTTGCTTCCCTGAAAAATGGAGACAGCCATAGTACTTATTCTATAGGACTGACGTGAGCATAAACAAATAAAAAGTACTTAGAACAGCTCCCAGCAAATGGCATTTATTGGCAATTCACCAGAACTGCATTGACGTCCTTGAGAGCAAGCGTGCTCTGGAATAAAGAATACTCAAAGCGTCCCAGTTACACACAATGAATTCTGAACTTAGAAACAGCGGCAGAGACACAGTCTTCCTGTAAGAAGGAGAAGGGTGCTAGATTCTACTCCAGGGCACCTGGGGGAAAATCAGGTTTTGTCATTGTCTCTATGGCAACTTCTTCAACCCAGCTTTATCCATTCCTTTACTCATCCTTAATGTCATGGCTAAGAACACCAGTTCTGGAGTTGAGCTGCCTGATTCAAATCCTTTCTCTCTCTATAGGGAGGCTAGTCACGTGCTGGGACAACTGGAAGATCAGGTACCGATACATTTTTGGAGGCTAAATTTGATATTTAATAAAAATTCAATAGTGAGCATGGATAAGCCCAAACCTTGTTGAACATCCATTTTTTTCTAGGTGAATTTTTTTCTAAATGGAAAATTATCCATGGAAGAAAGCTCCACGAGTTTGTCACTGCTAAGGGCTTCAGCCAAGCCCCGCTCTTCCTCTTACTGGCTTTGTGACTTCCAAAGTTATTTAATGTCCCTAGGTGTTCCCTTTCTCATCTATAAAGCAGGGTAATGATACTACCAACCTCAAGAGGTCTGTGGTGAAGATTATACAAGGTAACTCATAGGAAATGCCTCTCACCAAGCCTGGGGCAGAAAGACTGTTCATTATGTGTTAGATGGCGTTACTGCTCCTTCAGTGAACAAATATTTATTGATTTGTTCTCCCATTTATTTTTTAATTGGAGGAAAGTTGCTTTACAGGCTTGTGCTGGTTTTTGCCATACAGCAACGCAAATCAGCCATAATTATGCGTGTATCGCCTCCCCCGACTCCCCCCACCCCACCCCTCTAGGTCATCGCAGAGCGCTCAACTCGCTCGTCGCGGTCTAGAGCAACTCCTCACAGGCTGTCTGTTTCACACTCAGTGTATGGAAGTGGGTGCTACTTTCCCCATTCGTTCGCCTCTTTCCTTCCCCCACTGTGTGCACAAATCCGTTCTCTGGTCTGTGTGTATGCTGCTTCCCTGCAATAAGTTCACTAACACCATTGTCTAGATTCCATATATATGGGTTACTATACAATATTTGCTTTTTTCTGTTTCTGACTTCACTCTGTATAACAGAACAAATGTTTATTGAGCTTTTCTTCTGTCAGAAATGCACCTGACGAAGGACACGAGTGGAATAAAAGGAAATCATCCTCGAATTGGGAGAAGGGTGTGCTGATGGGCTTCAGAGAAAGACATTCCCCAGGTCCATTTGCCTGAGGGGCCACTGTGTCCTCAGCAAAGCCCAGGGAGTGATACTGAGAACAACAGAACTATGGTTTAAAAACCAAGCTTGAGGAAAAAGGCTCAGTGTACATTCTGCTAATCCTGGAGATGAATGCCTAATTGGAACTCCACCCAGCCAAAGAGCCGGGGTGGACTGGAATGAGATGATAAGAAAGTTCAGGGGATGCTGGGTTGCGGGCGGTCGGTGAGTGTGATTAACTCGGGCTGCTACAACTCGGAATCCTGTTCCATCGGGGCCCTCTCAGCACTGCTGCTGTTGAGAACTCACAGTGCCTTGATTCCATGGTGGCTGGAGGAGCCAGCTGCCTGTTTTGTGCCAAGAACCAACAGGCTGATGGACTTAGTAGGGCTGCTAGAGTGAGTTTTACCTTTGGCTGGAGCAGAAGGACTTGAAGATGAAACTAACCAAGAAAACCAAACCCCAATAGTGCTGTAACCTCCAGCTTGAGTTCACACCATCTCATCTGAGTTTACACCATTCCTGGGGTGAAGTTATATCCCAACATCCTTCCAGAGGCAGGAGAAAGGACGCATAGGATGGGCTAGGATCTTGAAGACTATCATTTGATACCACATCTGGGCACAACATTCTTGTTCACTAAATACTCTCACTCAAGCACTGAATGCAAACCTCAGGGAGGCAGACTCTGAAGGGAGATTCAGGTTGCAAGTTGTCCACACAAAACTGGGCTGAAGAGCTCCCTTCGGTGCACACAGGTGGTGATCAGACATGTTTTTTATCCCCATGTCATGAATAAGAATCCAGACACACAGAGAGTTGAGCGACTTTCCATAGAACCAAAGCTGGTTCACAGCCATCTCCAATAGAGTACCTCTCTTACAATCAGAAAGCTGCTGAGAGCTGGAGATAGGAGGTTTGTTCAGGGCCAGCTGGGGTGAGGGAGCGATAGCAGATTACAATGCAATCCAGAGTCTTTAAAATTATTGGTCATAAACAGAAGCCAAGAGCTGGCAGAAACTCAAAGAAACGTCCTCTGCAGGAGGGCGAGGATGGTGAAGCAAGTCTCTGGGTGGCAGGGAGCATAGAGGCAGAGACACAAGAAAAGAAGCACAGCAGTGTTTTCCTGAGAAAGCTGGTTTCATTCTGTCTTAGCATCTTAAAGGACTTCCTGAGGACAGGCGGAGGGTTCAGGCTCAGGGCGCACTGGCAAGAAACACAGGGAGGGGGAGTGGGCGAGGGGTTCCCCCCATTCCACACACTCACTGCTGGGTGCCCACTGCTGACGTCGCGTCTAGATGTACACTCTCATGGGGTTTTCTTCCCACTCAGGCAGACAGGCCAGGCTGGAAGCCACTTCCTCCTCGACAGGCCAGCCCCAGGCCTCAAAGAACGGAGCCAGGTTCTTCTGCACCTTTTCAGAGAACTTCCTCACCCACAGATTCATCTTGCCAGGGTTGTCCCTGGGGATGCCCGAGAGGGTCTGGTACTCAGCGAAGAGCTGGGTGAACGGCTCCCACCCAAAGGCCTCCTGGAGCTGGAAAAGGAGGAAGGGGCAGAACGGGGTGTAAGTCTGTGGAATACCGCAGCATGCGTGTTCACGAGTGTGTCTCATTTCCTGTGATTTCTGTGTGTGGGTTAAGTCGCTTCAGTTGTGTCCAGCTCTTTCCTATTCCATGGACTGTAGCCCACCAGGCTCCCCTGTCCCTGGGATTCTCCAGGCAAGAATACTGGAGTGGGTTGCCATCTCCTTCTCCAGGGGATCTTCCTGACCCAGGGATCGAACTCGCACCTCTTACATCTCCCACATCGGCAATGGGTTCTCTACCACCTGCGCCACCTGGGAAGCCACTGCCAGCTTTGCTTCCTTACTTGCCCCTGTCTCCCCGTCTTACTTCTGATCATAAACACGATCGTGTTGGCTCATTCCACTGTTTGGTCACAAACCCTGTACCCTTTGTAGGGGGCCTCTCAAGGAACCTAACTGCTGAAAAAAGGTAAATCCTCAGCAAATGACAGTTATCTCTGTTATCTGAAATTCCTTTAATTAAAAAGAAGTAGGATTCTCAGTGCCTAAGCGTTTTCTTTTTTTTTTTCTAAGTGTTTTCTTGACTTAGGCATCAGACAGATTTGAGCTCGACTGAGATGGGAATTCGGTCCCCAAATCTGGGAACGTACTATATATCTTTTAGACAAATTAAAATCTTTTTTTCTTTTTCTTTTTTTTCCCAAGCCATCTCAGATCTGTGACTATTTTCAAGGCTACTGGTTTTCTCTATGGGACACTGCCTTTGGAGCAAAACAAGAAATTAGCAGGCATGTCACAAGCGGTTCAACATGTGAGTGACTCATACTTCATAGGGAAGAACCTATCTGAAAGCCATGGGTAGGAAGCTCTTATTTGCTAAGATTATAGAAATTTTTGATGCCCTGGTGGTTCAGACAGTACAGGGTCTGCCTGTAGTGTGGGAGATCTGGGTTCAATCCCTGGGTTGGGAAGATCCCCTGGAGAAGGAAATGGCAACCCACTCCAGTATTCTTGCCTGGAGAATCTCATGGACAGGGGAGCCTGGTGGGCTACAGTCCATGGGGTTGCAAAGGGTCGAACGTGACTGAGTGACTTCACTTTCACTTTTCATAGAAATTTAGAGCTAGCAGCGATCCTGGGGTTTCCAAGATCTCCCCCTTTTATGGAGGAGAATCCTCCGAGTCTGGGGTAAGAAACCACAGGACAGGTGCACTTTGATCAGCTCCCTGTGATCTCATGGCTGTGTCCTCACTGACGTGGCCTTGTGAGTCCTCCTGATCATCTCTATTAATACAGCACCACACTGAACATATTCTTACACATATAACATTAAGAAACATCTGCAGTGTGTCAGGTACTGCGCTAGGCAAAAATGATTAGGGCTCTTGTCCTTCTGGAGGTCCCTGGTCAACCGGAGAGACAGACTATAACAAATTACAAAAGAGGCTGGCTTGTCCAGGAGATGATGTCGGGAGAAGAGGACAAGAGAGCCGAGTTTGGAAGATGGTGTGACGGGAAACAGACAAGACGCTCAGCACGTTTCGGCTGCAGGAGGGAAGCAGGGGGACATAGGAGATGAATCGGCAAATGCGTTCCTGCGTAACCTGCAGGATAATCAAGGAGATGGGAAAGAGGGAGCTAGGGGTGTCGGTGAAGGTCTGATGATGACTGGCCTTCGACACCCACTGAAGCGTTTCCCCTTCCTTCTGAATGTGAAGGAGCACGCTTGAGGGACTTAACTGTGGAATATTCAGGTTATTTTGGAGTTGGTGTGGAAGGTGGATTGAAGGTGGTTGAAGCAAGATGGGGGAAAAGCTTAAGAGGCTTTGGGAGCAGAGAGGAGGATGCTGAGGATCTGGACTAAGGCAACAGCAGGAGGAAAGAAGGGGAGAAGACCTCCTGCAGGTCGAGAAAACAGAAAGTGCCCATCTGTCCTGAGACCAAGTCTTGGACTCCAGGAAGAGAGGTCTCCCCAGAGCTTTTGCAGAATGATACTCATGGTGAGTGGGTCAGCAGGTAGAGAGGAATGAGGGCTTTGCCTTACACTTCAGTGGCAACTACCACGTGGGGTCTGTTTCCCTGAAACCCTCAGACCGGCTCTAGAAGAATCCAGATCTAATGCAATGCAGTTATCTCATTGACTGGGGCTGCCTCTCACTCAGATCTTCAGAAAATGAATGAAAAAAGAAAAATCAAAGCAAGGGTTTGGAAGCGCAAAAGCCTGGGCTTGTCACTCCTGACCATAGGTTCTGGGCCCATCATTTAAATGTGTGATGTTGGTCAGGATGCTTAGGCTCTCTAACTCAGGGTGGCTGTGAACTGTGAGCCATGACCATTATCTAGAGGGTCATAGCAGACAAGGCAGGAAATCTGACTGGGGCGTGGCTTTCACAGCTTGAAAATATTAAACTTCAAAGCAGGATGGGAGAGGAGAAAGGGATTTCTGCTTATTTCACAGGAAATCGACTCACTTCGAGACTTTGGTGTTCTTCTGTTGGGTTGGTTATTTACTTATTCATTCTGAAGACACTTTGGCATCAAGTGGGTGGTGGAAACCTGACAATTTTGGTGACGGTTCCCTCCTAAGAGGTCTTCTTGTGATGCAGTTGCCCCTAAGACTATGAAGGGATGCAACATTCACTTGACCCCATAAAACTAAGGTGAGGGAAAGCAAAGCAAGACAGTCACCAATTCCGAGGCACTCACTAGGCGACAAAGGACAAGCTAGCCAGTGGGAGAGATGTAACTCACTCTCAGGGGTGTCTTACTCAGAGTGTCTGCTCTTGCCCGATATACCCAGAGACTGTATGTCTCTCTAGTCATTTTTTCTCATAATAATCATCATTTTCTCTTACATATACAAAAGCACAGGAGGTGAGTGGGGCGGGTGTCATTATCTGGATTTTAGAGATATTTGACCTTAGAGGCACCACCACGCAGCCAGGGAAGGTGGTGGGCAGGCTGGTGGGGGTGGAAAGGACTTGGTGAGCTCCTGGGATCTGGGATGCCCCATGATGGAGGGTCTGGGGGTACCCATCTCCCTGAATTTCTGATCAGTACCTGCAGATATGTTTCCAGAGCTGTCCACACTTCCCAGTTGCACAGGGGGGCTCCCTTCTCCAGGTGTGTTTTGATCCTATTCTCCCGTTTTGGAGGGCTCAGAGCTGGGTGGGCCCGAGCCCTGGGGATGCCCAGGACCGTCTCGTGCACGTACACCGACCACAGGTTGCAGGTGGCCTCGGTGGTGTGCGGGGGGAACTCCCACTTCTCCTGCTGCTGGTTGTGGCCCAACTCGTGCACGGGGCCCCAGAGCCCGCGGCTTCTCATGCCCATCTCGTTGATGAGCTCCGGCACTGACTGCAGATGGCACATGATGGGGTAGCCCGAGTGCATCCAGCCTGGGAACGCAAAGGCAGAATGAGGCACGGGGGAGGGTCCACCCAAACCCACCTCCCTTCGTTCCTCTCCACCGGGTAGCTGTTCCTCACCATCCTGCCTGTACCCAATAATTCCAGAATCTCCCTGCTGACTTAGAAAGCTGATGCCCCCCTTGACTTGGTGCAAACAGTGCCCAGCCTCCTTCCCATACTTCCACTCTGGAATTACGCCTCCCGCTTTCTCTGGCCCCAAGAAGTATTAATTCTTTACATAGCCATTCCCACTATAATTCAGTGCTTCCTTTTGTGTGAGTTTCCTTTGCATGCCCGTCTGCAACATTAGGTCTTGTATCAGAATCTGAGATCCTTGAGGCTAGGCAGTGTTACTCCTTCTCTTGTAGAAACCACTGTTGTCCAAATTCAACAATGTTTCTTAACAATGAAAATCTTGCCCTTTGTTAAAAGATTACAAATATGGCCAAAGGAATTTTTTGAATCTTTTCTGCCTTTTTTTAAGCAAAAGATGTCCTTCTTTTCTCTGCTGCTGCTGCTGCTAAGTCACTTCAGTCGTGTCCGACTCTGTGCAATCCCATAGATGGCAGCCCACCAGGCTCCCCCATCCCTGGGATTCTCCAGGCAAGAACACTGGAGTGGGTTGCCATTTCCTTCTCCAATGCATGAAAGCGAAAAGTGAAAGTGAAGTTGCTCAGTCGTGTCGACTCTTAGCGACCCCATGGACTGCAGCCTACCAGGCTCCTCCNTAGGCAGTGTTACTCCTTCTCTTGTAGAAACCACTGTTGTCCAAATTCAACAATGTTTCTTAACAATGAAAATCTTGCCCTTTGTTAAAAGATTACAAATATGGCCAAAGGAATTTTTTGAATCTTTTCTGCCTTTTTTTAAGCAAAAGATGTCCTTCTTTTCTCTGCTGCTGCTGCTGCTAAGTCACTTCAGTCGTGTCCGACTCTGTGCAATCCCATAGATGGCAGCCCACCAGGCTCCCCCATCCCTGGGATTCTCCAGGCAAGAACACTGGAGTGGGTTGCCATTTCCTTCTCCAATGCATGAAAGCGAAAAGTGAAAGTGAAGTTGCTCAGTCGTGTCGACTCTTAGCGACCCCATGGACTGCAGCCTACCAGGCTCCTCCACCCACGGGATTTTCCAGGCAGGAGTACTGGAGTGGGGTGCCATTGCCTTTTCTCTAAACCACTAAATACTTAGTATAAATCTTTTTGCCCCCTCTTTTCGTTGCAAATCTGAATTATGGTTGAAGATTTTTAACCTCTCCTTGAAACAATCCTCACCAGCGTCTTGAAGTCCTAGTACCAGTTTTTCTGAGACTCTTCCACCCTTCTGTGAATTCTTACCTTGTAGGTGAACATGATTTACCTTTCTGCATGTAAACATCTTCTCATCTCCATGTCTTCAGTGTATTTTTCTTCCCTTACTTTACCGGTAAAATTACGTCTTACACATATTGGATATTTTAAAAGGCAAAATAAAAGTCAGCAGAAAGGAAGCAATAACAAAGATCAGGCAGAAAATAACTAAAATAGAGAGTCAAAAGACAATGGAAAAGATGAATAAAGCCAAGAGCTGGTTTTTCGAAAGGACAGTCAACAAATTCTGGCCAGGCTCACAAGAAGAGCAAGTGGACCCAAGTAAACAAAGTAACAAATGAAAGAGGAGAAATACCACAGAGATACAAAAACTCCTAAGAGAATACTATGAACAGTTACATGCCAACAAACTGGACAAGAAGAAATGGACAAGTTTCGTGGACCAGCTTCTAGAAACACACAGCCTGTGCAAACTGCGTCAAGAAGAGACAGATAATTTGAACAGATCACTCACTCACTCACTAGAAGTGAAACAGAACTGATATATAGAAAAATACCTTGGTACAAACAAAAAGTCCAGGACTGGATGGCTTCACTGAGGAACTCTACCCAACAAACAGTAGAATTTATACCGATCCTTCTCAAACTCTCGAAAGACCGAAGCGGGCAGAATCCACCCAAAACCATTCTAGGAAGCTGTCATCACTTTGATACCAAAACCAGACAAGGACACTACAGAAAGGAAGGAAGGAATTATGACAGAAAGAAAACAACAGGCCCCAAGAAATGCAAAATAGTAATGAAAAGGTGTCTGCCCGCTGGAGCATCCCCCTGGAGCACCTACCAGCTGAGATCTGCACATCGGCAACGATCCTCTCTGGACGGCGGAAAGGGAAGGGCTGGGCCGCCAGCCTGGCGATAGCCTCCATCATCTCGTCCCAGAGGCGGAGCAAGGGCTCCGGGTCCTCCAGGGCCCGGAGGTCTGCAGTCGGCACCGTCAAGATGATGTTGTCTGTCGCCAGCTCTCCCCAGGGAGCCGGGCTCTCCTGAATACAGCTCCTCCACGCCTCCAGCGATGTCTCACCTGGGAATAAACATCATGGAACCTGCCACCCACTTCCTCCACCTCCCTTGAGCTGACCAGGAGGAGGACACTGAAATAAGGGATGATTACCATGCACGTCTACATGCTGCGCAGAGAAGGACGGGCCCCCAGACCCTCCCCTCTGCTCTGCCCTGAAGTCTCCATGGACACAGGGCTTTCTCACTCCTGCCTCCACTGCCATCTCCAGAAGTCCCTTCTCCTTCTGTCCACCAATCCTTTCGCCTCCGCCCCTTGGCAACCAGCCCACAACTACACGGCAGCCCCTGCTCTCCTCCTCCCGTCCACGTTCAGTCCACTCACCCAGCTTGTAATACGGGGCAGGCACAGCCCTCTTGATGGTGATGGACACGGGCCCCAGGTTACAGCCCGTGGGCACAATGACATAGAGAAGGCCGCCCCAGAGGCTGGAGACCGACTGTTTGGTTCTGTTCATACAGCACTGGTGAGCCACCACAGGGGCTCGAGACAGCTTGCTGGCACTCATCAAGTCATCGGTGTGGCAGCCAATCTGTAACTGGAAAGGCGATTGCACCATGCGTGGGCGGAGCTGGTCCCCTGAGTGTGGGTGCGGGGTTGTGTGTGGGACTGCGTGATGGAAGGTTCTGAGAAAACTCCAGTCTCCCCTTTCTGTAAGTGGTGCGTGCAAACCATGAGATGGTGGCACTCTAAAAGTCATAGGCACTGAACGGCACGTAGAATCATATTTCTAGGGATTTAAACAGCCTGGCGTGCTGCGATTCATGGGGTCGCAAAGAGTCGGACATGACCGAGTGACTGAACTAAACTGAACTGAACTGAACAGTGGACTGACTTCCCTGGTAGCTCAGTCGGTAAAGACTCTGCCTGCAGAGCAGGAGACCCGGGTTCAATCCCTGGGTTGGAAAGATCCCCTGGAGAAGGAAATGGCAAACCACTCTAATATTGTTGCCTGGAAAATCCCAGGGACAGAGGAGCCTGGCAGGCAGCAGTCCATGGGGTCGCGAAGAGTCGGATATGACTTAGCGACTAAACCACCACCACAGTGGACCACCATCTGGCAGACCAGACATAACCCTGAGGCTGATCCTGACCAGCAGGTCATGGTGCCTCTGTACCAGACTGAACCTGGGCTCCTACACCAGGGATCAAGCCCCTGAGGTGGTTCTGATGCTGGGAATAAGGCAGAGGGAATCCTTGGCCGCCCTTCGCGCACAGACAGGAGGCCATCCAGACACAGTGGGACACGGGATGATGGGTCATCCCGGCCTCCCTTCCTGCTCAGACAGATAGAATGCATCTCATCTGGAGGCCTGGGACTGCTTTTCTCAGGGTTACTGCAAGTGAGCTCGAGAAGGGAGACTGACCCCCAAGAGACCCTAACTGTAGTAGGAAGTGACCCTCAGAATTGAGGCAGGAGCAATTTTAATTTGGCATCGTGGTCTATTTTTGTGAGTGACGGGGTTATGCACACCCTTTAGGGATGAAGGTAAAGATGTAAAACCTGGAAAGGCCATGCCAGGGAAATGCCTGCGGTTCAGAATATGTCCGGTGTCCTTTCCCTCACATTCCTGTCAGAAGCTGGAGAGCTGAGGGCTTGTCTTAGAGGACTGGGTCTGAGGTAAAGAGCTCTACACAAGTGCTCAGTTGGGTCCTCCTCTCTGTGACCCCATGGACTGCAGCCCGCCAGGCTCCTCCGTGTCCATGGGATTTTTCCAGGCCAGACTACTGGGAGCGGGTAGCCATTTCCTTCTCCAGGGAGGCACTCCCTTAGGCTCCCGGAAACTTAGGCACTTCATCTGTAATGTGGGCAGGACGATGTCTTCCTGCACTCTGGCCGAAGGGCAGTGATCTGGGTGAGAATGAAAGCGTGAGGCAGTGACGGGGGTCCGAGCCTTACCTTCAGGCCGGCGCAAGCTGCAGCTTTACACAAGGAGACTTCTGTAAGTTGTCCGTTTGGGAGGTAAAGCCCTGTACTCATCCAGGTGTCACCGCCTGGGTGACAAAAGGCACAGTCAGCAAAGGCTGAATTCTTCCCCTGCTTGGGGCCACGCAGCACCTCCCAGAGGTACAGCCCTGCTCTGCACACCTCAGCTCACCCATGCTTCCTGCCTGAAGCTCACCTAACCCCAGAGCAGAACCCCACTCCCATCTCCTTGAAAGTGTCTGACGGAGAAAGGAACTGGCCCACCCAACCTTGGGCCCCTACAAGATCCCACGGAGCCCACGAGCCCCTCCCCTGTCCCCGGCCAGGCCCCTGATGGCCTACTTGGGCTGCGTGCATCGATCTCCACCGTGTGTTCTGATGGGCACAGATTGGAGCCACAGGACCAGGCTCCAAGCCCCTGTGCCAGCTCGGAGCAGTCAGCGCCAGAGCGTGCCAGCTCCGTGGCCAGGCAGAGTACCACCGCCTCACAGGAATCACTGGCCACCGGATTCTCCGGGCTCACAGCCGGTAATCCCAAAAGATGCAGCTGCTTCCTCAGGAGCCTGTGCAGGGAGGCATAGGCAGGGACCCCCTCTGCGGGAATCTGGAGGAAGGCGGCTCCATCCACTCTCAGTTTCGACAGCCAGTTCTTCTCCAGGTTGCCACCCTGGAGGTTCAAGTTCGCCTGGAATTCAGACAGCGCCTTGCGGAAGTGGTAGTTCAGGCTGTCAGCGGAAGGGACCGGGAAACAGCCCGGGTCCAAGGTCCAAGGCAGGATGCTGAGGCCAAAGCTGTTGAGTATGACGTTACCGGGGAAATCAGCCAACGCGGAGCGGCCAGGGTTCTGGGAGGCCCACCACCAGGCGTGGCCCCCGATCAGCAAGCCTCCCCCCTCGGCCACAAACTCCTGTAGCTGCTTAGCCTCCTTGTCGCTGTAAGCTGTACAGCAGTAGATGGATACGTCACTTGTCAGATGGGGCTCAAGACTGCACTCAAGACCACGCTCCACCAGCAGGGCGTGCAGTTTGTCTAGACTGGTGTTCACCCCAACTTTGCCTGTCTGACCTCTGGCCAGCCAGCGCACAGCGTTGAGTAAAAAGGGTTCCAAACTGGGAGCAGAGAGCATGCCCTCATGGGCAGCCAGGACCACCCGGCCCTGGCCATAGCGGGCAGCTGCCAGGAAGCAGCGGAGAGAGGCGTCTAAGCCCAGGGGGAAGGCCAGAGCCCCGTGCACCAGCAGCTGCGAGGGGAGTCCCCTTGTCCCGATGTCAAGCTCCGAGATCCCTTCCAGGAGCTGCTGCTGATCCTGCCTGAGGTCCTCCCCACATCTGGAAAAGGAACAAAGGGCCTGCACTCAGATGGGGAACCACGGAGACCAGCTCACTGAATACAGAAATCTGGAGGGGTACAGAGGTTATACAGGTCACACCAATTTTCTCACTCTCATTAATAACACTGGAGATTTGAGTCACTTGTGCGACTCTCTTTATTGCAGTGGTCTGGAACTGAACTCAGAGTATCTCTGAGGTACGCCTATTATTGAACATAGAAATGAATGAAGTTTAAAAGTACATCTATTCTTCAGAGTAACATTTCTGTAAAAAAGGCAGTATAGAACATCAAATCCCTCTCTCCACATGCTAGCTCTGATCTAGGAATGTGTTGCAAGTAAACTCTTCATACTACACTTGAAGATTTATACACTCTTTTTAAAGGGCTTCCCAGGTGGTGCTAGTGGTAAAGAACCCACCTGCCAATGCAGGAGACACAGAAGATAGGGGTTCAACCCTTGGGTCGAGATCCTGCCATGCCTGCAGGAGGGCATGGCGACCCACTCCAGTATTCTTGCCTGAAGAATCCCGTGGACTTTACTACTTGTTACTGAGAAAAAGAAGGCTGACTGCTGAAGAATTGCTGCTTTTGAACTGTGGTGTTGGAGAAGACTCTTGAGAGTCCGTGGACTTCAAGGAGATCCAACCAGTCCGTCCTCAAGGAGATCAGTCCTGAATATTCATTGGAAGGACTGATGCTGAAGCTGAAACTCCAGTACTTTGGTTACCTGATGTGAAGAACTGACTCATTGGAAAAGACCCTGATGCTGGGAAAGATTGAGGGCAGGAGGAGAAGGGGATAACAGAGCATGAGATGGTTGGATGGCATCACCGACTCGATGGACCTGAGTTTGAGCGAGCTCCGGGAGTTGGTGATGGGCAGGGAAGCCTGGCATGCTGCAGTCCATGGGATTGCGAAGATTTGGACACAACTGAGTGACTGAACTGCACACATACAGGGGGCTGACTCACATGCCATAGTTTGCCAATCTCTGATGTAGAATCTAGATCAAACTTCTAATTTCCAAGAAATATAGGGAACAAAGGAATTTATTCAACTTCACCACAGGGATTCGGTCAGCAAAACACAGACTTTTTTGAAGGAAACACATTCTATACTATGGGGAAACTATTCTGGATAAAGCACCCAGTTTCCTTAAGAAAAAACAGCAAGAGATAAAAAGAACTGGGAAGAAAACTCAGTATTATATAAGACATGGAAGTCATATCAAGCTATCAAAATATTTGGGTTTTAATAAAAGATTAATTCAAAAAACTGAAAAAATAAGACAATTATGGAAATGGATAATGACATTAAGAAATTATTATTTCTTTTAGATGTGATAATGGTACCTTCTGGTTATGTTTTCAAAACATAAACAAGACAAAAGGTACTTCAGATTCCGTGGCAGAGATGAAAAATATAGGCGGAGATGAAGAAAAACAAGAAAACAGGTTTAGTTTGCTGGATTGGAGTCCTTCAGAACTATTAAGAGGAATTAGTTGGTGAGATTTACCTGTTTGTCCCTCAGACTTAAAGCGACATTGGAATGAATCAGATCCACCCTGGTTCTCTGAATAACTCATCACCTCCCAACCCTTTTAGAGGGAACCACGTCTAAGTGTGCCAGGCCTTGGGGCTGAGGACACTGCTAACTGCTTTCTAAATATGTGTCTGTCCTTCCTTGACTGGTCTGATCCCCAGTCAAGATCGAACAAGTCATTCCTAAACAAGTCAACTCTGAATATTTATTGGAAGGACTGATGCTGAACTTCAATACTTTGGCCACCTGATGCGAAGAGTCAACTCATTGGAAAAGACCCTGATGCTGGGAAAGATTGACGGCAAAAGGAGAAGGGTGTGGCAGAAAATGAGATGGTTAGGTAGCATCATCGACTCAATAGACGTGAATTTGAGCAAACTCCAGGAGATGGTGGAGGACAGAGGAGCCATGTGTGCTGTGGTCCATGGGGTTGCAAAGAGTCAGACTTGGCAACTGAACAGCCTGCCCTGCCTTACAGCAGAATCTTGACTTCTTCACAGGTGCCAGTGCCCACTTAAAAATATTCAGCCCTTCAGGCCCTCTGGCAGCTAGAGCTGGCCAGGTTAGCTAATTTTGGCCACTGAAACATTACAGAAGTCAGATAGTCAGGGCTCCCAGAAAACATATTACTATCTGCATTAAAAGAGACATACGCAGCAGCTATATTCATTACAGCTTATTCTTGCTGGGGCGTAATCATATTGCCAAAATTAGTAGTAGCTATCTTTTAGTCATAAGGATAAATGTGAAGCATACCATAGGGAGGGGTGTGGGTCACGGAAGTGGTAAAGGGGAAGAGAGACAGAGACAGAGGGAGACTGGGAGGGGGAGAGAAAGAGAGGGCAAGAGAGGGAGTGAATGAATGCGCATGAATGAGCCCGGGTTATCATAAAGCAGGGAGTTCATGCCACAGTCCTGAGGATCTGCCTGGACTTCGTTACACAAGAGAAGTAAACTTCAAGATCAGTGCACCACAGCATGGCTCCTGCTACCTGTGGCCACGCACGGTGAGCCACTGATTTAACGAGTTACACAAAACCACAAATATCCCAAACTTCTGACCTCCTCTAATCGTTCCTTTCCTAGTCCTGTACAGCTCCCTAAGTGGCAACACCCATCCTTATGGAAATCTCGACTCCTGTCTTCTCTCCTCACTCCAGTTCAGTCCACCAGCCAAGCCTGGAGGCAGGAAGGAGCCAAGGTACTTGTCTCCCTCAAGCTGTGTCTCCGACGGTCACTGTGTCTTCTCTCGGGCTCCAGTTCCCATCAGACATCCCTCCATCAGGACTCCCAGCTCTCCTGCTGAACAGGCCTAGCTTAGCTCGAGCCTTTACCACTGAGCCACCCGCGAAGCCCTCACCCTGCCCAACCCCAGGCATCAGACAGACTGATGAGTAAGACAAGCACTTCTAACAGATTGATTATTGCTCTGGCCACAGACGGCAGGAAAAGTGAGAACTCAGCCCTTCCTGGGCCTTAGTACATTACCGCTGTCTTTTCCTTTCTTTGTGGAGGTTCTGAAAAGCAGTAGAAAATCATGTGTATTAAAGTGGAAGCTCGCTGATGAGGAGGATCAGATTTATTGTGGACGCGCATCAGACTCCCGGTAGGGAAACACCACTCACCTGACCCAGAGAGGGATCTTGGGCACCTTCTTGGAGACCTTGAAGTGGCCTTTGTCCCCATAGGTGTCAGTGAAGTACACTCCGGCCACACTGGTCACCTGGTTCCCTGGGAACTTGGACAGCACCTTGTCACTACCGTGCTGACTGGCCCAGTACCAGGCCTGGCCCCCGATGAGCAAGCCCCCACCACGTTTCACAAACTGGATCAGCTCCGCAGTCATGGTGTCATTGTAGGCACTGACGCAGTAAACCTCCAGGGGTTCTGCTGGTTCTGGGTGAACCTGTGCCTCCACCCCGGAGCACTCCAGGATGTGTGCTAGTGATGCCAGGGATGGGTGCACACCAACAGGCGCCCCAGGAGCGGGAGAGAGCCAGCGCACCGCATTGAGAAGAAACGGGGCCAGGCCGGCATCCAGCAGATAGCCCTCATGGGACACCACCACCAGGCGGCCTTGGCCATAGAAGGAGGCTGCAATGAGGACCTGGCCTTTGTCGTTCACCATCACTGGGAAGGCGGCCTCTCCAATAAGAAGGAGTTCACTGGGAACGGGGTCTTCGGGTACCTCCCAGCTTGTCACTCCGTCCATGAGGGCCTCAAAGGCAGCTGCAGGAGTTGTCGCCATGGTTCAGCAAGCTGCAGGAGGTGAAAGCAAAGACTCACCTTGGTCAGAACAAAGGAAGAAAAGTGCAGGGCGAAAAAAAAAGAAAAAGAAAGAAAACTAAATGCATTCAGGGACTGCCTTGGTATTCCAGTGGTTAAGAATCTGCCTTGCAATCCAAGGAACACAGGTGTGATCCCTGGTCCGGGAACTAAGATCCCACATGCAGCAGGGCCATAAGCCACCCTTGAGCCCCAACAGTGAGCTGGTAGAGGGGATCCCACAAGCCACAGCTAAGACCTTATGCAGCCATAAATAAATCCATAAATAATGCATGCAGATGAAAACCACTTGTTAGGTACCCCAAGTGGTGGAAGGCCCGGGGGTTCAGCAGGGAACACAGCAGACAAGGTCCCTGCTTTCACGAATCTAATATTTGAAAAGGGGAAGGACAATGATTCGGGAGACAAGCAGATAAAATGCAGCCATTAATAATCATTAGACTAAAATAAAACACAGTGATGTGATATCCAGCAACCAGAAAATTACTTTAGATGGGGTTATGGTAAAGGCCCACATGAGAGAGTGACATTGAAGCTAAGACCTGAGATTTAAGTTGAGACCTGAAATGCTGCAAGTGAGCACTTTTTTTTTTTAACTTTTTATTTTACATTGTATTGTGGTAGAGTCGATTAACAGTGTCCTGATAAGTTTCAGGTAAACAGTGATGGTGAGGCAACTCAACCATACATATACATGTATCCATTCTCTCCCAAACTCCCCACCCCTCCAGGCTGCCACACAACATTGGGCAGAGTTCTCTGTGTCCCTCAGGAGTTGTTTATCAATTTTAAATATGCACATCCATTCAGAAATTCCGAACTATCCCTTCCCCGCAGTCTTCCCTCTGGGAGCTTTTGAACAGAGAGAAGCCCCATGGGGGCTGCAGGAACAGAATCTGAGTGGTGTGAGGGTGGGGCTGGATTCCACAGGAGCAAGAAGATCAAAGTGAGAGTTAAGCTGAGATGACTCAGGACATTATTTCTCTGGATAAAAACGTCAGTTGACCTTGCAGAAACAAAATTTGTTCGGGCAGCTCTGACTAAATGACTGGGAAACACCTCCCAGTTTACTGGGNTGGTGTGAGGGTGGGGCTGGATTCCACAGGAGCAAGAAGATCAAAGTGAGAGTTAAGCTGAGATGACTCAGGACATTATTTCTCTGGATAAAAACGTCAGTTGACCTTGCAGAAACAAAATTTGTTCGGGCAGCTCTGACTAAATGACTGGGAAACACCTCCCAGTTTACTGGGTCTGCCCTCACTAGGGAGTTCCCCATCCCTACTTTGGGGAACATTCTGAGGTTTACCAGGACTTTGAAAATTTGGTGTGCCCAAAACTGAGTTCATTTTTCCCTTCAGAGCAGCTCCTCTTGGATAAACTATTTATACGCCAGTCTTCCCATTTGTATAAAGAGAATAATACACACATCCTTTGAAGGACTGTTTTGGAAGATGAAGAGAATGCAGTGTCAGGTATGCAAGGAGAACAGAAATCACGAGTGTTTGTCCCTCTGCTATGCTTTCTGGCCTCTCCAAGCGACAAGAGCCAGGTAGCAGGTGTGCTGTGTCCCCCAGACCTCATCCAGCAACAGCCCTGGAGGACTCTCCTGGGCACTGGGAGAACTTCTCACTTGGGCAAAAGTCCAGGGGCAGCCCTGAAGTGGCGGTGAGCTGATATGGGGCAAGCTTCCCCTGGGGCAGAGCCATCCTAGGTGCATTCTGGAGCCGGGTTGCCCCAGGAATCGGGCTCCAGCTGCCCACAGTGGTAAACAGCTCAGCGAGAGGTCCTTCCTTACTGGACCAGGGTCCTTCCCGGTTTCCTCCTCTCCACGTCCTCACTGTGCAGTTCTGGGCTCACTTCCCAAGTAAACTACCCGTGCTCAGGTCCTTCTATCAGGCTTGGCTTTGGGGAACCACCGAAACTGACAAACACCAAGCCCTTCCCTTCCAAGGCATCTCCTCCCTCCTGTTTCCATACACTGTCAGCCACCTCCATTTTGCCCTTTTTTTTTTTTCACTTATCAAATACCACTCCCTTCATTATACATTCCTATCCAGAGGAGACCAAGCTGGTTTCTGTCCTTAAGATGCATTCTGTAGTCTCATCTACAATCTTTCTCAAGCCTGTCACGTCTTGTCCTCATCAGTTTCATCCACTCCCCCAGGTAAAGCTGAGTGCCTCCCCAAGGATTTTAAGTCTGCAGAGTCTGGGCTTTTGACAGTTTTCTAGACTTTTTTTCCTTTCACTTTCTCCACCAGTTTCTCTAGAAGGCGTGGCTCCTTAAGTATGCCCAGTATTCCTCATAAAACTCCAGCTCCTTTTCTTTCTTTCTTTTTGTTTAACTATCCTTCCCATCTGAGGGGCTTCCCTGGTGACTTAGATTGTAACGATCCTGCCTGTAATGTGGGAGACCTGGGTTGGAGCCCTGATCCAGGGATCCCCTTGGAGAAGGGAATGGCAACTCACTCCAGTATTCTTGCCTGGGAAATCCCATGGACAGAGAAGCCTGGTGGGCTACAGTCNGGGCTTCCCTGGTGACTTAGATTGTAACGATCCTGCCTGTAATGTGGGAGACCTGGGTTGGAGCCCTGATCCAGGGATCCCCTTGGAGAAGGGAATGGCAACTCACTCCAGTATTCTTGCCTGGGAAATCCCATGGACAGAGAAGCCTGGTGGGCTACAGTCCATGGGGCTGCAAAAAGTCGGACACGACTGAGTAACTAAACAACAACCACCCATCTACCGCCTTATTCTGAATACTGCCCACAGGAAAGTGAATTCACAAAAAGTACCCGTCCCCAGCTGCAGTATGAAGCCAGAGGGTGAATGATTTCAGTATGTGGGTTTGGGATGGAAAAGCGTAGTGAGAGATCAGGAAGTCTGAGGTCAAGCCTCTGACAAGACAAGTGAGCTCTTTCATGAATCCAAGCCTCTCTAGTTTTACAGGAAAAGCATCAAAACAAAACAAAACAAAACACAGGAGATGAGAAAAAAGACGTTCTCAAAACTCAGACTACAACTGTCACTACGTTCGCACGCATGCACACGCACCCACAAACACATCCCCATACAACCACACATCTGTCAAACTCTTGACCCAGAAACGCAAAGAGGCAAGAGGAGAAGTGCGAGAGGAAACCAGAACGTGAACCTAAAGAGACCAGAGACACCGCGACTGCCCACCGCCTGGAACGATATCCGGCCTGCGTCTGGCACCTGGGGGCGCACTGGTCTCCCCAGGTCCTCGGTCCCCGCCCGAAGCCACCCACCCCACCCAACTGACGCGCTTGGACCCGCGAACTCACGCTACGGCGGGGCGAGCGCGGGGAGCGGACCACGGCGCAGGTACGGATGGGGAGGCGCTTCCTGTGCCCAAAGACTTGTAGACCCGGGGAGGGGGGCGGGCCAGGGAGGGGCGGGTCCCTCCCGCAGCCTCCGCCCCGCGGCCCCGCCCCGCCCCGCCCGCCGCACTCCGCGAGGTGCTCTGGGGGATGGGCAGCCCTGACCATGGACACCCCTGGGGTCAGAACCCCCGCTTCCCCAGACCCTACGAGGGATCCTGCTGTGTGCGAGGGAGCTGCGCAAAGCTTCTGTCGCGTTTGATGAGGAAAGCACACGCCAAGTCTCTAATAACCCAGACTCGGAGCGGACAAGCCAACACCACCGGGACCCACGACCCGGGGTCGGCTTCGGCCCCGCGTGGTCCGGGCCCCTTCCCCTCCAGTCCCCGGTGCGGCGCCCGAGAACCGAGGCTTCCGCGTTGTCCCCACCGGGTTGCTCCTCCGTTGAGGGCCTGTCCCCTGGTGGTCAGTCTCCGGCCGTGCACCGCGTGCCGAGAGGGATTCGCGGGGATCCATGGAGCTCCATCAGAACCGTCTGGGACTGTAGACAGGAATGTTGCCCAGAGATGTGCTTGCTGGCAAGGAAACGTGCCTGTTAACACCACCAGACACGTCCACTCCAGCTGAAGTGATAGAGGGGCTGCGGCTTGAATTTCTACCCAAGAGGAATGGGAAGGTCAAAATCAAGGTTAAAGAGGCCCAGATTTGCTGGGAATCTGGTTTTGCAGTTTTGCGCAGTCCATACACTATTTTTAAGGATTGTTTGTTGTTTGTAGAAAGAGAGAGTGACGGTAGGGTAGGGATGGGGCAACGCGGGCGTAGTTGAGGGTGATTATAAAGATGTGGACTTTAGATCCCTATTTTATAACCTGTCTCTCCTTCGGGGGCTAACATTGGTTATACATGTAAATCATTGCTCTGTTCATGAAGTTACCGGATGTGTCTGTTTTTCTTAAAGGATCATCACTGTCTGTTTACAAAAATTACTTAAAAGTATCCATTAATGTCACGTCCTCATTGAATTTTCACATGTACTGGACGCTTCATTCATATTCTCTTCTGTCTCAGATCTCGAATCATTGTAAACCAGGTGGTACCTCCTCCAGTATCTTCCTATCCAGTTCCATTTTTTGTATTTTCATTTTTAAAATTTATTTCTAACTTCTTCGTTGATAAAGATACACTTGGGTAAACTCCATTTCTTAAAAATTTTTGTTTGTTTTCTTTTAGGGTATAGCCCATTAACAGACAATGTTGTGATAGCTTAAGGTGCACAGGCAAGGGACTCAGCCATACGTATGCATGTATCCATTCTCCCCCAAACTCCCCTCCCATCCCGGCTGCCACATGACATTGAGCGGAGTTCCATGTGCTATACAGTAGGTCCTTGCTGGTTATCCATTTTAAACATAGCAGTGTGTACGTGTCCATCCCAAACTCCCTAACTATCCCCCCACCATCCTTCCCCTCCCCTGCAATCATAAGTTTGTTCTCTAAGTCTGTGAGTCTCTTTTTGTCTTAGAAGCAAGTTCATTTGTATCATTCTTTTTAGATTCAACATATAAGAGATGTCATAAGATATTTCTCCTTTTCTATCTTACTTCACTCATGACACTCTCTGGGTCCATTCATGTTGTCGCAAATGGCATTGTTTGATTCTTTTTAATGGCTGAGTAATATTCCATGGTGTACGTGTACCACATCTTCTGTGGCCATTTCTCTTAAACTCCATTTCTTGCCTCTCTGTATAGAACATGTCATTTCGTCACTGCAGGTCACCCTCTCCTTTGCCACAATTGAAAGTGAAAGTGAAGTCGCTCAGTCGTGTCCGACTCTTTGCGACCCCGTGGACTGTAGCCCACCCGGCTCCTCCGTCCGTGGGATTCTCCAGGCAAGAATACTGGAGTGTGTTGCCATTTCCTTCTCCAGGGGGTCTTCCCAACCCAAGGATCGAACCTAGGTCTCCCGCACTGCAGGCAGACAGTTTAACCTCTGAGGAGGTTCAAACTTCGAAATCCAGCTTCTGATTCTGCCATTTCGTTTCTTTCCCAAGGTCACTGGTGGACCCCTTCCCAAATCTCGTCTCCACCCTGCCCCCTAGCCTTCAGTACACACTGGGCAAGTAAGTGCTGGCTGACTTCCTTTTCACTCTTTGTTCTTTAATCGAGGGAGGAAACAGACAGAACAGCCTCCATCTTGGAAGCAGGACTCCATCTTGGGCCGGACTGTGGACTTTGATCTGTATGCCCAGTATCTATGGAAATGACATACCAACTGGAAAACCAGACCCCCTGGATGGAAGAGCCCCAGGGCTCGTACCTAGACTCTCTGTTGCCTAATATAATACCCTAATTATCTGTGTAACTAAATAGACTCATAAATTCTGTTGTGCTTATTTTGATATGACCACAGGCCTATTGATAAGTGTCCACTGTTAACTACCTAGGCTTAAGTCATATGGATCACGGGTTAACTTTGATTGTATCTTTCTTTTCCTTTGTTCAGACTAGTTTCAGGGAATTTGGGGAGGTGGGTTTGGACACGTACACTTAGGGTATATAAGGTTTTCATAAATGCTGGTCGGGGTCCTTGGCTAAGAGGAGACTCTGCCTTGGGTCCGCCGGTGTAATAAACTGCACTCCACTATCTGCATTGTCCCTCTGAGTGAGTTTGTTTCCTGGAACGTGTGGCTACAACATTTGATGCATTTGCCAGGAAACTCACTTTGAGGAGGCAAATCTTATTTGGGACTACTCTGAGGCCTTACGACTTGAATCTTGTCGGGGGGGGGGTGCCTCACCCTTCTGGAAGGATTCTGCTTCTCAGTGCCTGGACCTTTCATGTTAGCAGGTAGTGGGTGGCAGCAGGGGAACTGAGTGCTCAGGTGAGCAGGAACCCACCCAGCAGGGTAGAAGAAGAGGCCTGATCATTCCCCTGGGAGGGACTAAAAGGGGCACAGACTCGCAGGAGCCTGGAATAGGCAGATGGCAGTGATCGCTTGGTACACAGGTTGACGAGTGTGTTAAGGCTTAGGAAGGAAATTTGTGAATGTCATTTAGGAGGTGTCCACGCTGTCTTGGGGACAGTTATTACCAAGCAATTGCCAGGGGGTTGTTAGAAGAAACTTGGTCTTTGTGTGCTTGTATTCTGCCCTCCCCAAAGAGGTGTCCCATCTGCTGTGAAATTCTTGACCCCCTCGGAATTGTCAGGCTAGAAGGAGGGGAATACATCAGTGAGTACGAATTGGCTTTTCTGGAGATGGCCTGGGACATGAGATATTTAACCCATCTGTCTTTTTATCCACACCTGATCAAGGCCACTAAGCCAGATCGGACTTTAAAAGTTAAGGGAGAAACAGGCTTGTATCACGTGGTGTTCTGGTTTGACCATGCCAACCTGCAGGTGAAGACACACCGATCCCCCTTCTCCCTCTGGGATCTGGCAGGTAAGGCTCTTCTCACCCCATTTAGGAAGGAAACGGAATGGCAATATAAGTGTTTCATTGAGTGGGAATATCAGAAATACATAGGATACCGAGAACTTCATAGACAGAACGAGAAGGAAAAGTAGAAGACAGTCCGAGAAGGTAAGCAAGATGGGGGGAAATGAATCTAAGGCAACTGTACTGGAGTGCATGATTAAAAACTTAAAGAAGGGATTTGGAGGAGACTATGGGGTGAAGATGACGTCTAACTGCCTCCATATATTCTAAGAGGTTGAATGACCCCCTATGGGAGTAGGATGGCCACCAGAGAACGCCATGAACTTAAAAATAGTGGAAATAGTCTATACAGTAGTCACAGGAGAATCAGGACCCCCGGATCAATATCCATATATTGACTTGCGGCTAGGGTTAACTCAAGATTCTCCTACTTGGACAAGGTTCTGTATCCAGAAGGGAAAGGGAAAAATATTAATGACACAAAAATTGATGATAAAAAAGAAATTCTACAGGATTTGGACGGGGATGAACTGCCCCCTCCCCCATACTGGATGATGACTTGCCCGCCTCCCAGTGAGTGCACCACCAGGACCAGAGGCCACCTTAATGCCAGATCTGGGGCCAGGTGAAGTTCCTGCAGCAGCTGCTGCTCCTCCGCCAGCTCTCCCGGAGATCGTAGAGCCACAGTTTCGGCAGGCTCTGATCCCAGCAATGGAGACCTCTGGCCAACGCCTCCAGGGTTCCACCCCAGCCGGATCTCCTAGATTGTATCCACCTCTCCCCGTGAGTACTGATGGGAAGGGGGAAGAAAACACAGGAATTAGAGGCTGTGCTCCACCATGGAACAGGGGGAAAGAACCCCACTACAGGTGCCCCACCGAGAGTTACAACAGCCTCCGGTTCAGGACGCATGGGGCCCTACCATCAGCCCCCTGTAGCCTATTATTACCAGCCATTTTCCTCTACGGATATATTAAACTGGCAGAGACACGCTCCACTGTACTCGGGGGAGCCACAAGCCATGATTAGCCTAATGGAGACTATTTTTCAAGCCCACCACCCTACATGGGCTGACATAATCCAACTACTAGTCTCCCTTTTCAGCACTGAGGAAAGATACAGGCTCCTAACAGAGGCCAGAAAATGGTTAAGAGAAATGCCACCTGAGGGTACTGCACACCCGCAGCCGTGGGTAGAACCAGCCACCCCCGATGAGAGGCCCAGTGGGGGCTGTAACACAGAGGAAGGGAGGGCCACCTGGAGAGGTATCGGGTGGCTATTTAACAAGGTCTCAAGAGTGGGGCCCGAAAACCTATGAGTATGGCAAAACCCTCCTAAGTGATTCAAAGGGAAAGTGAATCACCCTCTGAGTTCTACAAAAGACTGCGAGACCTATAGACTTTATAGATCCAGAGGCTGCTGGGTCTCAGATGGTGATAAATGCAGCCTTTGTGTTTCTAGCCTACCCCGAAAATGTCAGAGGGGGGGACACCAAGGGACTCATGAATTTTTATACATCCCTGAATGCCCAGTACCTTTGCTGGGAAGAGACTGGTTGTCTAAATTGGGGCCACAAGTGACCTTTCCTCCCCACGAAAGACCCACTCTTCGTGTGGGCTCAACCACCTATTTACTCTTCCTCTTGGGAACCCCTGAAGGTGAATGGAGGTTGCACAGTCTCCTGGAAGGGAAACTGGATGGGCTAAACAGCCGAGAGAGAGAGAGAGAGAGAGAGAGAGAGAGAGAGAGAGAGAGAGAGAGAGTTAACTCAACAATTCCCTGAGGGCTGGGCGGAAGACAACCCCCCTAGGCTTGCAAACAAGTCCCACTGGCAATAGAACTCAACCCCGGTACAATGATGTCCGCACCCGCCTTGGGCCTGCCCGACCTTGCTAAGCCGTTTACTCTTCACGTGACTGAAAAGGACAAGGTGGCTACGGATGTGCTGTCCCAGACTACGGGGACACGGGACAGACCCATGGCTTATCAATCGAAACCGCTGGATAGTGTTGCCGCTGGGTGGCCGAGACGCTTACGGACAGTGGCCGTGGTTGCCTTACTGGTCTGGGAGGCAACCAAACTGACTCTGGGCCAAGATTTGATCGTAAAAGTCCCGCATGAGGTCAACACTCTCCTGTGAGGGGACCCCCATAAATGGCTGTTGATATCCCGGATTACTCAATACCAGGGACTGTTATGTGAGAATCCCCACATTACTATTGAGCCTTGTCAGGCCCTGAATTCAGCCACTCTCCTTCCTGTGGGAGAAGGTGGGCCCTCACATGATTGCAAGGAAATCCTAGAAAAAGTTTATGCCAGCAAACCTGACTTGAGAGACCAGCCAATCCTAGACCCAGAGTGGGTCCTGTACACAAAGGCACCAGCCTGGCAAAACAAGGACAATGACCGTCGGGATACGCAGTCATCACGGAAGAAGCCATCGCTGAGGCCAGCTCTCTGCCATCACACTGGTCTGCTCAACGGGCCGAACTATGTGCTCTAATCCGGGCCCTCCAGCTCTCAAAAGGCAAGAAGACAAACATTTACACAGACTCCAGGTATGCTTTTGCTACTTCACATGTACACGGGGCTTTATATAAAGAGCGAGGTCTTCTGACAGCCAACAGAAAGGATATTAAAAACAAAGAAGAAATCTCAACTCTGTTAGATGCTGTATGGAACCTGAAAAGGTAGCAGTGATGCATTGTTGGGATCACCAAAAGGAAGACACCCCACAAACAGGGGGAAAACAACTAGCAGATAATGCCGCAAAACATGTGGCTGAGAAATGTAGGCCTGCTGGTGGGGGATCTATCAGAACCTGTGTACTCTCAAAAATGCCTGAGTTAACTTTAACTCTCCCACAGTATACCCTGGCCCAAGACCAGCTGGCTGAAGCAGAAAGGGCCACCAAAAATGAGGAAGGGCAATGCTGCCCCGGGACATGAACAAAAGCCTCCAGGAATACAGGTAAAAGGCACTCTAAGTGGACTTTAAACCCTGCTGACACTCATGGTATATACCTTCTCGGGATGGGTGGAGGCCTTCCCCACCCCGGCTGAAAGAGCAAATGCAGTGGCTCGCTGTCTGCTTCGAGAAATAATACCCAGATTGTGTTCCCAACCAGTATAGGATCAGACAATGGCCCTGCCTTTGTACTCGACTTAATTCAACAAGTGTGTAAAGCTCTAAATATCAAGTGGAAATTACATACAGCATATAGGCCCCAGAGTTCTGGGATGGTGGAATGAACCAACCGGACGCTTAAAAGAGACCCTTTCCAAGTGGATCATAGAGACTGACTGCTCCCGGGTGGACTTGCTTCCAAAGGCTCTGCTCAGACTCAGGATGATTCTCCAGTCACATGGCTATTCTCCATACGAAGTTGTGTATGGGAGGCCCCCTCCCATTGTAAAAGAGGTGTAAACAAATTTGCCTCAGGTAAGGGGAGATGAGATTTCACAGCAGATGGAACAACTGGGTAAGGTAATAAGTCAGGTAACTTAGTTTGTAAAAGAAAGGATGCCGTTCCCCCTTGGGGAACAGATTCACAAATTTGTGCCTGGGGATCAGGTGTGGTCAAGGGCTGGAAACACGACTCCTTGGCCCCACGTTGGAAGGGTCCATATACTGTTGTTCTAACCAGCCCTACAGCAGTTAAAGTTGCAGGTATCACTCCCTGGATCCACCACACGAGGGTGAGGAGAGCATACCACGCAGACTCGGAGGACGCCGAGTGGACTACACAACAGGACCCCACTGAGCCCCGTGAAACCAAGAGCATCTTAAAGAAGTAACAGAGATGAAGCTCTACAAGCAACTGCGGCTACATGGACTTGCTGCTTTCATCTTGAGAATAACCATAGTTTCAGCACAAGGAGGGACCTGTGGTATAATGAAAGTTGAATGTTGTGTATATATTCCTGATTTATCTGGCAATATATCAGCCACCCTAGATGACATGAAAGGTCAGATAAAAGTTATGTCTGATGATAATCTTCCATTTTGGACTTCAGTCCTATCTTGGGTGAAGGGTGATTGGTGGAAAACTATATTTACCATTGTTATAGTTGCCTTGATAGTTCTACTTTGTGAACCCTTTAGTTTACAGTGTATTGTGAATTTTGTAACTCAGAGGTTGACGTCGTCCTCCCAAATTGGTGGTCAGAGAATCAGGGTGTAATATACCCCTATGAATGATGCTCACACTATGAGTTAAGAGCATCAAGAGGCAGGGAATGGAGGAAACAGAACAGGTTCTATCTTGAAAGCAGGACTCCCATCTTGGGCCGGACTGTGGACTTTGAGTTGTATGCCCAGGATCTATGGAAACAACATACCGACTGGAAAACCAGACCACCCAGCTGGAAGGGCCCCAGGGCTCATACCTAGACTCTCTGTTGCCTAAAAGAAAACCCTAATTATCTGTGTAACTGAATAGAATCATAAATTCTATTATGCTTATTGGGGTATGACCACAGGCCTATTGATAAGGGTCCACTGTTAACTACCTAGGCTTAAGGCATATGAATCACGGGTTAACCTTGATTCTATCTTTTTTTTCCTTTGTTCAGACTAGTTTCAGGGAATTTGGGAAGGGAGGTTTGGGCACGTACACTTAGGGCATATAGGGTTTTCAGTAAAACTAGTCGGGGTCCTAGGCTAAGAGGAGACTCTGCCTTGGGCCCGCTGGTGTGATAGACGGCACTCCACTATCTGCATCCTTCTTCTGAGTGAGTTTGTTTCCCGGAACACATGGTACAACAACATAATGCTGTATTATTTGTCTATTTCCCTTTGGATCTCTACATAACATACTTCCAGCATTTTAAAGCAGTTTTTTAAAAAATTCTTTGAAAATGGGGGCAAGCAGGAATGAAGCGCTGATGCTTATTTTAGTATGTTGTGAAACACTTCTTGTTTTGGGCGGGATTGTGTCTCTTCAAAATCCCATGTTGAAGTCTCAATTCTATGTACCTCAGAGTGTAACTGTATTTGGAGGGAAGGTCTTTAAAGAGGTGACTGAATTAAAATGAGGCCAGTGAGGGGGATCCCTAATCCAGTATGACCGGTGTCCCTGTGAGAAGAGGGTGAGACATTGGGAATGCAAACCGTGTGAGATCATGGCGAGAAAGTGAGGGCCCTAAGGTGTAGACAGAGTCCTCAGGGAAACCGAACCCTGCCAGGACCTTGATCTCGGACTTCTACTCTCCAGAACCACGAGGAGTAAATTCCTGTTCTTTAAGCAAAAGGCAACTCAGAATTACCTAATCAGTAAGTTCTAACTGTCAGTAAGTTAGCGGTTAAATTAGTCTACATCTTACAATGTATTGACTAACAAAAGCCGTACACGTTGAGAGTTTTCACTTACGTTTTTATTTGGAGCAATATGAGAACTGCAGCCTGGGAGACAGCACCTCAGATAGCTCTGAGAAACTGTTCCAAAGAGGTGGAGGAGAAGGACAGAATATATGTGATTCTGGTAAAGGGCAAGTACATGCAGTCAAGCACATATGTTTTGTGGAAAGCTTCTGCTGGTCTCGAGAAGCTTCTGCTGGTCTCGAGAAACAAGCATCATCACAAAGGATTTTAGTGCTTTTCTAGAGATGAGGAGATACAAGAGTTGAGCTCATAGAACCAGCTCCTGAAAATATCTCACTATCTGAAGACTTGTCCTGCCAGTTTTCTAGGAGCACAGAATGCCTCATTTCTGCTCTCCACCCTGAACTCCTTCGGGGGTGTTGAAAATCAGCAGCTGTAGCAGCACATGAGTTAATCCTCGAAGAGGTAGATGGCAAGAGCTGATGGCAAGTGCCAATCTGTAATTGGCAAGCGGAACTCTTTCCTATTGTTAAAAGAAATGGAGTAAATTTGCAAGTACTAGTATGAAAATGCTGAAAAGCTTAATGTTTAAAATGTTTCAGTTATGGGACTTGCCCGGCAATCCAGTGGTTCAGACTCCACTTTCCAGTGTAGGAGGTGGGAGTTCTATTGCCTTAGGTCTTGGGGAACTAAGACCTCTCATGACTCAGTTTAAAAACCCAAAACATACGACAGAAGTAACAAATTCAATAAAAGACTTTAAAAATGGTCCTGGTAAAAGAATGTTAAAAAATAAAATGTGTTGGTTAGTGTGTGTAGTATTATCTTGTTAATGTTATTAGAAAAAGCTTTTATACAGATACGCAGCTGTTGCTGCTGCGGTGTGTGTGTGTGTGAAGAACTTGATAACTATGATTATCTTTAGGGTGTTTGGGAATGGAGAATATTTTTTATCTACTGTAGTTCTTTTTTTAAATATAGTTTTATTTTTCTTTCGGTTTTATTGATATATAACTGATGTACAGTGCTATGTAAGTTTAGGGTGGGCAACATAGTGATTTGATTTATATATGTCATGAAATGATTATCACAGTAAATTTAGTGAACATCCATCATCTCATATAGATGCAAAGTTAAAGAAATAGAAAACCTTTTTTTTTCTGTATGATGAGAACATTTAGGACTTACTCTCTGAACAACCTTCATACATAAGGTATAGCATGTTTATCATCTTTGTCATATTGTACATTATATCTTATTTGAGTAATAACTGGGAGTTTGTACCTTGTGACTGCCTTCATCCAATTTGCCCTCTTCCCATACCTGGCCTCTGGTAACCACAAATCTGATCTCTTTCTCTATGAGTTTGTTTGTTTTTGAAGTGTAAGTGATCTACAACATCATGGTAGTTTTTATATAACATAGTGATTTAAGAAAAGTTACAGTATTCAGTGGGGAAACTTGCCACCTGGCTTCCCAGGTGGTGCCAGCAGTAGAGAGCCCACTGCCAATGTGGGAGACGTAAGAGACGTGGGTTTGATCCCTGGGTTGGGAAGATCTTCTAGAAGAGGGCGTGGTAACCCACTCCAGTACTCTTGCATGGAGAGTTTCACGGACAGAGGAGTTGGGTGGGATACAGTCCACGGGTTGCAAAGAGTTGGACACGACGGAAGCCACTTATCACGTACACATGCCTACATTTAAAATAATCACTGTGGTAAATCTAGTTGTCATCTGTTACTATACAAAGATATTACATAATTATTGGCTATATTCCTCATGCTGTACATGTCATACCTGTGGCTCATTTATTTTGTAACTACAAGTTTGTATCTCTCAATCTCCCTCATGTATTCCCCCACATACCCCCTCTCCCCTCTGGGAACTATCCATGACTCTCTTTTGGTTATGTTTGTTTATTTGTTTTGCTTTTTCAATTCCTCATATAAGTGAAATCATACAATATTTGTTTCTTGTCTAATTTATTTTAGTTAGTTTAATACCTTCTAGGTCCATCCACGTTGTTGAAAGTGACAAGATTTCATTCTATTTTATGGCTGAGTAAGGGAATGGCAACTCATTCCAGTATTCTTGCCTGGAGAATTTCATGGACAGAAGAGCCTTAAGGGCTACAGTCCAACGGTCACAAAGAGTTGGGCACTACTGAGTGATTGAACTGAGTTGCAAAACTCAGTGCAATCTCCTTCCATAGAAAATGAGTGATTGAACTGAGTTGCAAAACTCAGGGCAATCTCCTTCCATAGAAAATGAGTGATTGAACTGAGTTGCAAAACTCAGGGCAATCTCCTTCCATAGAAAATGACTCTTTTTTCTTATCTTAGTTCCGTCATCACTTCCTTAGAAAAGACTTTCCTAATCTCCAGACTATACTAAATCCTACTCCTGATACACCTACACTAAATACGTGTACTTCTTAGATCTTCTCCAGACTGTAATTTTACATTCATTTGTATAATCATTTGATTAACGTTATTCTTTCTCATCGGCTTGTATGATCTGAGTGTAAAGTCTGTCTTTTTTTGCCCACTATTGAGTCTCTTTCATTTCTGGCATGTAGTATCTTAATGAATACATAAGTGTATGTTGAGTAAACATGTATATAGTGAATGTTCAAGAAATGTCTGTTGAATTAGTGAGTAAATAAGTCTTTAGTAGAAACCTATTTGGCAGAGAACCAAATGCAATCAGGTTTCAGAAAGAAAGAACATGAAGAAGCCTATACAAGGAAGATGATCAGATAAGACAGATGGGAATTTTGAATGCTTCAGAGTGGAAACCAGATGTAAAGCGGGGTTAGCTGAGCTCTTGATCTCACACCAGGAAACAACTGAGCTTTGGGAAGCAAAGTGGGAAATGGATACTGAGGGTGATCAGGTAAGTTTCAGGTCAGTGCTGAGTTCAAGGTTTCTTTTGTGAGTTTGTTCTCTTAAGTTTTAACATTTCTACTTACAGCAGCCTCAGTCTTTATGGTGAAGTACTATCTTTATTAATATTTTTACCATATTGTTCTTAAGGACTAATGAGAATATTGTGGTGTTGATCTAATAGAAGAAAGAGTTTCAAACAAAGGTGGTTTTCCAGGGTCAGAGAGCAGCAGCAGGCCCACCAGCTACCATTTGGGAGCAAGGTTGCCTGAAGAATGGAAACGAAGTGACACAAGGTAGAACGTAAGGGTCCATTTAAAAAACTGGGAAATGAAAGATGGTGATCAGCATGGGTCCAACCAAGTCATGTGAAGGTGAGCACCCTCAGGCCTTTCCTCCCACCCAGAACACAGAAACTGGTCTATGAAAGGCAGCACATCCTCACATATTCTGTGACACGCTCTAGGAGACGGAGAGGATACTGTGGTCAGCAAGTCTAGGGAGGGGACAAGACAGGAAACTACGGTATCACATGGATTTATCTAGGTGCTGAATTGGCTGCAAATTAAGTGCAAGGGAACAGAAAGGAAGAAGCAATTACTTCTAATCAGGGCATCAGAAAAGAACTTACAGAGGTAAAAGTTAGCTTTGGAAAATGTACATTACAATGTGAAGCTGTCATATTCCACAGCATGGAGGCGTGAGGGCGGAAAGCTTAGTCTGCGAAAGAGAAAACGTTCATGGTGAGGGAAGCTCGTTAACAAGACATAGCCATAGTGGTAGCCCTACAGAGCTGGGCCAGGTTTTAAGCAATTTTGGCTGGTATGATAATGAGTTTGGATTGTACTTTCCAGTTTCTAGGAAAAGGTTTTTAAGAAATGTCAGGTAGGAAACACTGAGGTTTCCTCCTCAGCATCTATCTCCTACTTCACCCCTCGTTGTCCTTTCTAACCCAATTCCACTTTTATTCAGATAATCCACCTCTTCCCTATGAGATTCGGGGGGATGTGAAGCTAGTTCCAGTTCCAAGGTTAGATATGAATTAGTTGAAGCCAAGCATGCTAATACATACCCTTTGCACTGCAACGACTAGCTGTTTGGGGGTTGTAAATAATATACTCCATTGTCTAGCATATACAAGGACTGTACACAAAACAGCATTGTCGTTGTTACTAGTGGCACGTCAGTCCATTTCTGTCAAAGAGAGGAAAAAAGTCTCTGCAGTAATTCCAGCTTCCCACATGTGCTTTCCAACGACAGGCTAGCATTAACAGTCATTGGCCTCCTGCTTCGATTATATTTGGTTATGAGTTAAATTTAACATGGTCCCATGTATTCTTTCCCTAAAGGGCCTCAAGGATTTGGGAAGGATTAGGCACACTCTAATTTAGGAAGAAAGATGGATGAATCCCCCTATGTGCATTTACTGGCATGAGTCACTGGGGAGGTTACTTAAGTCAATGAAATGATCCAGAACAGGTGTCTATGGCTGTTTTAAGAACAAGTGCTTTGATGGCCATGAAAACGCACGGCTCAGCTCTCCAACCGCAGGGAGCGGGTATGCAGTTGACAGACAGCCCCAGCTGATGTGTTCTAGAATCCTCGGCGCCAAGGCCACACTGCCCGGGAGCTTCTGCTGGCCAGTGACTAATTATGGTGGGGATACTAAGGAGGGGGGCTTCCCAGGTGGCTCAGGGGTGAAAAATCTGCCTGATACAACTTAGCAACTGAGCGTGCACACTGAGACCTGGGGCGCACTTGGTGGGTGACTTTTGCTCAAGGACGTTCCAGAGGCCTTGACAAAGCTTTCTGAGACCTGCACCGCAATGTAAACCATTCCTTCTTTCACTCTCTCCTTCACTGAGGTTACAATGACATCACAGCCTGATGGCCCTTCCAGTCTCCTCTGGCTACCTATTTTTTCTCACAAGCGTTTCCATGAATAAACCTTAATAAACCTCCTGTATAACTGACCTTATCTGGCTTCTGCCTCTTGGAGGACCTAGGCTAATAGAAGTGCTTGTATCTCCTAACATTAAAATGTTCATTTATTTATTAAAATTGTGTTGTATACTGAGTAAAGGGCAAAGTCATCAGCTTGAGAGTATTTAAGAAAGACTCATCCACTACATTTTTCTTTCTGTAGTAAATGGATGATAACTTCTATTCGAATTATGGGGCTTCCCTGGTGGCTCAAAGGTAAAGAATCTGCCTGCCAATGCAGGAGACTCACGTTCGATCCCTGGGTTGAGAAGATCTCCTGGAGGAGGAAATGGCTACCCATTCCAGTGCTTGGCAAATCCCATGGACAGAGGAGCCTGGTGGGCTACAGTCCACAGGATCGCAAAGAGTTGGACACGACTGAAGGGACAGCATGCACTCAGGGCAGTATTTGATTACTTACTGGCCTGTTAAGTATGTACATTAGGGAGATTGTGACCTTGAGTGGGGATATTGGTTTAGTGACTAGATAAATCAGAGAGTGACATTATGAAGAGGAAATATGAAATAAGAAGGATTTCCAATACATGCGGCTGCTGAAGACTGGCAGTAAGGTCAGTACTCATTAGAGTGCTCCAGTTGGCCTTGGAAGGTAGACGGCAGAAGAAAGTTAACGATGAAGGAAGAGCCACCAAGAGACTAGGCGTAGCAGTAGACATGAAACTTGGGAGCCCAAAGGTGTCCACTGGATGGCTGACTGTTTCTTTCAGCTGCAGGGATCCAGTAGTCATGCATGGATGTAAGAGTTGGACCATAAAGAAAGCTGAATGGCAAAGAATTGATGCTTTTGAACTGTGGTGTTGAAGACTCTTGAGAGTCCCTTGGACAGCAACGAGATCCAACCAGTCCATCCTAAAGGAGATCAGTCCTGAATATTCATTGGAAAGACCGATGCTGATGCTAAAGGCTAATACTTTGGCCACCTGATGCGAAGAGCTGACTCATTTGAAAAGACCCTGCTGCTGGGAAAGACTGAAGGCAAGAAGAGAAAGGGACGAAGGAGGATGAGATGATTGGATGGCATCACCGACTCAATGGAACTGAGTTTGAGTAAGTTCCCGGAGTTGGTGATGGACAGGGAAGCCTGGTGTACTGCAGTCCATGGGGTTGCAAAGAGTTGGACATGACTGAGGAACTGAACTGAACTGAACAGAGAAAAAACAGCTGAAAGCCAATTGTAATGCTGAGGCAACAAGGCAAAGAACATGCCAAGGAGACTGACAGATGAATAGAAATCTTCTGATATCATCTGGTCTCATATACAACTAAAACTTATCAAAACCATCAAACCATAGTTCAGGAAAGCTTACATCAGGGTCTTGAAATGCTCCGAGATGAAGAGACAAACATCATGTACCTTCTTGAGAAAGAACACTTGTTGGCGACTTTCATGAACACTCTGTTGAACATTCATTCACTTACCAGGTACTAAGGAAATAGCAACCCACTCCAGTACTCTTGCCTGGAAAATCCCATGGACAGAGGAGCCTGATAGGCTACAGTCCATGGGGTTGCAGAGTCGGACACGACTGAGCGACTTCACTTTCTTTCACTTTCTAATCAGCAGACACATGGTGAGTTAGGGACAGGCTTTGTTTTCTGGAGAACTCCTGTAGAAGCAATGGAAGGGGAAGTGTGTCTGAATAGTTGGAGGGTATTTAGTGTGGTTAGAACTAGAGAGTGATGGGCAGATGTGATGAGCCTGGACATGTTGGATGGATCCAGTCACTTGAGGGCCTTATAAGCCGTTTTAAGGGTTTTGATTGGATTGTATCTTAATCAATATGTAGCCATGGAAGGATTTTTATTTGAGTTTATTAAAAATTTCTCAGAGTAATACATGCACAAGGTAAAAAATTAAATAGTACAGAAGGACTTAAAATGAAAAAGTCTCCCACTCCACCCTTTTAATACTAGTCCCATACCCTAGAGGTGATGCATTTAACAATTTCTATTTTTAGATATTCTGTTAACTAACTTCCTAACATTAAATAATATGTTTGAACAATAATGTCTTATTAACTTTAGACAATCTTTAATAATTCCCCATTACAAAAGATAAGGGTTTAACTTACACTATTCCCACTTTTCATCTGCCTATCCTTTCCCAATTTTTTGCTAGATGTCACTTTCAATGCTTCTACTGGTTTAATTTATAATCTTGAACAGTAACTAACCCTTTAGTCCTTGTCCCATTAACTGTAGACTTTTCACCCCCATTTTGAATAGACAAGTAATTCTACACTTCTCTCCACCACTCTTCCCTCAATGAATTCTCAAACTCTTTTTTCCCTTTGTAAGACAGATTACTTTCAGTTTCATTTCTGGATAAAAGATTAGGCCTCTCATGTTTTGTTTATAGGCTGATCAGAGCACTGAATACCAATAAATAGTATCTACACTATTTTGGCTTTGTAAATACTGTTTACTGAGAGTTGGTGGCTCAGCAGTAAAGAATCTGCCTGCCAATGCAGGAGACCTGGGTTTGATCCCAGGATTGGGAAGATCCCCTGGAGAAGGAAATGGAAACCCACTCTAATATTCTTGCCTGGGAAATCCCATGGACAGAGGAGCCTGGTGGGTTACAGTCCATGGGGTCACAAAGAGTGGGACATGACTTATCGACTAAACAGCAATGTAGAAGCTAAGATATTTTCTTCCAAACATATCCAATGTCATGATTCCTATGTCACTTGAAATGAAATATACCTACCACCAATGACAAATCCGGTCTCTTCTTACAGTCCACGAGTAGTTTTTGTTATCATTATCTCATGATTGGACTTGAATTTAACGTTTTTGTTTTCCTTTGTGTTTATTAAAGAATGCATCTCCTCCACTTCTCAAACATTCCAACTTCTCAAGGATAATGTCTATGGCACAAAATCAGAGAGTCTGAGACCATCTACTCATCTGAAATGGGTCTCCTGGATAACAGTCACTCTAGGGTGAGTCTTCCTGTTGGGTAAGGGCCACTCTAGGGTGGGTCTTCCTGTTGGGTAAGGGCCACTCTGAGGTGGGTCTTCCTGTTGGGTAAGGGCCACTCTGGAGTGGGTCTTCCTGTTGAGTAAGGGCCACTCTGGGGTGGGTCTTCCTGTTGGGTTAAGGGCCACTCTGGGGTGGGTCTTCCTGTTGGATAACGGTCACTCTGGGGTGGGTCTTCCTGTTGGGTAAGGGCCACTCTGGGGTGGGTCTTCCTGTTGGGTAAGGGCCACTCTGGGGTGGGTCTTCCTGTTGGATAACGGTCACTCTGGAGTGAGACATCCTGGGTGAGGTTCACTGTCTTCTGGTTTCCATTTCTTCCTCTTTCCTGATTTTATCTTCATTTTGCTGTAGAACTTCCTTACCAGGTGAGAGAGAACTTCCTTTCCAAGTGCAAAGAAGGTAGATGTTCTGAAACCTTGCATGTCAGAAAATTTCCTTCATTTGGCTTGCTATGGAATTTTGGGTACAGAGAATTTCCATATGTGAAGACGTTCCTCTATTGGCCTGTATCATTGTGTTGCTGGTGAAAAATCTGCCAATCTATTTCTCATCCCTTTTTAGCTGAGCTAATCATGATTACCTAACTTTATCTTTTCTCTTGGCACTTCCAATATCTTTGCTCCATCCTTAATATTCCAAAATTTCACAAGATTGTGTCTAGATTGTAGGTTGTACGGGGGTCTTCGCAATTTGGAGACTTAGTTATTTCTGTTCAATTGTTTTTTTCTTCACAACATTTTCTATGTTCTCTCTTCTAGACACCCTAACAGTTAAATACTGATTGTCTATGTCTCCCTACCCCACCACCCTGCCTCTTTATATTTCCTATTTCATTTTGCTCCACATCTGAGGAAATTCCCTCAATTTTATCTTAGAGTCTGTCTACTAAATATTTTTTGGCAGCCTTATTTCAGTTTGAGCGTTCTTATTTTCAAGGTTTTTCCTTTGTGGCATCCTGTTTTTAACCTTACAGATGCACCTCGCATCTCTCCAAAGATACAGATATCTCAAGTCATTTTTCCCATGTTAACGCTTGCTCCCCCCAGAATTTGTTATTTTTCAATTCTCTTGAATCCATGGCTGCTTTCCTGGCCCCTTCCCCAACCACTCCCCCTAAGGCTCAATGTTTGGGAATTCCTAGCTGACCGTTTTCAATGTAGAATCAATATGACAGTTTTTTATAGAGTTGCTTGGGCTCCCTCTGCAGTTGTGTGGTCTGTCTGCTTCTGCAGGATGTCTTTCTGTGATTGAAAGCATTTGGTTACTTGAGTAGGGATTGTGGCTGTCAGCAGAGAATTAGCTAATAGGCTAAGGGCTCATTTATTTCCATAAAAGAGAAATTTACTTTGGAGCACCACCTCCTTCCTCTCCTCGAGCAGTTTTTTCGTTTCCTTTACACAAACAACACCAACAGAACCACCACAATGACAACAGACTTGAAACCAATGGTAGGTTGCCTGTGTTCTGTGCACAGAGGTTGGGGTAGAATGGGAGGGGAGTCAATTTCACAACTGACATAATTCTTTAGTAAATAGACTTTCCAGGTACCCAAGTCTCTTTGGGGTTATGTGTCCAGATCAGCTTATATTCTGTCTGCAATGATCTGTACTCTTTCAATATTGTGTCTTCCACTTTCTCTCTTCCAGGAATGTGTTGAGATCTTCTTCACTTACAACCAAATTCCTTCAGTTTTCTTTGCTGAGATGAGTCAATTCTCTGTTATGTTTCTTGACTTCAGTTTCAGTGGGGCCTGGGGAGGGAGGGAAGTAAACTTACATGTTCAGTTCATCATCTTAAATTCAAAGCCCCGCCGGAAGATTTTAGACAGGGCAGTGACATGGACAACTTGACATTTGTAAAAAGGTCCCCGGGGCTATACTGCTAAGACTGGATTAAAGAGGGTAAGAATCAAGATAAAAATAATTCTAAATAACTGAGGATCTAATTTTCTTTCTGAGAACATAGCAGGGTCTGGGACACGTGGGAGTCAAGATGCTTTACCACAATAGCCAGTTGCTGAAAATCCAATAAGCTGGCAGAGCACTTTCACGGTGCCCTAGACAGGACTGAAATCCAACGATCCCAGAACCCAGATGACTGGGCTGATACTAAAGGGATCGTCCCGGCACTGTCCACTGGGAAGCAAGCACATGCAGCCAAAGTGCTGGCAAGTAAGGACACAAAGGTCCTTCCATTTGCTGCTTCATTTCTTCACTTACTCATTTATTTGCTTGTTCAAAGCACTGTAGTTACTAACACTCATTCTGTAATCAGAATGCCTGGGTTCAAATCCCAAATCTATCCCTGACTCACAATAAAGGCTTAGGCAATTTACTCAATCTCCACAGAGTTCAGTTTATGCATTTGTAAAATGGGAGCTGTAAGTTTCCATTCCGTAAGATTATTGTGAGGATTAAATGAACAACCTTTACTTGGCATGTACACAACGGCCCACTAATTGACAGCAGTTATTTTAAGTGCTGAATGAATATCCAGCATCTGAGTTTAAAGAACCAATGTGATAGGTATTTGAGAAGGGAAAATAATTCTAGTACTGGGAAATGACACAACAAAAGAATCCAAAGAAAAATACCGTCTATGTCAAATCCGGTTGTCTATGCTTCCACCCAATTCCTAATAAAGCAAATAAAACAGTGTCTTAAAGCAACTAAATCAAAAGACGCAGGAAGGAAAGCTGGCTGGACGCACACAGCTTTTATCCTGAAGCTCCAACTCTAGCTGAAACTACAAAGAATTTGGAGGTTCTCGTAAGATTGGAAGAAAGGTTAAGAAAATCTCTGAATGCACTATAATTAAATAAAATCTGGGTCAGCCACATCCAGTTATCTTATTCCAGAGTAAAGATTTCTATTTGCGCACAGACTTTGTCTGCCAAACAGTGATAGGAATCTGTGTCATTACGGAAACACAAATACCACCACTCAGCCGGCTGCTCCTTGTTTGCTAAGCACAAACATCCTCATGGGCTCGTTCTGGCTTTTCAAGTGATTTCCATGCTTAATCAAAGAAAGGATTGTACTGGAGAGATGGAGTTGAAGGAGACTGAACCCCAAGCAGCTTTGAAAAACCCCACCGTGAATACAGAGACCTGCCTTTAGAGCACAGAGCAGTGTACCAGAATCCTTTCAGAGTCTGTGTGGAGGCTACGGTGGGACAAGATCAATTCATTGCATCTGTAAAAATGCCATCACAAAGTGCAGCCCTGGTCTAAACTGATGGGAGTTAATTCGATACGAACAGTGGCCACTCGCGTTTTTCTCAGCGCCTACTAAGTGCCAGGTACTGTCACTTTTAAAGGTACTAAAATTTAATCCTCACAATAGTCCTATGAAATAGATCCCACTTTGTAGAAGAGGAAATTGAGTCACAGAGAAGTTGAGGAGCTTGCCCAAAGTCATATAAGTAACTGATGAAAGACCCAGGACTTGGGTGCAGGGGGTCAACTGTGAGACACGATGACCTTAACTCCTGGGCTGTGGGCAGAGAATGTGGACCAGCATGAAAGAAAACTACCCCTTAGAGGGCATGCCCGGTGTCCACACTCCTCCTCTGAGTTACCAGTCTAGGTCTTCCCTGCAGCCCCATGAGGAAGGGATCTTTACCCTCACCCTACACACAACGAAACGGGAGTTAAGAGATAAAACGACTTCCCCAAGACCTAACCCTAGTTATATAGGCTCTTCAAATGGCACTAGATGGCTTTTCAAAGCTTTTGGAAAACTACCCAAGACACAAAATATATGAGTTCCCAGGGAGCTGTCTGAATATCATGGTCGATTAGTGTTTCCATTGAGTTCTACGGTCAGGTTTGGGGGAAAATGATAAAAAACAGTCAAGTCCCAGGGAGTCCTCAGGGTGATAGTGACCCATAGGAACAGAGGCCAAATCTCTCAGCACTGGCCCAGCACAGGGTCAGGAGGGACTCTGATAGCTGAGAGCAGAGGAAGGAGCTCATAAATGGAAGGCCATGCTCCTGAGGATTTCTGATTCCATTTTATGCTCTTAACCCACCCCTGGAGATGCTACTAGGATCCAGGGGCAATGAGCTGAGAGGGCAAGGCTAGAACTAAGAGACAGAGGTCGAGGAGTGAATCCCCATCTCTGCCTACCTCCCCGAACCTCTCTACCTGCCACCTCGCTGGGCACTCCTTACATCTGTGTGAGGAGGTACAATTTCATTATATTTTCCTTCCATTCAGGCAGGTAGGCCAGGCTGGTTGCCACTTCCTTCTGGATCGGCCAGGCCCAGGCCTCAAAGAACGGAGCCAGATTCTTCTGCACTTGGTGGGAGAACATTTTCACCCACAGATTCATCTTGTCGACGTTGTCTGTGGGCAAGTTGGTCTGGTTCCTGTACTCGGTGAAGAGACGGATGAACGGCTCCCACCCAAAGGCCTCCTGGAGCTGGAAAGACAAGGAGCAAGCAGGTTGAGACATCTGATCGGCAAAAGACCCACCGAACACTCTGAATGAATGAACGCCTTTAACCCCTTAACCCTCAGCTTCATACCCATCACTGAGCCTCTCCTCTTTCACCTGCTCGCCTCGTGGGCTACTTTCATATGCTGCTGATGAGAAGGGTCTCTGAGCCAGCACAGGGCTCAGCACAAAACAGACCCTAAATGAATGACGGTCCGGTGGTCAAAACTGCACTGATTAATATCAGGAGTTACTACCAACATCATCATTCATCTGTCTCACTAGACTATGAAAGTAGTAACAGGATATTACATGAAGATTTGAAATTGGCTGAAGTGCAAAAATCTATTGTCTCTCCCAGTTGTAAAGTTAAACCCCACAACCTGGGAACTGCCACCGTGACCCTGACATAATCTGCACTAACAGGAAGTCTCTATCAATTTGCAAGGTGACCAAAATGGTCTTTAGGAAAAACAGTGAGTCCAGGAGAAGCAGAGGACAAAACATAGTCTGTGTGTGCCCTGTGCTCAGTCGTGTCCGACTCTTTGTGACCCCGTGGGCTTGTAGCCTGCCAGGCTCCTCTGTCCAGGGGATTTCCCAGGCGAGAATACTTGGGAGGGGTTTCGATTTCCTTCTCCTGGGGATCTTCCCGATTCCAGGGGCAAACCCACATCTCCTGTGTCTCCTGCACTGCAGGCGGACTCTTTACCTGCTGAGCTGTCTATAGTCTAGGTCTCTAGAGTCAAGAGTAAGGCAGAATTTTAGGAAAAGACTGCCATCTTGGTGCCATTGGAACCACCCACAGTAGGTCGGGAGCTCAGAGGGATGTTAGCAGTTCCAACCTCAACTCGACTTCACCGAGGAGGAAGTTCTGCCCCAACACAGGGTTACAGCAGTCTCCTGGTAGCCTCCCTGTTGTTTTCATGGTGGAGAGAATCAACAGAGAACTCTAGCAGGTGGAGGGACCAGAAGAGGGTGTGGTTGGCCTGAGGCTGAGTTCCAGGATCCAAGGTGATAAAACCCTCCATAGTGAGCTGGGACTGGATCCAGGGGCTGGGGGGCTGGAACTGGGTGCTGGGTGATAACTGAAAGGCAGGGGCCACCCCCACGTCCAGTCCAGTGAGGAATCGTGGCTTGCTTATAATATGGAAACTGAGGCACAGACGAGTCATAATGAGAAGACAGTTTACTCACCTAGGGGAAAAAAAACACAGCTCCTACCCCACACACTGGGCATGCGTATGTGTGCCCACGGAAGTGTGGCTGGCTTCATGGAGCTATTCGGACAGCAGTTTGGTTGCAGTCTCAGGTATGCCTGGGTTTAGAGCCGTGACAGTTGCTATATTTGTAGAATTACCTTTGCCTCTACCATTTTTAACCTTTCTTACCGCTTTCTGTTATTGTTCAGTTGCTCACTCTGTCCGACTCTTTGTGACACCCTGGACTGCAGCATGCCAGGCTTCCCTGTCCTTCACTGTCTCCCAGAGCTTTCTATCTACTCTCATAAAGTTCTTCAAAATCCCAGGGTGGATGGTGGGGCTGCTTTCGGGTGGTGCAAAGGGATGCTCTGAGGGTACCATCCACTAAGACCTTCACTCCTGGACTTTGTCAGAGCCTCCTGCAGCCTGGGGGTGAGGGGCAGCTTAGTGAGAGATGACCCCTGGGCACCATGATACTGTCTGCCCAGGGTCCCCCCGAGTGGGGCTCCCGCCACACCCCCCGATGCTGGCCCCGTACCTGTAAATACGTCTCTAGGGCCGTCCACGCATTCCAGTTTTTCACATTGGGACCCTTGCCCAGGTAAATTCGGACTCTCTTCTCCCGAACTGGGGGCCACAGAGCAATGTTGGCTCGTCCTCGAGGGATGCCCAGGACCGTCTCGTGCACGTAGACACACCACAGGTTGCAGGTGGCCTCGGTGGTGTGCGGGGGGAACTCCCACTCCTGCCGCTGCTGGTTGCGGCCCAGCTCGTGCACCGGGCCCCAGAGACCCTTGGTTCTGATGAGCTTCTCGTTGATGAGCTCCTGCACCGACTCCAGGTGGCACATGATGGGGTAGCCTGCATGCATCCAGCCTGGGAAGGGCAGGAAGGGGAGGAGAGGGTCAGGGCGTTCCCCACCCACCTAATTCTTCTCCGTACCGTGTCTCCCCAAACACCCAGAATGCTCAGAAAGGCAGACCCAGACCCTTCCGGGCTTCTTTCCTCATCTTCTCGTTCCATAAGAACGCTTTCGTCCTCACTCTGACTAGCTATAGGTACTGAGGCAGGTTTGGGATCGCTGTTCACATGACTATTCAATTTTTTTCTGTTTCTCGGAGAGTGCTCTGTCCAGGCGGAACTGTCATTATACACTCTTTTCCTCAAAATTAAGAACTAGTAGCTCCCCTTTTCATTATTTACATATGGAGCTGTCCACGCTGGCATTTCTTTACAGTGATCATCTCAGTAGGCCAAGGACCCTAGGGTCCAGACGGGATGTCCGTGGTTCTTTAATTTTCACACGCTCTTCATTTTTCATGCCTCCTGACCCACTGGCAAATAGCCCTTCAGTGCTTTCTCCCAACCCCCTGTGACCCAGGAAGAGGCCCCCGCTCGCTCTCTCCACTCCCTAAAGTCCCCTGACGAATGTCTGTGAAAGCCCAGCCCTTATTGTCTGCACCATTTCCACTGCTGGATAACCTCTCTTGACATGCTGACTAAAACTGTCACACATTTTAACATACTGTGTACACACAGTTGTTTGCTGTTCAGTTAGTCCTGTCCGACTCTTTGCGACCCCATGGGCTGCAGCATGCCAGGCTTCCCTGTCCTTCACCATCTCCCGGAGTTTGCTCAGACTCATGTACACATGGTTCTACGGCTTGCTTTTTACGTGTCACATAACGCTTTCCCAGTGGCTCAGACAGTAAAGAATCCACCTGCAATGCTAGAGACCTGGGTTCGATCCCTGGGTTGGGAAGATCCCCCGGAGAAGGGAAAGGTTACCCACTCCAGTATTCTTGCCTGGAGGATCCCATGGACAGAGGAGCCTGGTAGGCTATAGTCCATGGGGTCACAAGGAGTTGAATACAACTGAGCAACTTTCACTAACTAATCTCATCATATTTTCCTATGACATCAAAATCTCTCTTTAAATGTCTTCCTAGTGTCCATCAAAAGTACATTACTTAACCATCCTGTAACTGTTGGACACTTAAGTGGTTTCTGATGTTTTGCTGGGGGAGACAGCCAAGCCTCCTTTTTAATGTATTTTTTGCCTTTCTATTTAAATGACAAGGATTATATCGCATGTGCTAAGTCACTTCTGTCATGTTCAACTCTTTGCGACCCCATGGACTGTAGCCCACCAGGCTCTTCTGTCCATGGAATTTTCCAGGTAAGAATATTGGAACAGATTGCCTTTTCCTCCTCCAGGGCGATCTTCCCAACCCAGGGACCAAACTCGCGTCTCTTGCGTCTCCTGCACTGGCAGGCTGGTTCTTCCCCACTAGTGCCACCTGATAAAGCAAGGCCTTGAGTGGGCAGCATGCACAGAGGTTTGCCCTGGNATTGGAACAGATTGCCTTTTCCTCCTCCAGGGCGATCTTCCCAACCCAGGGACCAAACTCGCGTCTCTTGCGTCTCCTGCACTGGCAGGCTGGTTCTTCCCCACTAGTGCCACCTGATAAAGCAAGGCCTTGAGTGGGCAGCATGCACAGAGGTTTGCCCTGGGCACCTACCAACTGAGATCTGCACGTCGGCAACGATCCTCTGAGGCAGACGCAGCGGGAAGGGCTCGGCCCCCAGCCGGGCCACAGCCTGCATCACCTCGTCCCAGAGGCGAAGCAGCGGCTCGGGGTTCTCCAGGGTGCGGAGGTTCGCGGTCGGCACCGTCAGGATGATGTTGTCCGTGGCCAGCTCTCCCCAGGGACCTGGGTTCTCCTGGATCTGCCGCTTCCACTCCTCCTGGGTTGTCTCCCCTGGGAAGACAGGCCACAGGGCTTGAAACACTCTTTCCCAAGTCCCTCCCATTAACGTATACCACATGAATCCCCCCGGGAGGAGAACACCAAGGCTGTCAATAACCACATACCCCTCTAACCTTCTACAAAGGTCCCAAGGATGTGATGTGGTTTGGTCTTTATCTCCTTGGCCTCAAATCTAAGGAAGCAGACCTCCCTTCCCTCTGCCAGTCCAAACCTCTCTCTTCCTAAACCAGGCAGCCCGAGAGGGCCGCCTCACCCCCAGCTCTCCCTGTGCCTTGGGGTTCGCTCCAAGGCGTCCACTCACCTAGCTTGTAGTAGGGAGCATACACAGCTCCCTTAACCGTGACGGGCACAGTGCCCAGCTTGCTGCTCTGAGGCACGATGATGTACAGGAGGCCCCCCCAGAGGCAGGTGATGGACTTGGTGGGCTTGTCCAGGCAGCAGCGGTTAATCACCAGGGGGCCTCGGAACAGCTTGCTGGCTCTGGTCAGGTCATCGGTGTGGCAGCCAATCTGTATCTGGAGCAGAGAGAGCCCCGAGGAGTGTGACCCTGGGGCACATGTGGCCGGAAGGGGAAAGTGCCCGGGACACGGGTACAGGAAGGGTCATGGGTCCAGGAACCTCAGGTAAGTCCAAGCATCCCACTATTTGGAAGCCCTGTGTTCGAAACCCATGAAATTGTACCATCCCTCAAGGTTGTATGGAACAGACTCTGTAAATCTACTCGCAAGGGGTCAAAGAGCTCTGCGAAGGGTCTTGCTGAGACGCAGACCAGAGGGGCACCAGGTGTGACGCAGATGCTAATTCCGGGGAGAGCCACTCCCAGACAGAGTCCCTCGGGGTCTCTGTAACAAAATCCTAGGCTGCCTGTTTTCCAGTGGCGAATCTGGCGTTGGGAATGGGCAGAGGGCATCCTGCCTTCTGACCAGAGAGAAGGCCCAGGAGGAAGCAGTGTGACCAGCTGATGCAGTGAAGGATGGATTCAGCTCTTCCTGTTCTCCAAGGCCCCTGCTCCTGGGGAGTGACCCCTGTTCCTCAGGTGTCCTGGGACTGTTTTCCAGGGTTTATGCTGAACAAGTTCCAGGATACATACAGGCACAAAATAGACACTAACCATCACAATGACCCCCAAGGGGGACAGAGCAGGATGACATCTGAATTTTGCAAACAGGGTGTGTGTGTGTGTGTGTGTGTGTGTGTGCGCGGGAAAGTGACAGAGCTGGAGTGGATTGGGCAAGTGTGTGACGTCACAGGGAAGAAGCCTGAGTGTGTAGCACCTCATGCTTCCGTGGGGCATGTACATGGGATGAAATGTGAACTGAAATTTACTGGATGCCACTGTATTCTTGAACCATCCATCTGGTATCTTTCTTCTTCCCATCTATGACGTTTAAGCTAAAAGCACAACACTTAAGCCAGAAGTCGGTCAGGGTTGAGCCCTGGGGCTCTGAAATGTATCAAATCCATACATTTAAGTCCATCAGTTAGATGTTCTGCCCCTTAGCTGTTTCATCCTAAACAACAGAAAGGGCAGAAGTACATGCCCTGTATTGCCAACTGGAGAGGAAAACGCAACCCATTCATCTTTCCCGGAAAATTCCAAGGATAGAGGTGCCTGGTCGCAAAGAGTCAGACAGGACTGAGCGACTGAACGACGGCATTGCCCACAGGGTGCGGAGGAGGACTGAATAAGATGCCGACAATGAAGGCAGCAGCATCTGGCTTCTGTGTTATGTGGGGCGATGGGGCACGCCTTACCTTCAGGTCAGCAGAGGCCGCGGATTCAGGCAGGGAGACCTCAATAATTTGCCTTCCGGGTATGTAGAGCCCGGTACTCATCCAGCAGTACCTGGTGCCTGCCAAGAGTCAGGGAAGAGCAGGCGTTATCCTACCGGACACAATTCCATCTGCAGCCAGCTCCCAGAGTCCCTCCAGGAGCTCTGCCTGCCGCCCTGGCTCTCATCTTCCAAGCATTCCCTAAAACCCCAACCTCATCCTCATTGAGATTTGCACGGCAGAGGCTGGAGGCGGCCCCGGAGGTGACCAGACCTCAGTTGCGCTGCGGAGGGCATCCCCCCACGTTCCCACCCGCCGGGCTCCCATCCACCCCTCCTTCCTCACCCGGGTTGTTGCAGTTGACCTCCACGGTGATGGGAGATTCCGAGGGGCGCAGATAAGGGCTGCTGTACATGTCTTCAATTTCGGGGACTAAGAGAGAGAGGTCGCTTCCCGAGTGAGCCAGCCCCGTGGCCAGTGAGAGCATGGCGCCCCGGCAGCAGTCGTTGACAACGGGGTTCTCACGGGTCGCCACCGGGAGCCGGTAGCGACTCAGCAGCTTCCTTAGGAGCCGGTGCACCGACATGTAGGCGGGGATCTCCTCGGCGGGGATTTGCAGAAAAGCTGCGCCGTCGGGACCCAGCTTGGCCAACCAGCCCTTCTCCACGTTCCCTCTCTTCCTGCCCATGATAACCTGGAACTCAGCCAGGGTGGAGCGGAAGTGGTAGGTCCTTATCCCCGCCTTGGGAGTACGAAAGGGCCCCGGGTTGAGGCTTTGGCTGGTGATGCTAATGCCAAAGGGGTTGAGGAGGAGGTTTCCTGGGAACCGCGCCAAAGGGGACACGCCTGGGTTCTTGAAGGCCCACCACCAGGCCTGGGCTCCGACAAACAGGCCCCCGCCCTCGGCTACAAACTCCTGCAGCTCCTTGACTCCTACATCACTCACGGGCTCAAAGCAATAGACACTGGCATCGCTGGTCAGATTGGGCTCAATGCTGGTATCTATTCCCCCCACGGCAAGCAGCCCACTCAGAGTCCTCAGTTCCGTCTGCACCACTATCTTGCCTCTGCGGCCCGCGTCCAGCCAGCGGACGGCGTTGAGCAAGAACGGGCCCAGTTTACCCACAGTGAATAGGACCTTGTGGCCGGTCACGACCACCCGGCCCCGGCCGTAGCGGGCAGCCGCTATGACACAGCCGTGGTAGGAATCTAGCCCCAGGGGAAAGGCTAAAGCCCCATGCACTAGCAGCTGGGATGGGAAACAGTCCGAATTGGTGATGTCCAGCTCGGAAATCCCATGCAGGAGCTCATCTCTGTCCTCGGAGAGATCATCCTCACAACTGCAAAAGACACACGTGTTCTTTGTTACAAAGCGCTCAGCACAGCACCTGGCATGTAGCAAGTGGCAGACTTACGAATATCACCTTTAGCTCTTAGGAGAGACCTAGGACAGACCTGAGCTCAACTGGGGGGGGGGGGGACTTCTTGGAGGGAAGACAGAGGACCTCGACATCGATCCTGCTCTATCATTCTCTGTGTATTAACCCTCCAAAGGAAATCTTGAAAGAAGTCCTGCTGGGTTTACTCAATACTGTGTCTTAAATTGTCTGGATTTAAGTGTTCAGCCTTGTAAGCACTATATAAAGAACTGAAGGAGAAATCATGGTTTCATTCTGCTAAGGGGGCTCGTTTATAATTTCATGCCACTAACTTTCTGCAAATAAAGCGAACAGAGAGCTGAGTTAGTGGCTCGAGTGAAGAACCACTATTATCCCAAAAGGTGGGGCAGGGAGCTGAGTGGCCTCAACTCTTGTGAGACCCTCCTGTTACTTGAACCCAAGAGGACTGACTGTCTACACCCAGAATTCCAGACATTCATTTCTGGCCCAACAGGAGTGATACATATCCGTGCTGTAAGGCTTTTCTCATCACCAACTGTTTCTGTCTGTGTGTATGGGCACGCTCAGCTGTGTTTGATTCTTTGCAACCCTTTGGATGGAGCCCACTAGGCTCCTCTGTCCATGGGATTCTCCAGGCGAGAGTATTGGAGTGGGTTGCCATTTCCTCCTCCAGGGGATGTTTCTGACCCAGGGATTGAACCTGCGTCTGCTGCATTGCAGGCAGATTCTTTACCTGCTGAGCCTTGAGGAAAGACTCAACTGTTTATCTAAGGGTAACAAACTCCTGTAAAGCTTTAGGACACCTATAACCCGAAAGTGGGGATTTGGCCCCAGACAGTGGGATTATGAAGGGGATGAGGCCGAGTGACCTCTCTCTGTAAGCCTGAGATCCCACAGCTGGCTAAGCCCCTCTCACCGACTGCGACTGTATGGTCAGAGGCAGCTGTAAGGAAACACTGAAAAGGGGGAGTCAGGTAGTGGGCTGTGTGCAGTATCTGTGTGTGCTCTCTGTGGCTGGCAGAGCTGTAATTAACCGATGGGGAGACTACAGTCCTCTTAGCAGGCCCAAACCTTTCCTGAAGATGAAGGCGTCGCCCTACAAGACGGCTCTCCAGCTCCTTCAGGCACTAGCATTAAAACCACTCATCCAGCTGTCTCTGCTCTGAGTCCAAAATCACCAGGCCACCTTGTGACTACAGTATCGCTTTCAGCGATCATTTGCCTAAAGAAAGAAGTCACTTTTTCTTTATAGAGCAGCCAGTGACATTTATATTTCTCCAGCAACATCTTAGTGTATCTTTAATTTGCTGATTTTGTGATATATAAATAATATCATTATTGTATATAAATACTTGCATTGTATATTTTTGCATATATAGTCTACAATATATAATACAATGTATAATTGTATTATATTGTATATAATGCCTATAAATAAATAAATTATTGTATATAATTAGTAATAACTTGTGCTTAGTCACTCAGTTGGGTCTGACACTTTGTGACTCCATGTACCGTAGCCCGCCAGGCTCCTCTGTCCATGGGGAATCTCCAGGCAAGAATACTGGAGTGAGTTGTCATGCCCTCCTCCAGGGGATCTTCCTAACCTGGGGACTGAGCCCAGGTCTTCCACACTGCAGGAGGATTCTTTATCATCTAAGCCACCAGGGAAACCCAATTAATATTAATATATATAATAAAATCAGCAAATTAAACATATACAAAGATTATACATACAAAATTAAGTAAAAAATGTTTTAGTTCTTATAATGAGTTCTGCTCATAAATTTCAAGCAATTAACTGTCTTACAAATGTAGTCAGTAAAAAGGTGATCTACACTGGCATTAAGGTTTATACACTAGCCTGTTACAATAAAATGAGAAACACTGAATGTGCCAAGTTCAGACACAGACACTGTGTCAATAGTAGGGCTTCATCAGCAGGGCCCTAGGTGAGGTCCTGCTCACCGATGAGGCTGGGACATCGTCAGAGTTTTGTCTGTTATTTCCGACAGCCACAACTTATGTGCAGGGGAAGACAAATGATTGTCTCATTAAAAAAACCCGAAGTGGATTTTGACTTTTCCTGTCCCTCTCTGTTCTAAAATGAAACAGAAGTTACATAAAAAAGAATAAAACCATGATAGTACTAGATTTCAAGAAGAAGGGTGCAGTCAGCAAACTGGGACAGGAGGAATTAACAGGAAAGATAAACCAAATGAAATCAGATTGATCAGAAACCTAAGAGAAAAGAAGAATCTGGAACTGCACATAAGTGAAAGAGAAGATCAGGAAAACAAAAACAGGGGTTATCATTTGTCCTGAGAAAATGTACTTCAGTAACCAATAATGACCAATCTAGAAATTCAGTGCCATTTAACACTTAAACAGAAATAAAAAATATTTGATGAAAATTAATAGCATGAAATATAAGCACCAAACTAAACAAAGGGAAAACCAACTCCCTCCAAAATAAGTGATAACTGGAGAAGGTCCTAAATAACTCCTGCATATTATTGGAGAGTTCTGAGATACATTATCTCTCTGCAGGAAAAAAAAAAAAGAGACAGGCTGCTATAAAAAGTTTATAATCAGAATAAAAATATAACTGCCAAACAGACAATCCTATTCAATACAAGGGCAGAAAATTAAGTATTGATGTAGCTGTAGACTATGAATTAACCAACAGGCAGGTTGAGTGAAGTGATTCATTAATAGAAAATGAAGGATAAGATAAGAAGACTAATGGCTAGCAAGAAGTTCTAAAAGCAAAGAACAAAGAAGAAATAAACATTTAATTTGATGAAAATTTCTTTGTGCTGAAAAAAAGATCTGAGTTTTTAGAATGAAATGACACTACCGACTTGATGGACATGAGTTTGAGAAGGCTCTGGGAGTTGATGGTGGACAGGGAAGCCTGGCATGCTGCAGTCCATGGGGTCGCAAAGAGCTGGACACGACTGAGCAACTGAACTGAACTGACGATATGAATGCAAATCAGTATAAATGAGATAGAGAAGGTCTGGTCAATTCATAGCAAGTTTATGAGCTCCAAAGTACAAAGAAAAGCAAAAACCAAATTACCTACAAAGAAAAAAGTGAAATCAGTGCCCTAAAAATAATATTTCAGTGCAATGAAAATATTCTGTATGACACATAGCTGCAGCAAGACTCTTCACTGCATAGGGAATACGGAAAGTGTCAAAAGGATTACTGAAATTCACCACTCACTGAAGTTTTTCAGAGACGTTACTTGAGGTTATGCTGTAGGTCTAGAAAAACAAAAATGAATACAATATAGGAAGAGACTGTCTACACGAAGCAGTGGGGGGCAAGAATGCCAATGTATTGTATAACTAATGCTGAAAAACTGCTGATAAAGCTCTTGTGGTATTTGATGGGATTGGCAAGAAATCATTCTGAATTAATGAGACACAATATTAAAAACGAAGCGAACAAAGAAACAAAGCTAAGGCAAAACCAAATTACAACCAGAAAACCAGACGATTTCAGAACAACCTGGGTCGTAAGGAGTGAGCACAGAAAAATGTAAGGATGGGAGAAATGGAATTTTTGTTTTGAGTGAAAAGGTAGATTATAAAAACAAGTTAATTCTCAACTCAGAAAAATGTACATTTGTTAAAAAATTAAGGCAACATGGTAAACATGGGTATTAATGTATAATAAAAGGTGGCGTTTTATATTACTGGAAAAAGATGAACTGGACCTATACGTCACCCAAATACAAAGAAAATTTTCACGTGTGTCAGAGATACAAATTTTACAAATGAAACCACACATGCAATGAAAGAAACTAAGAGTGGAATCTTTCATTATCTTTGTTGATTGTTGTTCAGTCGTGTCCAACTCTTAGCGACCCCATGGACTGCAGCATGCCGGGTTTCCCTGTTCTTTAACTCTCTAGGTGTGACGAGAGCATTCTAATTATGACCTCAAGTCAGAGGTGATAACAGAAGCTTGACAACTACAGTGTTTTGATCACTTCAGTTTCCCAGTAAATCTGGAAATTGTTAGTTACTTCCATCTGCATTGAATTTTAGAACCAGTCTGAACTTTGGCTGGGATTGCACTGAATCTATAGATCATCTGGGGAAAAACTGACATCTTAAAAATACTGAGTGTCCTGATCCATCAACATGGTGTATTTCACTATTTCTTTAGGTTTTATTTAATTTCTCCCAGTGATGTTTTGTGGTTTTCAGCATACATGTTGTGTGACACATTTTGTTAAATTTGCTAGTATTTCATGATTTGGGACTCTGTCTTAACAGATATTATATTTTTAATTTCAATGACCAATTACTACTATATAAAAATATAATTTATTTTTGTATATTGACTTTGTATCCTGAAATCTTGCTAAACTCTATTATTACAGTGGCTTTGTTTTTTTTTTTTTGCAGTTTTAAGAATATTTTACATAGAAAATCATGTTTTCTGCAAACATGATTTCAAACAAAACATGTTTTCTGCTTCTTAAATTTAATCTCTATGCCTTTTTACTTGCCTTACTGCACTGGCTAGAAACTTAAGTACAATATTATATAAAGATATCCTTCCTGGCCTTGTTCTCAATCTCAGGGTATTTCACCAGAAAGTATGTTCTTGGCTATCAGCTTTTCAAAGAGGACTCATCACACTGAGCAGTTTCCCTTTATTTCTGCTTTGTAGAAATTTTTAGCATGATTTGATATTGAATTTTGTCAGTTCTTTTTTCTGTGTGCAACTACTGAATTATATGTTTCTCATTTATTTTGCATTAGGAAAATAAACTGTGAATTAATTTGATATATGAATGTTAAACCAGCCAAGCATTCCTAGAATAAGCCTTATTTGTCATGATGTATTATTCTTTTTACATATCATAATCTATTTACAATATTTTATTAAGAAGTTTTGCATCTATGTTCATGAGGAACATTGTTCTGAGTTTTCTTGTCTTGCAATCTCTTTCTTTGGCTTCAGTATCAGAGAAATACCAGTTTAATAAGTCAAATTACAAAAACTTTCCTCTCCTCTTGTTTCTTAAAGAGTTCATATAGAGTTAGTATCAAAAAAGGCACAGTGCAAACTGTAAGCAGTGATTATCTCTGGGCAGAAGAAGAATTAGTAGCAGAGATGGGGGATGAAGTTCTTTCACTTTTTCCCAGTAAGCATTTATTTTGAAATTGCAGAAGGGAAAATGTTTATAAAAAGGAAAAGAAAACTGAATTGTGATTTAGCAATTTCTTTTCTAAAGTGGCACATTTTCCTGCTCGAATTCACTCTCTAAAAACTTCGTCTATTTTGTGAGAACCAGTTAATACAGTTTTACTATAAATGGCTAAGAATGCAGTAAGAAGCGCAGGCTTTTGTAGGTAGGTATGTTCACCCCACCGCACTGGGTCATGACCCTGACTTAATGTCGGCAGTTAGCGTTCTATCTATCCTAGCAATGACTTCCAAGGACTTGTGGATCCTTGTTGCAAATAAGTTTATTAATATCTGTTCAGATATCTTCTCTGCCTGCAATGCAGGAGACCTGAGTTCAGTTGTTTTCAGAACTACTTGGGGAGTCATATCCATGTTGATTACCTTCAGTAACTTGGCAGGTTACTTATTTCACGTAGAGAGTCAGAATTTTCAAAATTCCGAAATCTTAATCTGGAATTCAGAAGACTGTTTTATATATACTATCACTGGACTATCTTTCAAAATGAAATGGAGATTATCTATATATGACATCAGTTTCTAATGTCTGCCAGTTCAGGTTTCACAGGAGTGTTTTCAAGCCAAGGAAATTGGAGCATGTGGACATTTCAAAGCATGACCGTTGTTCTACATTCTTCTCTCTGCATCTCTGACGACTGTGAATATACACCGATCACTGAAGACTGAAAACCATTCTCAATGGAGTAATAGCTGAAAGGAGGACAAGGATCTTCTATTATACTCAAGTACTTCCCATTTAAAGGGAGAAAGAGAGTGGAAAGCACAAGCTAAGTCACGGTGTGTAGTTGCTAGCTGCAACCTCAGGTTTCTGAGTTCTTCTGAACCTAGATATCACAGCCCTCTTCCTACAACAGGTACTTGTTCTTTGTATCTCCTCCAAGCCTGGTTATTGGAGATGTTTCTGCACTTCTGATTCTCAGATCTCAGGAAATCATTTTCTTGAAATAAGAAATAATGCCTGAGATTATAGCATATATCCAACAAAAACGCTGGCCTAAATGGATGAATGAAGAAACACAGAACAAGAACTCTAACAGAAGCCCGAGATTTGTGTTAAAATGGGACAAGGACCTTCTTATCCAAAAAATAGAGCAAACTATTGTGGTTGAGTCTCCCGGAACCTCCGTTAGACTGATTATCTAATGATATGTTTAATCAGCATCAAGTCTCTTTATTAGCAAAGCCAATTCCGTGTCTAGCCCTTGCTTGGTTAAACGCATAAAGAGGATAAAACATGGTAGCTGGTCCTGCTGCTGCCGCCTCAGTTTGATGGAGGAAATAGGAAAAGTATCAGTTAAAATATCAATAGCTTATACAACTGGAGCAGAACACATGACTTGGGGCAAAGCAGCATAACGATGGATGCCAGGTATATCTCAATGGTTGGAAACGATATTCATGACCTCATATGCTTATATACCATAACATGAAGGCTGATGTCAAAACAATTAAAGTGTTTTAGGTACTTTGAACATGTTTCTTAATTCACTGAATTCTTACAACCACCCTTAAAGGCAGCCATTATTAATCCTACTTTAAAGATGAGGCTTACCTGTTGCTCAAGGTTTGAGAGCACGCAACAGACATTATGTAGGAACTTATTAACCTCAGATATGCAGATGACACCACCTTTATGGCAAAGTGAAGAAGAACTAAAGAGCCTCTTAATGAAACTGAAAGAGGAGACTGAAAAAGTTGGCTTAAAGTTCAACATTCAGAAAAGTAAGATCATGGCATCTGGTCCCATCATTTCATGGCAAATAGATGGGGAAACAGTGGAAACAGTGGCTGACTTTATTTTGGGGGGCTCCAAAATCACTGCAGATGTTGATTGAAGCCATGAAATTAAAAGATGCTTAGTCCTTGGAAGGAAAGTTATGACCAACCTAGACAGTATATTAAAAAGCAGATATTACTTTGCCAACAAAGGTCCGTCTAGTCAAGGCTATGGTTTTTCCAGCGGTCATGTATAGGTGTGAGAGTTGGACTATAAAGAAAGCTGAGCACCAATGAATTGATGCTTTTGAACTGTGGTGTTGGAGAAGACCCTTGAGAGTCCCTTGGACTGCAAGGAGATCCAACCAGTTCATCCTAAAGGAGATCAGTCCTGAAAATTCATTGAAAGGACAGATGTTGAAGCTGAAACTCCAATACTTTGGCCACCTGATGCGAAGAGCTGACTCATTTGAAAAGACCTTGATGCTGGGAGGGACTGGGGGCAGGAGGAGAAGGGGACAACAGAGCATGAGATGGCTGGATGGCATCACCAGCTCTATCGATGTGAGTTTGGGTGAACTCCAGGAGTTGGTGATGGACAGAGAAGCCTGGTGCGCTGTGGGTTACGGGGTCGCAAAGAGTTGCATATGAATGAGTGACTGAACTGAACTGAACCAAAGGCTGGCCTCCACTAAAATAGTGCTTTTCCCAGTAGATATGAAATCTCTTACTAGAATCCTGAGTCTTGAAATGAGGCTGTGTTTATGACAGTAGATCCAGTATTTGTTCGAGTGAATGCGTAATAGAAAGAAGGTGGCTCTGCACACAAAGAACAACAGCCATTGCCTTCAGAACTGGAGGTACAGCGGAGGCCAGTGAGGATAAGTGGAAGGAAGCGTAGACATTGCTCAGCGAACAGAGTCCCAGTGGTGTGGTCATACAGGCAACGTGGTGGCTTCAGTTTGCAACCCCACAGACTACAGCATGCCAGGCCTCCCTGGCCATCACCAGCTCCTGGAACCTGTTCAAACTCATGTCCATCCAACCATCCAACCATCTCATCCTCTGTCGTCCCTTTCTCCTCCTGCTAGTACCCTACAAGGAGACCATGGTGCTTTCCAGGCAGGAAGTAAGGCCAGTGACTCTGAGGCTTGTGTCTTGACATCTGTGGTGTTCTTACCAGGCTAAAAGTGGACATCTGGTTTGTCACTTAGGCTTTTATTTTTATGATCATAAAAGTAGTAATTTCTTCTGATGAAAATTTGATTCATTTTGATAAGACTTGTGGACAGTTTACTCTTAGAAAGTTTATCCCAAGATCTTATTTAGAATGTAATTTAATAAGAAATGTGCAAGTAACAAAGTCAAAGCTATCTTAATTCACACTTGCATGTTCAAACGTGGGTTTAAAAATAAATAACAAGACATCTGGGCAGAGTAACTAAATCCTCAGGGACTTTCAATGTGAACTTGATGGCCAGTGATGGAAAGAACCTCCGTTACTGAATTCTAATAGAAGCATGATCGTGTCTAGTGTTGTCTCAGCATTACAAGATGACTGAAGAAAGATCCAAATCTTCCATAGAAACCAAATGATTAAATAAGTGAGGTATATATTGGCATTCACATAAATGCCAATTTTAAAGATTAAACAGAATGTAATAATATATAATTATTTTTTATATTTTTAAAGATTACATAAAATGTAATCTATTTTATAATTTTAATAATTACACAGAGTGAAAAATGTGTATGAGCAGAATTCAAAACAGCATGTATATTAAGATGACAAGGGTATAAAATCATGAATGAATGTGCAGAGATGGAAAGTTACATTGTGGGTTTATGATTTAATAATTTTAAAATAAAAATTAGAAAGTAAGGGATCCAGCAATATTGAAAACGTAGTTTAAAAGAGTATGCCATGAAGAAAAATCATAATTCAAAAATACAGCTGGCCTTTGAACACCACAGGTTTGAAATGTGCGGGTCCACTTCTATGCACACACACACGATTTAACCGAAAAGGAAACAATTTCAGATTCAGAGAGATATAGGCATAACTAAAGAAAAAACAGGTATGATTTTGATAGAGAAAAACATCTTTTAAGGAAACTAACTCAACTAAAGGGGATTATGCTGTTAATGGAATTAGGCTCAGGTTTTACTTTGCTGTTCCTTAGAATGGATATCTTTGTAAGCAGAAGTTTGATCAACCTGATCAATCTCTGTGTCCCTGAATAACTCTCTTCTCACTGCACATGTGAGTATGGACCTTGTGGGGTGTTCCAGGAGTGCCATACCAAGGAGAGGCCACAGCTCTTCCCCAAAGTCTCTGTACTAACTCTGGTATGCCCTCTTCACCCAATCTGACCTCACCTCGCCCTGCAACCATCAGGAATACCTATGCTTTTTGCTCCAAGGATGCTGAGAGTTTTCATGTACAATATAAGGCATGGCCTGGTGTGATTTTTCTACTGCTGGGACTACTCCAGCTTCATCATCCATCTAATACGTGTTTACTGAGCACCTACTAACCATGTTCAACACTCTATGAGGTGCTGGAGGACAGTGTGAATGAACAGGTTGGGTGATGCCCTCAAAGAACTTTCCATGAATCCATCACCTGCCTCCTTCATTCTCCATCATCATGTCTTTTGCTCCCAGAGATAAAATCATCTCTAAGATTAAATATTAGCACATACGACTTGTGCCACTTTTCTGGTATCTCAGCTTTTGAATTCTTTAGCTCTTATTTCCATCCTAATCCCATCTGACTGGATATTTCAAAACCTTTCCGAAAGCTCTCTAGACTTTGTTTTCCTTTTCCTTACATTTCATTTGCAATCAATCTTGACCTATGACCTTCCTGGATCAGTCATGCCAACCCTGAGATTCAGCAATACATACATTTTACTAGGTCTTCCCTGTAGCTCAAATGGTAAAGAATCTGCCTGCAATGCAGGAGGCCCGGGTTCGATCCCTGGGTCAGGAAGATCCTCTGGAGAAGGGAATGGCAATCCACTTCAGTACTCTTGCCTGAAGAATCCCATGGACAGAGGGAGCCCGGAGGGCTACAGTCTGTGGGATCGCAGTGCGCCGGACACGACTGAGTGACTAACACTACTACACTACACTACACTATACATTTTACTAAGCGAGATGCTGGGAGACACAATGGTTACTAAGAAGTTTCTCCCATCCAAGAGCTAAGTAATCTGGTCTGAAAAGGTAGCAGCAACAAGGGACCCTGCCCTTCCTGTGTCTCAGGGTATTTTAACACTCTGGTTGATTTATGATGAATCTATGTTTGAATGCCAAATTCTCTTCTGTTAGCCTTGGAGTAGCCTGAAGACAGGAGCCATTTGTCTGCTTTTTAATCTGGGACCAATGTCCCACTGGGCTAGTGCACTCACCTCACCAAGACTGGGATCTTGGGCATCTTCTTAGAGACTTTAAAGAAGCTCATGTCCCCTTTGTTGTCGGTGAAGTACACACCAGCCACGCTGGTCACGAGGTTCCCCGGGAACGTGAACAGAACCCTTTCATCATCGCCCTGGTTGGCCCAATCCCAGGCTTGGCCTCCAATGAGCAAGCCTCCTCCACGTTTCATGAACTTGACCAACTTCTCAGTCATGGTTTCATTGTAGGCATCAATGCAGTAAACGCCCAGGGAGTCTTTCACTTCCGGCTCAACCTTTGCCTCCACTCCAGAGCCCTCCAGGATTTTGGCCAGAGGTGCCAGGGAGGGGTGCACACCCACGGGAGCCCCAGGGGAAGAGCAAAGCCAACCCACTGCGTTGAGGAGAAAGGGAGTGAGCTGGGCCTCCACCAAGTAATCCTCGTGGGACACCACCACCAGGCGGCCTCGGCCATAGGAGGAGGCCGCAATGAGGACCTGGCCCATGTCGTTCACCATCACCGGGAAGGAGGCTTCTCCGATAAGAAGCAGTTCACACGGGATGGCGTCCTCGGGAACATCCCAGCTTGTCACTCCATTCATAAGGGCCTCGAAGGCAGTGGACGGAGTCGCCATGGCTGGACCGGCTTCTGCAGAGAGGAAAGCAAAGACTCAGCCTGGTGAAGAATTGGTAAACAAACAAACGAGCCAAGCAGCTCACTCTTCCCTAGCTGGGGCAGCTCTTCCCACTTAGCAGATGAGACCGATGCTGTGAACAGACTCAAGCACTCACCGGGCTGTCGGTGTCTCCAACACAGGGGACCCTGTTGTGCCCTGTCCGTTAACATTTTTACTGTCAAACTAAATGAGCTCCACGCATTTCCATCACAGAAGAACACAAACAGAAGTAAAGAACAAAAGACAGAACTGTGTCTCCAAAGACATACATTCAAGTATTAATTCCCAGTACCTGTATGACCTTATTTGGAAATAGAGTCTTTGCAGATGTAACCACGTTACAGTGTGGTCATACTGGGTTGGAGTGGGTTCTAATCTAATGACTGGGCTTCCCTGATGTCTCAGCAGGCAACGAATTCACATGCAATGCAAGAGACAGAGGAGATGCTGGTTCAATCCCTGAGTCAAGAAGACCCCCTGGAGAAGGAAATGGCAACCCACTCTAGTATTCTTGCCTGGAGAATCCCATGGACAGAGGAGCCTGGTGGCTACAGTCCAAAGGGTCGCAAAGAGTCAGACACGCCTGAGTGACTAAGCACACAATTTAATGACTGAAGAGCCTTTAAAAGAAGAGGAAATTGGGACTCGGGTACTCAGGGGAGAGATACACAGGCTATGAGCACACGTAGGCAGGTATTAGGGTCTCTGTGATGTCTCTATGAGCCAAGGAACGCCAAAAACTGCTGATGAACACCAGAGGTAGGCAAGACGCATGAAACAGACTCTCCTTCAGAACTTCCAGAAAGAACCAAACCTGTCAACACTTGGATTTCAAACATCTAACCCTCTAGAACTGCCACAGAATACACTTCTGTTGTTTTAAGCTACTCGGTTTGTGGCACTTTATTGCAGCGACCACAGGAAAGCAACAGCAGTGTAGCGTGCTGTCCCCCACCCCCACTCCACCCCACTCGGCGCTCACACCGATCATGTTAATCTCAGCGTGGGCCCAGGAAACCAGAAGCAGAAAGTGATGCATTATGAATTTATAGCAGATTATTACCTGCACCCAGACACAGCAGCGTAAGGTGTGTATGTAGATGTATGGGCAATCACAAACACCCTCTGCTTCTTCACCTTGAGCCCCCTGCTTAGGGTCATTCTGCAGCCTGACCTCCTCTATGTGCCCTTTACTGAAGCACTCCCCTCACAGGCAGACGTGTTTAACAGTCAGGACGGTCAGGCCTCACCAGCCTCACTGACCACTCAGTGGCGCTGGACAGTGCTGCTCCCTGGTCCCCGAGGCTCTTTCCACCTCTAACCTTATGGCCAGCCTCATTGTCTGCAACCTCTCGATCCGCTTCCTTCCTGGCCTCCCCTTCCCTCTTCTGAAGATGCAGAGATTCCTTAGGTGTTTATCTTTGGCCCTTACCTCTTTTTCCTTGTTCTCACTCAAGGTATTATGGCAAAGCAATTATCAATACACGCTTAGGCTCTGGAGTTAGGCTGTCTGGGTTTGAATCTCAGTTCTGCTGTTTACTAACTGAGATCAGGCAACACTTCTCAGACTTGGTTTCCTCATTCATTAAGTAGGAAAAATGGCATCTACCACACAGGATTGCTTTGAGGATGAAAGGAATAGCATTGGTTAAGTGCCCTTCCATTATTTATTTTATATATATATATAGCCTAAAATTACTTGATCTAGAGTATATTATATATATATATATACACACACACACAGATACATGTGTATATATATATCTTTGCTTAAAATTACTAGATTAAGAGGAATTTTATATACACACACACACACACACATTTTGGGCTACAGTCCATGGGGTTGCAAAACAGTCGGACGTAACTTAGCGACTAAACAACAAACTACTATATATATAAAATGCATATAAATGCATGCGTGTGTGCTTGGTCACCCAGACTCTTTGCGACCCCATGGCTCCCCTGGCTTCTCTGTCCATGAGATTCTCCAGGCAAAAATACTGGAGTGGGTTGCCATTCCCTTCTCCAGGGGATCTTCTCAGCCCAGGGATAGAACTCGTATCTCCTGCATTGCAGGTGGATTCTTTACAGTCTGAGCCACCAGGGAAGCCCACATATATATGTGTGTGTGTGTGTGTGTGTGTATATATATATATATATATCAGTTATTTATTATACATACATATGTATGTGTGTGTATGTATATATATATATATCTTTGCTTAAAATTACTCAATTAAGAGTAAACTATTTAAGTATGTGTATAATAGGGAATTCTTATAAAGTGAAAAAAAATCTAATGTTAGATTTTTACCAACACTGGATTAAGTGTTTATTGACTCTGATTTTTACAGGTTTCATATTTTAGAGCCAATACTAACACTAATGATTATATTTAGCTAAGTATTTCGATGGGTTNTATCTTTGCTTAAAATTACTCAATTAAGAGTAAACTATTTAAGTATGTGTATAATAGGGAATTCTTATAAAGTGAAAAAAAATCTAATGTTAGATTTTTACCAACACTGGATTAAGTGTTTATTGACTCTGATTTTTACAGGTTTCATATTTTAGAGCCAATACTAACACTAATGATTATATTTAGCTAAGTATTTCGATGGGTTCTTGAAAAAACCCTGGGCATAGCCCTTGTCTGTGCCTTCCCCAAGCCACGGATGCAAAGGCCCTGGTTCTGATGTAACTAATAAACGCCAAGACCCCTACTGAAAGCACATTCTGCCATTTGTAACTGTCGCTAAAACTACAGTCTTAACTTTTCCCCCTCCAAATTAGCTCCTCTTGGGTAAATTCCATAAGCTCGAGGTCCCTAGTTGTTAAAGAGTAATCTGCACCCCACAGAGAAGATACAATCAGCAGACAGTTGGTTAATAAGGGCTTGTCCTGCCCCTGCTCCTCCTGGGGTCCACAAACAGCCGGGACAGCAAACCACAAGGAGTCACAGTGTGTCTCCTCTCCCTCCTGCTCCACACCCAGCTGGCCACAGCAGTGTCCGTCATGGTTTCCAACACACACTGCCGCTAACCTAGTTTAGGTCCTCAGTAATTCACTCCTGGACGAAAAGCCTCTGGCTTCTGTGTCATCAGTATCTGTTCTCACCTTTATTCTTCTACAGTCACAGATTGTATTATTTCCCAGAAAAGAAGACCCAGAGCTTCATCTTTGCCCACGGGGGAAAATCTGAGCTTCTTCCTGGGGTTTAAGGCCTCCAGGGCTGGCTGCTCCTTACTTTCCAGTGTGTCTCTAGCAGCTTCCAGGATACTTCGCCTTCCTAGGCCTGCCCTGCTTTTAACTTGAGATTCTCTTTCCATTCTCTTTCTTCCTGTTCCCACTCCCACATCTTTCAAGCCACCGAAATCCTCCCGTTCTAAGAGAAGCTAGTCACAGAAGAGGAAACTTAAATAGCCAACTAATCAATGGAAATATGCTCAATCTCGCAGGAAATTGAAATAACATATATGTTTCCCATACGCTTATATGAAAAGAAGTGGGGTAGGGGGCAAAGAAGAAAGAGGAAGAAGAGGAGGAGAAGATGAAGATAACTGACATCCCAAGGTCCCAGGGGCTTTGGAAACACTAGCACTGTCTGTGAAAGGCCTGAGAATCTGAACGCAATCTGCCAGGCGCAGCTCAGTTTCAAAGGTGTGCCCATCCTCAGGACAGCAAACCTAATAACCCTTCTTACAAAAGTCAGAGCAGCGGTAGTAGACATACGTACAAGGTTGCTCACCACTACACAAAACTACAAATGTAGACAGATACGAGACAAACCTAGACGTGGGGATAGACAGATGACAAGGGAGGTTTCCCAGAACCAGTTTCTGACTCCGAGGGTGCAGCCTCACTGACCCAACTTCGCCGTATCCCCCAGACAGGCCACGGCACCCACCGTGAGATCCTGCGGTGTAGCCCCCCACCCACCACCCACACACAGTCTGTAACGGCGGCCACTGTTGGTAGTGCTGATACTCCAAACTCGCCTAGAGCAGGGCACTCGTAACTTTCTCTCTCTAGCTGCACTCTGAGCTGGTTCAGGGGAGAAGAAATATCTGCGGAGAAGTGATGAAAGCGGTGGACAGGTGGCCTGGAGGTTTGAAAAGTAGGGAACAACGGAGAAGAGGGGTGATTTCCTGCTGAGTTGGTTCCTGGGCTAGAGGGGTGGTGGCCTGAGGGGAGTGGGGTTTGGGCAGAAACACCAGAGCACCTTCCCCATCTGTTTTCCCCTTTCCTGCACTGTGAGTGACGCTACCATGTCAGCCCTGATCTGATGGCAATGCTGTGAATGTGGCAAGACAAGTTTTCAGAGGGAGAAATGTTGGAGTAAAGTATGATAATAGGTATTCAGTTCAGTTCAGTCGCTCAGTCGTGAGCGACTCTTTGCAACCCCATGAATCGCAGCACACCAGGCCTCCCTGTCCCTCACCAACTCCCGGAGTTCATTCAGACTCACGCCCATCGAGTCCGTGATGCCATCCAGCCATCTCATCCCCTGTCGTCCCCTTCTTCTCCTGCCCCCAATCCCTCCCGGCATCAAAGTCTTTTCCAATGAGTCAACTTTTCCCATGAGGTGGCCAAAGTACTGGACAAAGCTATTACAAAGAATAGAGTTAAATCTAGTTTTCATACCTAGAAGAATGTCCTAGACACATCTGAAGTGAAAATTTAAAATCACTGCAATATGTAGGACACAAACCCACTTTTATATGGATAGAGATACTAATAATGGTAGTACTAGTAATTTTAGGAGTAGTAACAATATAGTGCTTACCAGGCTCCAAGCATCATTATAAATGCTTTATATACATTATTTAATTCTGGCAATAAACCACTGAGGTATGTGCTATCACTATTCCAATTTTAAAAATAGCCAAAACCAAACAACAAAGAAAATAGAAAACTTGATGGCCAGAGGATTTCTTACTTGGTTAAGTCACATACGCGGTAAGAGATTGATTAACCATTCAAACCCAGGAAGTCTAGTATTGCAGTCCATGTTCTTAAGTACCAGGAACACATAAGTCTGTTACAGGAATTTTATTGTTGTTGCACAGTTGCTCAGTCATGTCCAACTCTTTGAGGCCCCACAAACTGCAGCCCACCAGGCTTCCCTGTCCTTCACTGTATTCTGAGTTGCTCAAACACATGTCCATCAAGTCCGTGATGCCATCCAACCATCTCATCCTCTGTCATCCCCTTCGTCTCCTGCCCTCAATGTCTCCCAGCATCGGTGTCTTTTCCAATGACTTGGATCTTCATATCACATGGCCAAACTATTGGAGCTTAAGCCTCAACATCAGTCTTTCCAGTGAATATTCAGGGTTGACTTCCTTTGGGATTGACCAGTTTGATCTCCTTGCTGACCAAGGGACTGCCAAGAGTCTTCTCCAGCACCACAGTTCGAAAGCATCAATTATTTGGTGCTCAGCTTACTTTATGGTCCAACTCTCACAGCCATACATGACAAGTGGAAAAATCATAGCTTTGACTATTAGTTCAGTTCAGTCACTCAGTCGTGTCTGACTCTGCGACCCATGAATCGCAGCATGCCAGGCCTCCCTGTCCATCACCAACTCCCAGAGTTCACTCAAACTCACATCCATCGAGTCGGTGATGCCATCCAGCCATCTCATCCTCTGTCATCCCCTTTTCCTCCTGCCCCCAATCCCTCCCAGCATCAGGGTCTTTTCCTCATGTGANAAAAAAAAAAAAAAAAAAGACTGTTTAGTAAAACCACTCAACGTATATATCCAGCAGAAATGCATACATATGTCACCAAAAGACATGTACTAGAATGTTCAAAGTAGCACCTGGAAGCTACCCAAAACCTCCCCTCCTGTTTTCTCACCCCTACTGCCACCCCGTCACTATCTTCTATTATAAGAGTCTTAAATATGTTTTCAGACCAACAAATATTGAGAATTTATCATCAAAAGGTCTGCTTTAAAAAAAATTCTAAATGATATATCTCAAGAAGTGATAAAATAACCTTAAGTAAATAATCTGAGATGTAAGACAAAATGGTGAGAGACTTTCAGTTCTATCATTGAGAAAATTCCTTGTTTGGAACAACCCTTCCATTAAAAACAGCAATAAAAGTTGGGTAAAATATAGGAAACAAGGGAAGACTTTGAAGAGCAAACAATATAAACAGAACTTGAGACGCTACAATCCTGAAGCAAGGAAAACACAGGATATGAACTGTACATTCGGTATGGCTTTTTCTTTTAGAGCATTTTCCAGTTCACAACGCAGGATAATTGAGGTCAAGCAGGAAGTGTCAGTCTTACTGGTTCAAGATCACCAATGAACTGGGACTCAAAGGGTGAAAGTTCAGACAAGAAACCTCAGAGAAGTGAATCTAAAAATCTATGTACAAATTTCCCTAAGTCACTGACTGATTTCTAAGCTATGCATGCACAGGGAGAGACCCAATAAACTTGCAGAAAATAGTGGCTAAAATGACAGTCAACTGAGCAGTCATTTCGGTACTTCTAGTCTTATGGAAATATGGAGGTCAAGCCCCATCAAAGTGAGTGATTCTTACCAAAGCTCTCTGCTTTCAGCTGAGACAGGAGAAAAACCATGGCATATGAATAAGAACAATGCATCAGACGTAAGGTCCATGCTTTTGGGCAGAAGAAAAATCTGAAATGGATCAGTTCTAAGAAAGCATAAAGCTAACCTTTGATACTATCAAAGTAATCTTCTGTTACTTTATCTGTCTCCCACCTCAAAAAAAAAAAAAATCCTCTTTGGAAAAAAATAACATCAACTAGAACTTCCTGATTTCTCATTCATGATGTCTGTGTCTAATCAAAAATTTAGAAGGAGGCTAAAAATAAGGATGAATTGTGAAGAACTCAAGAGAAACAACAAAACATAGAAACAGAGTTACAAGTGGTTTAAACATTTGAGTTCCTAGACAGGAACTGACTTTAAAAGAACTGTGATTAATGGAATGTGTTCAAAAATAAGAGAAACAAGCTGGAGAAAGAAAACTGATAAAATGTTAAAATAGAAATTTTAGAAATAAAAATATTCATTGAAATCAGGAATTCAATAGTTGGCTGTAATAGCATATTAAATACACTAACCGAAGAATTGGTGAACTGCAACAGGAATCAGTAGAAACTATTCAAAAATAACACACAGAGGAAAGAACAGATGCTGCATAAAGAGATGAAAGATATAGAAAGAATATAATAAGAATTATGAGACAAAGTAAAAGGTGATGATGTGTAATTAGGCCCCCAGAAGAAAAGGAGAAATAATCAAACAAAAACAATATACTGATAATTAATGACAGAAAGTTCCCCAAAGGGCTGAAAAACATCAAAACTCAGATTGAGAAAACCTTCCTCATTCCATAAGCAGAATAAATAAAGAGAAAACTTCACCTAGGCAGATTATAATCAAATGCTAAAAACCAATCTTAGAGAGGAAATCTCTTTAAGTTAGTGAGCAATAAAGGATGATTTCCATTTAGAGGAACAATAATGCATATGACTTTTCAAATGAAACGATAGAAACCCAGAACACAGTGGTATTTCTTTAAAAAAAGAAAAAGAAGGCAATCTGCCAACCTAAAACTCCATATATAGCAAAAATATCCCTCAAAAAGTGAAGGCGAAATAAAGACACTTTTAGATAAACAAAAGCTGAGAGAATTTGCTAGCAATACAATATAAAAAGCAGTTCTTCAAGATTAAGAAAAATGACCCCAGATGGAAGTACATAAGAGTAGAAAGGAATCAAGAATCCTGGAAAGAGTAAATACATAGGCAAATGTAAGTCAATATTGGCTAAATAAACAAAGCATTTTATAGGATATAAAAGCATAAAAACATACAATAACAATAGCACAGCTGCAAGATAAACTGGAATTTGTTGCATTGAGCCTTACACATACCCTGATACCAAAGTCAGACAAGACTACAAGAAAGAATATTACAGGCCAACATCCTTGATGAATACAAATGTAAAAATCCTCAATAAAACATTACCATAGTGAATCCAACAGTACATTAAAAAAAATCATACACCATCATCAGTTAGGATTTAGGACAGGTATGCAAGGATGTTTCAATATCTGGAAATCCACTTCATTTCAGCTAACCAAATGAAGTATAAAATCATCTCAGCAGATGCAGAAACAGCATTTGACTTTGTCACCCAGGCGGAGGGCGACAACCCTCCTTGACAAAAATGTGAACAAACTGGATACAGAAGGAATATACATCGACATAATAAAGGCCATATATAACAAGCCTATAGTTACCATACTCAAGAGTAAAAGATTGAAAGTTTCTCCTCCAGGATCAGGGACAAGATAAGGGGTCCTTCTCTCATTTTTTTCCCCAATATAGTACTCGAAGTTCTAGCCAGAGAAACAAGGTTAAGAAAAACATATGCCATCCAAAATGGAAAGAAGTTAAATTATTTTTGTCTATAGATATGTTTGTTTTCAGATGACTAAATTCATTTATTAAGCTTTTCTATATATAAATTTGCAATCAGAGACAATTTGGCATTATTGACTCTTCCAATCCATAAACAGAATATCTTTTTATCTGTGTCTTTAATTACTTTCATCAGCATTTTATAGTTTTCAGTATAGATCTTTTACCTTCTTGATTAAATTGTTGTTGTTGGGTGTGTGCTCAGTCATGTCTGACTCTGCGAGACCCCATGGACTGTAGCTCACCAGGCTCCTCTATCCATGGAATTCTCCAAGCAAGAGTATTGAACTAAGTTGTCATTTCCTACTCCAAGGGATCTTCCCTACCCAGGGATCGAACTTGTGTCTCCTGCATCTCCTGCATTGGCAGGCAGATTCTTTACCACTGAGCCACCTACTTGCCTTTGGTTAAAGTGGTTCCCAAATATTTACTGATTTGATGCCATTATAAATGGGATTCTTTTTTAATATTTCCCTTTCAGGAAATTGCTAAATCGCTGTTAGTGCAGAGAAACACAACCAATTTTTGTAAGTTGATTTTGTACGCTGACATTATACAGTCAACTGACCTTCAACAAATGTGCAAAGCACACACGGTATGGAAAAGATAGTCTCTTCAATAAATGATGATGGAATAATTGGATATTCACATGCAGAGAAACAAAGTTGAATGCTTCCCTCATACCAAATACAAAAAGCAACTCAAAATGCATTACAGACTCAAACACAAGATCCCAAACTGTAAAGTTACTAGAAGAAAACATAGGAAAAAGCTTAACACTGGGCTGCACAATAAATTTTTGGATATGACCCCCAAAGCACAGGCAATAAAAGCAAAAGCAAACAAGTGGGACTATGTCAAACTAAAAAGCGTCTGTACACGGTAGGAAGCAACAGAGTAGAGGGACAACCAACAGAATAGGAGAAAATATTTACAAGCTATATATCCAATAAGGAGTTAACAATATCCAAAATACATAAGGAATTCCAACAGTTCAATGCCAGGAAAACAAGTAGTTCAATGAAAAACAAACGAAGGATCTGAATAGACATTTCTCAAAAGAAGATATACGAATGGCCAACAGATATATGGAAAAGTACTCAAATCCACGAATCATCATGGAGGTATAAATCTAAACCACAAGATATCACTTCACACCTGTCAGAAGTGTTACTGTCAAAAAGACAAGGGACGACAAGGGTTGGTGTGGGTGAGGAAGAAGGGGAGACCTCGTGCACTGTTGATGTGAATGTAATCATTTCAGTAATTGTGCAAAAAATTTGTCAAAAAATTAAAAACAGAACTACCATCTTATTTAACAAGCCTAGTTCTGGGTGTATATTCAAAGGAAAATAAAAGCAGTATCTGGAAATAATAGCCACACTGCCACATTCATTGCAGCTTTATTCACAGTAGCCAAGATATGGAAACCACTTTATTCATTAATCCATCTGAAAAGTGTCTACCAAATGGATTAATGGATAGAGAAACTGTGGTATATATACCCAATGGGATTAATTTAGCTATTTTAAAAAAGGAAATCTTGCTGTCTGTGACAACATGGATGAACCATGAAAGCATTTTGCCAAATTTTGAAATAATGCAGACACAGAAAGACAAATACTGTACCAACTTCATTTATATGTGGAATAAAAAACAGCTGAACTTACAGAAGCAGAGAGTAGCATGGTGATTACTAGGAGCTGGGAAGAAGTTGGAAATGAGGAAATATTGATTAAAGATTGCAAAATTTCAGATATTCAAGTTGAGTAAGTTCTGGAGATCAAATGTAGAGCTCAATGATTATTAGTTAACGATATTGTATTACATACTTGAAATTTGCTAAGATAGTAGATCTTAATTGTTCTCACCAAAAAAAAAAAAGGTAAACTATATAAGGTGGTCAATATGTTAATTAGCTTGATTGTTGCAATCATTTCACAATGTATACTCATATCTGAACATCATATTGTTCATCTTAATATGTGTATGTGTATGTGTGTGTGCTAATTTGCTTCAGTTGTGTCTGACTCTTTGCGACCACACGGACTGTAACCCTCCAGACTTCTTTGTCCATGGGATTTTCCAGGCTAGAATACTGGAGTGGGTTGCAGTGCCCTCCTCCAGGAGATCTTCCTAACCCACGAATCAATCCCATGTCTCCTGTGTCGCCTGCATTGGCAGGCAGTTTCTTTACCACTACTGCTACCTGGGAAGCCCTCTCAAAACCTTAATATATGCAAGTTTTATTTGTCAACTGGAGAAGGCAATGGCACCCCACTCCAGTACTCTTGCCTGGAAAATCCCATGGACAAAGAGCTTGGTAGGCTACAGTCCATGGGGTCGCTAAGAGTCAGACATGACTGAGCGACTTCACTTTCTCTTTTCACCTTCATGCACTGGAGAAGGAAATGGCAACCCACTCCAGTGCTCTTGCCTGGAGAATCCAAGGGATGGGGGAGCCTGGTGGGCTGCTGTCTATGGGATCACACAGAGGAAGCGACTTAGCAGCAGCAGCAGCATACTTCAATAAATGTTATAAGTATGCTATACAATTAGAGTTACAACATGTAACTTAAAAATAAGAGGAGTAAAATAGTGGGAAATAAAGGAGAATAATAGAAAGAATGGAAAGAAATGAAAGAGATAAACCAGAAAAAATTAAAAGAAAATAATAAGATGGCAAAAATAAATCTAATTCTATTACTAATTACAATATAATTGGATTAAATTATTCAATGTTAAATTGTGAATTGTCAAATATTTTAAAAACCTAGGCTTAAAAAATACACATATGTTTATGTGTATTTTTAATGTATTGGTATCTCATTATGGTTTTTATTTTTTCATTTTTACTTATTTGTTTAAATTTTACTTCATTTGACTATAGTTGGTGTACAATAGCATGTTAGTTTCAGGTATATAGCAAAGTGATTCAGTTACACATATACATATATCTATTATTTTTCAAATTCTTTTCCCATTTGGGTTATTACAAAATATTGAGTAAAGTTTCCTGTACTACACAGTAGATCCTTGTTGGTTATCTATTTTAAATATAGTAGTGGGTATATGTCAATCCCAAACTCCCAATTTATCTCTCATCTCTACATTTCCCCTTTGGTAACCATGTTGTTTTCTAAGTCTGTGTGTCTCTTTCTGTTTTGTAAATAAGTTCATTTGAATCATTTTTTTAGATGCCACTTATAACTGATATCATATGATATTAGTATTTCTGTCTGACTTGCTTCACTTAGTCTGATAGTCTCTAGATCTTCATGTTGCTGCCAATGGCACTGTTTCATTCTTTTTAATGGCTGAGTGATATTCTATTGCACATGTGTTTCACATCTTTAAACATTCATCTGTTAATGGACATTGAGGTTGCTTCTATTCCTTGATTGCAAAAAGCACTGCAGTGAACACAGGGGTGCCTGTATTCTCTCAAACCATGGCCTTCTCTGTACATATGCCCAGGAGTGTGATTGCTGGATCATATGGTAGCTCTGTTTTTAGCTTTTTTAAGGAGCCACCATACTGCTCTCAACAGTGGCTATACCAATTTACATTCCCAGCAACAGTGTAGATGGGTTCCATTTTCTCCACACCTGCTCCATCATTTATTGCTCGTGGACTTCCTGATTACGGCCATTCTGACTGGTGTTAGGTGCTATCTCATTGTATCTTTGATTTGCATTTCTCTCATAATTAGTGATGTTCAGCTTCTTTTCATGTGCCTGTTGGTCATCTATGTGTCTTCTTTGGAGAAACATTTATTTAGATCTTCTGTCCATTTTTTGAGAAGATTGTTTTTTATATTAAGCTGAATGAGCTGTTTGTACGTTTTGGAAAGTAATCTCTGGTCGGTAGCATGTTTTGCAAATATTTTTTCCCATTCTGTGCGTTTGTTTTTCATTCTATTTATGGTTTCCTATGCTGTGCAAGAACTTTTGATAAACAGATCTACAATGAGAAATTTTAAAATCCACCATAGCAGTCAAAGATTTTAACCTATCTATTTTTGTAATTGATAATTCAGGCAGATAAAAATTTGGTGAAGGTATGGCACATACGGATTGCGTAATTAACACACTTGTTTTAAAGGAATATGTAGGACATTATATAATTAGAGACCACACATTATTTTCAAGCAAATAAAACTGACAGTTTGCTAGGTTATAAAGCTAACTTCAATAGTCCAAAGGAATTGGTATAATAATTCTCGGAATTAATTATAAATTAATTAACTAATTATAAACTAATTAACAACATTTACTAGAAGATGATAAAATATTCTTTATGAAGAGATTGTAAACTAAAATACACATTTTTAAAAATTTGTGGCTCAAACAAGAAGCCATAATGGAAATGATAAATATTTAAAGCATGATAGCAAAATATTCATATCAAATCTTGTGAGATATAGCTGAACAGCAGTGACACAAATTTATAGCCTGAAGAGCTTATGTAAGAACAACAGCTCAAAATTAATGAGCTAAGCATACACCTTAAAAGCCCAGAAAAGACATAACAGAGAAATTCAAAGAAAGCAGGAAAAAGTAATAAAATAAACAATAATTAAGAGAACAGACAGGGTTTTTTTTTTGTATGTGTATGTTAAGAGATGTATGTGTATGTGAACAAAATATTCCAAGTTCTGGCAAAATTAATCAAACCAAAAAGAGAAAGGAAATATATAAACATTAGTAATGCAAAGGCAGTCATAAAAATAGAAAATATTTAAATAGATAATGAGAGAAAATGTGAACAAATCTGTTGCATCAATTTTGGTTAAATATTTTGGAAAATACAATTCATGAAAGCTGATTCCATAAGAAAACCTAAATAGTCCTATAATCCTTCAAGTAATTGGACGAACAAGTTTAGTGACCTCTGACAAACTAAATTCCAAACCTTGAGTGTTTTGCTGGTGATTTGAAGCAATATTTGACCAGATAATTCCAATCTTGCACAAATTCTCCCAGAAAACAGCAACAGTGAGAATATTACTCATCTTACTTTGTGAAAAGATACTGACAACAGGTAAGGTTAGTACCATAAAGAATATTTACAGGCTAATCGCAATTTCCACATATAGATGCAAATATCTAAGGTTTATCATTATATCTATAAATAAAAGTTGTCACATATTTATCACAGTTTATTCTAGGAATGTAAAGTGGATTTAATATTAAAAATTGAATACTGAACCTCACCAAAATAACATACTTAAAGAAAAAATCATATGAGAAAATCAATAGCCATAGTAGAAGCATTCCACAAAACATTTACTCACAATAAAATGTGAGTAAAACATTTACTCTTTTGCTTACCAAAAGAAGAACAGAACTTTCTTATCATTGGAAAAAGCATTTACAAAATAACCATCCTGAATGCAATATTAAAAACTAATATAGTGACATCTTTTACTTTATTATCTTAAGGATAAAATAAGATGCCGCTCCCTACTTTATTTAACGTCACACTGGAAGTCCTAGCCAATGTAATAGGACAGGAAAAAGAAACTGAAAGTGTAAGGATTAGAAAAGAAAAAACAAAATTGTTATTATTTTTAGAAGATATGACTGCTTTGTAGCAAATGTGATGCTATAGGTAAATTTAGAATTATTCATGCAGGTTATCATGTTTGATACACAAACAATATATAAAAGGCAACTGGATTTCTATACACCAGAAACAAACAATGGGCTACAAAATATAATCTTTATAAAACAAAATATTTATAATAGCAGTGAGAATATAATGTACTTAGAAATAAAGTTAACAAAAGTGAGCAGAAGGGAACAATGAAAAATATTAAAAAACATACAAAACACTAAAAAAATCTAGTGATAAGCTAAATAAATGGCATTATATACTAAGTTCGTAGGTGGAAAACTTCACCTTGAAGAGGCCATTTCTCCCCAAATTGATACATAGAATTAATGCAATATCAATAAAAATTCCAACTCCTTGCTTGTTTGTTTCCTGTTTTGAAGAACATGACAAGTTTGTTTAAATATTTATATGGAAGGTCGAAACTCCAATAATTGATTTTTTTTTAAAAATCCCTTGAACCAGAAGAAAGATGTAGGAGAATATTTCCTACCAGATTTAAAGATTTATTATAAAACTACTGTAGTTAAAAGCAATTTTGTATTGGTAGAGTTAGACAAATAGATTACCAAATTCAAAACTTTAAAAGTTTTTAGAGAAAAGTAAAGTAAAATTGAAATTAAAATTCAAACTTAATTCACTGGCAGAGATAGAAAGACATACAAAGAAAAGATAAGCACCAACTAAAAGCAGATATTTGCAGCACGTACAGTTAACTAGGTATTGATTAACATTCAGACTGTATAACGAAAGCATTCCAACGAGACAATCAGAAAGACAAACAACCCTATATGAAAATGAATAAAAGGCAGGAAGCAGAATTTCCCAGAGAGAAAGCACAATAGCTCATCATTATATGACAATATGGTCAGTTTCATTAGTTATCAAAGACATACTAATTAAAATAAAAATAGGGCGCTATTTCATGCCTATTAAACTGGCTAAGAATGAAATTTGATAATGCCAAATTGTGACAAGTATGTGTAAACAGAGGAACTCTCATCTGTTGCTGGAGAGTGCAAGCTGGCCTAACACTTTGGAAACAGTTTATCAATCACCTAATAAAGTTGAATATAAAGAAATCTTATAACCCAGTAGTATAACCTAGGTGTACACCCTAGGGAACAAGAGTGAACCAGAAGGCGCGAACCAGATAGTTAGCATTATTTGTAGTGTATGTGTGTGTGTGTGTATATGTTAGTCTCTCAATTGTGTCCGACTCTTTGCGACCCCATGGACAGGAGCCCACCAGGCTCTTCTGTCCATAGGGTTTCCCAGGTAAGAATGCTAGAGTGGGTTGCCATTTCTTTCTCTAGGGATCTTCTCAACCCAGAGATTGAGCCCCAATCTCCTGCATTAAAGGTAGATGCTTTACTCTCTGAGCCATGATGGAAAATGGGCCCTAACAATCCCTGCCTCCAGATATTCATGGTCTGGTGTAACCCTCTCACTTTTAGTTTGGGCTGGAACTAGTGACTCACTTCCAATAAAAAGAAGACGGCAAAAACAATGGGATGTCACTTTTGAATTTATATTACAAAAAGACTCTGTCTTGTCTTTGTGTTTGGAAGCCTTCGCACTGGTGGAAGCAAGCTGCCATGGTATGACTAGGTCTTATGCAGAGGCTCATGTGGCAAAAGATTGATGTGTCCAGCCAAAGCCAGTGAGGCCAAGAGGTCTGCCAACACTCACATTAGGTGAGCTTGAAAGGGATTTCCTTCAGCCAGCTTTGAGATGACTATAGCCCCAGCCAATATCTTGCTTATAGCCAGTGAGAGACAGTGAGTCAGATTCCCAGCATAGCTCCTCCTGAATTCTTGATCCATTGAAACTGTGAGATATAGCACTTGTTTGTTTTGCTGTTTTAAGCTGCTGTTAGTGTAATTTGTTACATAGCAATAGATAGTATTAATAATACAAATCCCAAATGAGCAATAATCAATAAATGTAGAATGGATAAATTAAAGTATGTTGCTGTCAATGCCAAGTTGTGTCCAACTCTTTGCAACCCCGTGGACTGTAGCATGCCAGGCTTCCCTGTCTTTCACTATCTCCCAGACTTTGCTCAAATTCATGTCCATTGAGCTGGTGATGCCACTCAAACTATAAGCAGTGAAAATTAAGAAATCATCACCAGCGGTGAATCTCAAAACCCCAAGAATACATATAGTATAATGCCACTAATATGAAAGTAAAAAATAGGGAAAGCCAACACNCCTGTCTTTCACTATCTCCCAGACTTTGCTCAAATTCATGTCCATTGAGCTGGTGATGCCACTCAAACTATAAGCAGTGAAAATTAAGAAATCATCACCAGCGGTGAATCTCAAAACCCCAAGAATACATATAGTATAATGCCACTAATATGAAAGTAAAAAATAGGGAAAGCCAACACATATATATGGTTTTAGAATATATTAGACACTTCCCTTGTGGCTCAGCGGTAAAGATCTGCCTGTCAATGCAGGAGATGCGGCTTTGATCCTTGAGTTGGGAAGATCCCATGGAGAAGGAAATGGCAACCCACTCCAGTCTTCTTGCCTGGGAAACCCCATGAACAGAAGAGCCTGGTGGGGTACAGTCCATGCAAGAAAGAGTCGGACACAACTTAAGTGACTAAAAAACAATAAAGGAAAGCAAGGACATGATTAATACTAAAGTCAGGATAGATACTATATCTCAAAGAGAGAAGGATGGGCATGACTGAGGATACAGGAGCTTCTAAGCTACGTTCTATTTCTTGACCTAGGAGAAGGTCAGGCATTCACTTTGTATGTTTTATATATATATATATATATTTTTTTTTTTTTTTTTTTTGAGAAGGAAGTGGCAACCCACTCCCGTATTCTTGCCTGGAGAATCCCATGGACAGAAGAACTTGAAGGGCTATAGTCCATGGGGTCGCAAAGAGTTGGGCATGACTGAAGCGACTTAGCATGCAAGCACAACTTTTATTAGTGTTTTTAAAAAATCAAACCAAAGAAAAAAAGAAAGCAAAGTATTGAAGTTAAGTCAATTCACAAATAAATATTTTGAGGAATGGAAGGATGGATGGGTGGTTGGTCAGCTAGACAGATTCATTCTGCCCTTTTATGTCTAGTTGGACTGGCACTTCTTCCAAGAAGTTTCCAAGATCATCTGATTCATAAATCTTTTTCTCCTATACGAAAGGCCTCGCCATTGCAGGATGAGCCAACTCAGTGGCCAGCTGGGGGATGTTTACCTGGGAACTGTTGAATTGAGCACTGACTGCCTCAGGCCCAACGCAGTGCAGGCGAATCTGTCCACCCGATTCCCTGCACCCACTCGGTCGCCCCTCGCCCTTTCCTCCTCCGCCGCAGACACACTCAGCGCCGGATGGCGCCTGGAGCACTTGGGGACGAGAGGACTTTCATCTTGGGTTTCTGCGGAAGCCAGCTACCCTCAAAGAATTCAAGAGCAAGTCCCCAGGAGGCGAAATACTACGCCTCCAAGGTTCCTTTCGGTTCAGATCTCCATGGCTCCCTGCGGGAGCGCAAAAAAAAAGCACAAGAAAAACAGGGGGTCCCTTATCTCCAGACAAGCAAAGGTGAGTAACAATGCAGCAAGGAGGCTGAGATGGAGCTGCTGGGATTCACCATGGAAGGGGCCGAGAGGTAAACAGCAAGCAACTCCCGGCGGATTCGTCCGCTGCCCTCCCCTCGAGGACCGCAGAGGCCCCGTGGCAGTCCCCACGCCTCCCGGACCCCACACAAACGCACGTCCTGGGCATCCCCCCACGTCGCCCCGTCTCCCCGCGCGGCCACCCGCGCTGTGGCCTGTGTCACCGCCAGGCCTCTCTTGTCCAGAGCCCATCGCGGGCCCACACTCACCCTTAGCCCCGCTATTCCCTGCAGCGCGGGTTGGGGGCAGAGGGCACCGGCTAGGAGGGGGCGGCCGCAGTTCCCAGGGGGCAAGAGCGCCTCAAACGAAAAGGCACTGGGCAGCTGACCGAGGCAGGGACGCGGAAAGGACAGGGCGGGACGCAAAGGGGCTGTCCCGGGAGCTGATTGGCCGCCTCGGTGGTGGGGGCGGAGCCTGGCCCACCGCCCGGAATCGCAGAGGTCCCGCTTTGTGTCAGTTTCTGCAGGAAGACGCAGCCCCCGCCCTGGGAATGCAGCAGGGCAATTTGCTGTAAATCCGTCCGACTATGAACTACTGAGCGGTTGAAAATCATAATGCATTTTCATAAAGTATAATGCACAATTATTTCCAAGGGCAAGTTAAGTCTATGAGTCCTAGGCATATTTTTAATTACAAGAATAAAGTTGCCTTAAAATGGAAGGTATAGTTACATTCTTCCATAAGAAGAAGTCAATCTCATTTGCTTTTATGGAGAGAAGGGAAAAGAATGAGGAAGTTGACTGCTGATACTTATCTTCATAACCACTGAATTGTTTTAAAATGTCACTAGTTGTCTTATAAAGCAAATAAAAGGGAAGATATGAAAAATTTTTGCTAACCAACGGAAAGGTGACAGTTACTGGGCATGAGGCAGAGAAAGAAAGACATGGCTGTTGAAAACCTGGACGCTGAAGTGCGTGCCTCACCTTCTACTTACTAGCCGGGTGTGCATTCCATTCCTATGGATGCCCTAACAAGTGACCACAAACTCAGTGCCTTGAAACAACACGTTTGTTATCTTGCAGCTCTGTAGGTCAGAAGTCCAGAGAGTGAGCGAGCGTCTCGCTAGGTACATCAAGGTGTAGGCAGGGCGCATTGTTCCTTCGTAGCCTCTAGCGGACTATGCATTTCCTTGCCTTTTCCAGCTTTGAGAGGCTGCCCAAATTCTTTGGCTTGGGGCCCCTTGCTCCATTAATCAACAATCTCATACCTTGGATCTCCGTTTCTGTCGTCACATCCCGTTCTCTGCTTCTCCTCTTTCTATTTCTGAGCAAGTTTGACCTGTTAGTTCCTTTGTGTCCTGGATCCAATAGGCCTCCCTCAATTCTAAATTCTACTGCCTTTTTTATGCTCATTTCCCTTCGGTCTTTCGTTCATAGTTCATCTTTGTCCCCCAGATAATTTGTTTTTTTATGTAGGTAGAACATGTTATCAAAACACTTGCCTTGTTCTCTTACTTCCACTGAAAAGTCTGCTGCTACTCGGAGCTCAGAGTTGTTGACATACATGTGACGTGTGAGAAAGGACTTCCTAAACTCCTAGGGGCGGTCAGTATAAGATCTCAGTCTGCCTGAGCTCCCCTCGCCCTCCTTTCCTCCTCTGGCCCAGAGCCGGTCAGCAAAAGGCATGCTGGTGACGTCAAAGGAGGAGGGGTGAAGGGCCCGGGGTGAGGGGCAGCAGCAGGGGGAGGAGAGGAGCTGAGCAGAACAGCCGGATTCCCGTTGGCCAGGAATTTGCTGGCTGAAGTCTGTAGTCTGCTTGTGTTTTTGCAAGTTGGAGGAGGTTCACAGACTGCCCTGGCCGTTTCCTGCCAGCCCCCAAAACACACACACACACACACATACACACAGACACCCTAAAGCCTGGAGGGCCAGTGATCTTGGCCTCAGGGATTTTGTACTGAAACCCTGTGCTCATACGCCATCCCCACCCATGCTCACCCTTTCTGTTGCCTGTGTCTCAGTATTCTTTTTTTTTTTTTTTTTAATATATATAAAGGTAGAAATTGGATGATATATTTTATCTCTGAAACTCTGTGACCAATTGCACAGGAAAAACAACCCCAACCGAAAATCTTGGACCCTGCAGGTGTGTCTGGGGAGAGTATGGATGAGCAGACATGTTGCCTGTGTGCTGTCCAATTTTGAGAAGAGCAGGGATATGGCAAGAGAGAAATGCAGCTGTCTTGGCGGAGAGAATGAGAGAGAAAGCTCAAGGCTAAGTCTGCAATCTCTCAACACCCATCTGTATCCACCAGGTCCCCCAGCTGCCCCACCTCTCAACCGCACATACCTGCCCAGGCATTGGCTTTTCCTTCTACCCCCCAAAGGACTCTGTAGTCAGAAACTACCTCTTTGGGCCTGGGTGGCAGGTTGCTCACTTCTGGAATCCTCTGAGAAGTCATGCCCCCTTGTCTGCCCTTCAACGCCAGAGCAGATTTTGGCAGGGAAGTGCCAAAGTCTTGCCTGTTTTCAGTAAAGGAGGCAAAGGAGATGGGAGCAGAGGCTGTGAATGCAAACACAAAGGTTGACCCCGCCCGGAGTCAGGGGAATTCTTCCTGCCGTCAAACTGGGACGTGTGGCTTTTTGTCCAGCCTGTAAACTCCAGTTGAAATGCGGGCTCTTCCTGAGTGTTGTGCCTGTTGACTTTCAAACTGGAATTAACCATTAACTCTCTCGGCCTCCAGCTTCCAGACTCACCCTGCAGATTTTTAGGCTTGCCAGCCTCCATAATTGTGGGAGCAATTCCTAATATTAAATAAATCTTCAGCTATGTATCTATGTCTGTCTCTCCATCCATTCATCTGTCTGTCCTACTGGTTCTGTTTCTCTGGAGAGCTCTAATACAGCCCCACTCTCCCCCGAGTTACTCATTTGGAACTTGCTGTCCAGTACTCTGTACCCCCCTCAACTACTTCCACATGGCTCTGTTGCTGGAACTCCTGAATACAAGCCCCTCACAGGGGCTTCTCTGTATAGAAGTGAAGAATGAACTCAAGACAGGTCTTACTCCCTGTGTTTCCTTGTGCTATTTCCCCCTTGGCCACTCCTTAGAGATCTATGTTGTATAGCAAAAGGGGAGATTTCAGCACACTGTAACTTTTCACTCTAGTCTGGGATAAAACATAAATCAGTCTACTCCTGGAGAGTCTTCATGGTTGCTTCCTTCTCTCCCCATTGTCTTCCTCATCTCCTCATATGANTCCCCCTTGGCCACTCCTTAGAGATCTATGTTGTATAGCAAAAGGGGAGATTTCAGCACACTGTAACTTTTCACTCTAGTCTGGGATAAAACATAAATCAGTCTACTCCTGGAGAGTCTTCATGGTTGCTTCCTTCTCTCCCCATTGTCTTCCTCATCTCCTCATATGACCCTCCCTATGAACTTTTATAGGGACTAAAATAGATGTTTAAAATGGAATTATTACAAACACCACTGAGGCAAAAATTTACAGCTTATGCTTGGGATATTTTGTGGTTTGAAATCAAGTTTTCTCAGTCTTAAGTAAGAACTTCACTGAGAAGTAAATATAATTAAATTAGGAACAGTGGGAAGATGGGAGAGAACTGGAGGAAGACTGATTAAACTGTAGAATGTTTTTTTTTAAAAAAGAAATATTAAGTGCCATCTCTTTTTTAGGATAATGACTTCCTTATTTTTATGAAAGCAATGCATTGCATAAAGAGACGTGCATAAAGGAAAAATAATAAAGAGGATCATACTGTACACAGTATTTTTAATATAAAAGGCATCGGTCTTAGTTTGGGCTGCTATAACAAAGATCAACTGGGTGAATTAAGCAAGATATTTATTTCTGGGAAAGACTGAAGGCAAAAGGAGAAGAGGGTAGCAGAGGATGAGCTGGTTAGATAGCATCACCAACTCAATGGGCATGAATCTGAGAAAACTCTGGGAGACAGCGAAGGACAGGGAAGCCTGAAGTGCTGCAGTCCCCAGGTTGCAAAGAGTCGGACATCACTTACCAACTGAATGACAAGTTCTCATAGTACTGGAGGCCGGGCAATCTGAGATCAGGTTGCCAGGAGATTTGGTGTCTGGTGATGACCCTCATCCTGGTTCATCGTGTCTTCCTGATGTCCTCACATGGCAACGAAAGCTCAGATTCCTTCATCCCCTTCCTGGGGCAGTAATCCCATTCTTGAGGGCTCCAGCCTCATGACCTAATGATCTCCCAAAGCCCCTACCTCCTAATGCCTTCACATCAGTGTTTAAGATTTCAACATATGAATTCTGGGGGACACAAACATTCATTCCTTAACAGTATTATTTTTAGCTTAAACTGAATTCAACAAAAAAGCTGAAGAACTGCTCAGGTAAATGTTTCACCACCATAAGAACATCGGAATATTGCTAACTGTTCTGCACTAGGATTTCCTCCACTGGGCTCAGTGTGTCTTCTCTTCAGAGCGCGATACATTTGAACCCTGGAAGGCCTTGAGTGCTACAAGTTTCCTTATTCTTTGCCAAGACCATGATAGAGGTAGAGAGAAGTTTCTACCTCTCAGATTGTACTGCGACTTTTCCCCAGGCTACTCTCATGTCATTCCACAGACTCAGAACTAGATAATATCAGTGAGAATACTTAGCATTTGGTACACTCACCTTCTTTCCTTAGTACAATTTCTCAGTGATGGGGTTGTTGGAAGCGTGAGTGAGGGTACTGTTTAAGCATCATTCCAGGATGAATCAGAATCTAATTTTTTGTACAGGCAAGATCTAGAACCTGGCTTCAAATACCCATTTTTATGTAAGACGTGATTTGAAGAGAGCCTGGTACATAGCAAGGGCTATGCATTTATTAAATTATGTTCACTTTCAGAAGTTTATGAAATGAGGCTGTGCCCCATTCCTTCTTTGCTGTATGTTAAGAAATATTTCTTTTGTGCTGTTATACCTTTCTTTAAGTTAATTTCATTAAATATTGATGGAAGGGAATTTTGGGACCTGGCCTGCTTCTGCCATTTTTACTTGGAAATTCCTCCAGTTACCATCTAACAGAAGTGAGNATGAGGCTGTGCCCCATTCCTTCTTTGCTGTATGTTAAGAAATATTTCTTTTGTGCTGTTATACCTTTCTTTAAGTTAATTTCATTAAATATTGATGGAAGGGAATTTTGGGACCTGGCCTGCTTCTGCCATTTTTACTTGGAAATTCCTCCAGTTACCATCTAACAGAAGTGAGCATTTATGTGAACCAGCACATTTCTGGAAAACATCTGTTTTCTTTTATAAAATTCTCAAGTGATCACACTTTTTACTTCAACTTTAAAAAGTCTTATGAGTCATTTTTCTTCTAGTCACTCAAATATATAGTCTGCAGTCTCTTCTCTTTTGCTGTCTCTCTCTCTCTAAATCTCATTTGGAAATTCAAATAAAGTGTTTTGGAGAAAGAAAAAATGACCTTGCATCCTTCTAAGGGAAGAAAAGCTACCTATTTTAAAGCAGGATTAAAAAAAGTTGACATTCTTTTGGCCAGTGTTCAGGCTGGGGTACTCCTGGGAGCCAGTCTTGGACATTTCCTGGCTTATAGGAGTTATTGATGATGGTACTACCAGAGGCTGGGAGCGTGGGTATCTCCAGATCCACTCAGTTTCTGCTAACTAGCTTTCTGCCAGGAACCCATTCTCTCAGAGTCAAGGCCTAGATGTCAAGCATGTAACCCTGGGCAAGCACTAATGCTAAAGATGAAACTCCAGTACTTTGGCCAACAGATGCGAATGGCTGACTCATTGGAAAAGACCCTGATGCTGGGAAACATTGAACCAAAGAAGGGGGTGGCCAGAGGATGAGATGGTTAGATACTGTCACTGATTCAATGGACATGAGTTTGAGCAAACTCCAGGAGATAGTGAAGGACAGAGGAGCCTCGCATACTGCAGTTCATGGGGTTGCCAGGAGTTGGATACGACTTAGTGACTGAACAGAAACAACAAATACTAAAATATATAAAATCCGGAATGAGTGAGGCATCTTATTCAATTTCTTCTGTTTTTTTTTCTAACTGATCTAGTAGATTTCCAGATTTTAACTTCTTATGTTTGTGGAATGTATGTCCTTTGTTATATAAAATACTATTTTCAATAAGCTGTTATACATTTATTAAACTGTTTATATTAATTTAAAAATGAAACTTTTATTTCTGGTGTACTTATTAACATGTGTGGGACACAGTTCTGTGAAATAACAATTGAGGACAAACTGGTCTATGGATTGCTTTTCCTGTTTAGCTTTAGTACTAGAGCTGTGTTAACTTTCTAGAATCTGGACATGAATAAAACTTTGTCAGTATTTTGGTTTGCTATATTAAAATACATATGTTTAATGATTATAAAACTATCCTGTTCATTACAGAAAATTGGGAAAATATAAAAAATCAGAGAACAAAAATATTTAAGTCACCTAAATATATTCCCAGTACAAAAGATAACTGTGGTTAACATTCTAATCACTTTTAATTGACCTATATCTATATAGGTATCACTTTACTAGCATGTGAGATGAGTGCAATTGTGTGGTAGTTTGAGCTGCTGCTGCTGCTGCTGCATTGCTTCAGTCATGTCCGACTCTGTGCGACCCCACAGACGGCAGCCCACCAGGCTCCCCCGTCCCTGGGNTGGGAGGGATTGGGGGCAGGAGGAGAATGGGACGACAGAGGGTGAGATGGCTGGATGGCATCACCAACTCAATGGATATGAGTCTGAGTGAACTCCGGGAGATGGTGATGGACAGGGAGGCCTGGTGTGCTGCAGTCCATGGGGTCGCAAAGAGTCAGACACGACTGAGGAACTGAACTGAACTGATATAGGTATCTTTCTTGGATTTATATATGTTCAGATACTTATGAAACAAATTATTGTATGTATTGTATGCAGTTCTATGTTGTATTCTTTTCACCACAATTTCCCCATGACATTAAACGTTCTTTAAATATATTTTTGATAACTGTGTAACACTTCTGCTCACTGAAATTATACCTAGTTATTTTCCATTTTGAAATTAGGTGATTCCAGAAATTTGCTAGTCAAAGTAATCTTGTTAAAAGCATCTGTTTTACTTACATCTTGATCTCCATGTTTTACTTACAGCTTGATCCACATTTCTGATTATAGGATGGATTCCTTGAAGTAGAAGTAAGGAGCCAAAAGACATAGCATTTAGAAGATTTTTGATACATAGTGCCAATTTAACCTCTAGAAATATTTTATATATTTATACTCTCAACAACCCAATATAAATGTATTCTTCTGGACTTCCAGTGGACTATCTTCTTTTTTAAACCTTATATAAGCTTCCCACATATTACCTGAGTTCCTTTTTGGTATAGATAGAAACATGTGTGGCCTAATGGGCTTTCCTTTCTTTTCTCCTGGGTCAAACACATATAGAGCCTAAAATGAGAGAAAAGGCATATTTTCTAATATAAACTGGAGTATGGGGAGGTTATGAAGATTTACTAGATTAAGATCAGATTTGCAGTTCATATATTGGATTAGCCGAAAAGTTCATTGGGATTTTTAAAAGACATATTTTTCATTTTAACCAAGATTGTTATTGAACAAGTATTCCTGAACTGAACAAACGTTTTGATCAACCCAATACCTGCTGCACAAGGCTCCAGATGGCAGCGCTAGACACGGCAGTCTGTGCACATGGCCCCTGGCGCCATCCTGGACTGCAGTGTTGTGAGCAGCCTCTGAACACGGCCCCTGGCGCCATCTTGGACTGCGGTGTTCTGAGTAGCTTCTTTGCACACGGCCCCCAGCTGCCATCTTGGACTGCGGTGTTGTGAGCAGCCTGTTTGCACACGGCCCCTGGTGCCATCTTGGACTGCGATGTTGTGAGTAGCTTCTTTGCACACGGTCCCCAGCTGCCATCTTGGATTGCAGTGCCCTGTGAAGTGCTTCTGCGTATTGCCACAGAGCTGAGCTGATGGTGGTAGCCATTCCGCACTAGGAACTCTAGTCTGAAGAACAGAGCAAAGACTTCTACATGTGGTCCCCTGTGAGCATGTGAAACTGGACTCAGCACAAAGGGGAAAAAAGGCTTTATCTTATTAACCAGATTCTGTTTTTTGCCTGAAAATTGTTAATGGGCTGTGCCGGTGATCCTTCTGGGGCAGAACACAGATTAAAAATGGCCCAGATACTTCATGGGGTCATTCGTGAGACTGTGCAGTGAGCTGTGGTGGGGCTGCAGCCGCTGCCTCTGTGTCCCCAGAGAGGGTCTGTGGAAGCAAAGTCGGCTTATGGGGCTTCGGATTCAGACTCAGTTTTCTCAGGGAAGAGGGTGCTGAGGGCAGGTATCCAGGAGCAGACCTGCCTTTTGTTTGCTCTACTGCCAGGATCCTGGTAGGAGAATGAAGTGAGTAGAGATTGCAGCCACATGCTGGTATTAATATTTTCTGTGTGTAATGTGTCCTGTTCCTGCTTCTGCTCTGTTCTGCCATGAGATCTTGGCTTTGTGTCCCCCAGCCCTCCAGCTGGGTTGAAAATGAAGGTCGCTCTTCCCTGTTCCCTTGCCCTCAGCTTGCACCCTTGGGATGGGTTCTCCGCAGTCTTTCCATGGGCCTAGTCTTCTGCCTAAAACAGGGATTTGTCCAGAGAGGGATCAAAGTTTACTCAGCCCTCTGTGTGTGTGTGTGTGTGTGTGTGTGTGTGTGTGTGCGCGCGCGTGCGTGCGTGTATTTAGTCACTCAGTCCTCTGTGTGTGTGTGTGTGTGTGTGTGTGTGTGTATTTAGTCACTCAGTCCTATTAGACTCTTTGCCACACCATGGGCTGTAGCCCTCTAGGCTCCTCTGTCCATGGGATTTTTTCAGGCAAGAATACTGGAGTGGGGTGTCATTTCCTCCTCCAGGGCATCGTCCCTACCCAGGATTGTACCCACCATGTCTCCTGTGTCTCCCGCATTGGGGCGGGGAGATTCTGGACCACTAGCACCACCTGGGGAGCACACTCAGTTCTTTACTTGTCTTTTCCTTCCTGGTGAGGGTTTTTTTTGGCTCCCTCTTCCTTTGTCACCTTTCCAGTTAGGATACATCCCCTCCCTCACTGTCATTTTGCAAGTCTCAGAACTAGAAAGAAAACCATTAGGGAAATCAGAAAATGGCATTAACCTGTACAGAAATGCCCTTGGTTCTCAGGAAGTTGAGGGTTTGACAAGAACCATGGATACTCATATGCAATGGAAATGACCAAATGCCCTAATTTTATTGCATTAATTCTAACTTCCTTCTGCCCTTTATCCCTCCTGTCCCAAAACTTTATTCTGAGACTCTAGGCAGGTCTCTTGAGCTCTCTTGGGTTCTAGTGGGGATAATGATATCTTATCTGAAGTCAGGGGCAAGACCATGGTCTCTGAAGGCCCCTCAGTACTAAAATATACAATTTTATGAATACTCTTTAAATTCCCAGAAACAAAGTCACAATCTAACAGAATTTGAGTACTCTCACTCTCCACCAAAGTGTTTTGAGATAAGAAATGCTAAAGAAATGAGATGGTATATAAGTCAGAATACAGATCTCTAATAAAATAGGAAGGACTGAGAAAATGTATATACAGATTTCTGACTGTGAGTGAATGGGCAAAAACTTCTAATTATGCAATTAAATTATACCGAATTTTCTGTAGCAATCATAAAGGCCCTAAAAATGTGGCCTGATTCAGCCAAGACACAGACAGGAGGCATTTAGAATCAAACAAAACTGAATGACTTGCTGGCATGACCAGCCTGGAAGCCATTTTGGGGTTCTTTCTGCTAATGTATAATTGAAGTGGAAGAGAAGGAAGCCAAAGTCAGGGAGAAATCCGAGACACAGGATAGAATTGCTGAGGCCGCATCTTGGACCCACTGTGCAGTTTCAGAGTTTGATGTCAGTCTGTCTGAAGCTGACAGACTGACAGGTTAAACTGATGGTGGCTCTTTGCTTCTAAAGGCAGAGAGGACTGAGACAGCAAGACACAGCACTTGGGCCAGGAGAGGACGCAGGTAGAGAGGCCATCTCAACATTTATTCTTCATGAAGACTGGCTGGGCATGAGATCACAGACTTTACTCTCCTGGGCAGAATTCACAGGAAGCTAAACAAAGTCTTAATAGTCCATCGGATGATTTTGCTAAATAAAGTTTGGTGTTGTTCAGTTGCTGAGTTGTGTCCAGCTCTTTACGACTGCCTGGACTGTAGCACATCAGGTGTACCTGTCCTTCACTATCTCCCGGAGTTTGCTCACACTCACGTCTATTGAGTTGGTGATGCCATCCAACCACCTCATCCTCTGTTGCTCCCTTTTCCTCTGGCCCTTAGTCTTTCCAGCATCAGGCTCTTTTCCAATGAGTTGGCTCTTCACCTCAGCCAGAGAGTTGGAGCTTCAGCTTCAGCATCAGTCTTTCCAATGAATATTCAGATTTGGTTTCCTTCAGGATTGACTAGTTTGATCTCCTTGCAGTTCAAGGGACTCTCAAGAGCCATTCTCTTCTCCAGGGAATCTTCGAAACTCAGGGATTGAACCTAGGTCTCCTGCATTGCAGGCAGATTCTTTACTGTCTGAGCCATCAGGGAAGCCCAAATAGAGGTTGGGTTCCGGGGTCCAGCCCTGGTGGATCCAGGGTGATTCGAAGGTGGAGACGGATAGGCGAGGAAAAACTTGTTTCATTACAGATAGAGAGGGATTAGAAAATTAGCAGAGAAAAGAGGCTGAATAACTTGGCTTACGTGGAATACAAATCACCACCTACGTAGGCCACNATGGTCTTTCTTTTTGTCTTCTTCTTCTGGGACTCCTATAATTCGAATGTTGGAGCGTTTCATATTGTCCTGGAGGTCTCTGAGATTGTCTTCATTTCTTTTAATTCGCTTTTCTTTTGTCCTTTCTGATTCATTTATTTCTATCATTCTATCTTCTATTTCACTAATCCTGTCTTCTGCCTCGAATATTCTACTATTTGTTGCCTCCAGAGTGTTTCTGATCTCATTTATTGCATTATTCATTATGTATTGACTCTTTTTTATTTTTTCAAGATCTTTATTAAATCTTTCTTGCATCTTCTCAATCCTTGTCTCCAGGCTGTTTATCTGTGATTCCATTTTGATTTCAAGATTTTGGATCAGTTTCACTATCATTATTCGGAATTCTTTCTCAGGTGAATTCCCTGTCTCCTCCTCTTTTGCTTGATTTGGTGGGCTTTTCTCCTGTTCCTTTACCTGCTGGGTATTCCTCTGTCTCTTCATCTTGGTTATATTGCTGTGCTTGGAGTGGCTTTTCTGTATTCTGGGAATTTGTGGAGTTCTCTTAATTATGTCGTTTCCTCGCTGTGGGTGGGGTTGTATCAGTGGCTTGTCAAATTTTCTTGGTTAGGGAAGCTTGTATCGGGGTTCTGTTCAGTACGGCTGGATTTCTTCTCTCTGGAGTGTAATGAAGTGTCCAGTGATGAGTTAGAAGACGTCTATCTGATCAGAGTTTAACTCGCTTTCTCTACTATTAATTTGTCACTGTCTACCTTGCACTATAATTTTCTCAGCCTCTGCATGCATTATCTCCCATATCTTTTTGTATTCACCAGTTCCTCAAGACTCTTTCATTCATTAACTCTTGGTAAAGTTCTGCAGCATAAATTTCCTCAGCACATCACATGATTTTTTTTTTCCTCTGTAAATATCTTGCTTTGTATTTTCGCTCGTGACGTATTCTGATAATGCAAATACAGTACTCAAAACAACTGAAAATTTCCCACATCTTTCATGATCTTACAAGTCAAATACCACAAACATTAGAGATGAAGGTCAATTATTTGCATATTTATATGTAATTTATCCAAATAAGGACATTACATGTACATCAAAAATTATTCATCATCTGGATGAAAAACCTCCCTGGAAAACTACTTGGCATTCAGTCTGCCACGTGTATAATATCACTGATCCAATTATTCAAATTCTTCAACTAAATGACTAAAAGAATGAATTCAGAATGCCCAGAAATATGGATTCCAGAAGATCCCAAGTTTTATACCTTAAAAAGTCATTTCTAGTGATTTTTTATCGCCATACTGCTTGTGCTTCTAATCAGTATTTATTGAATATATACTATAGTAATTTTATAAGTTCATGGGATACCAAAGTTAAAATAAAAGGTCCTTAGAGTTTACATTCCTATGGGTGTGTGTGTCGGGGTCCAGCCCTGGTGTATTCAGGGAATTCGAAGCATGGACGGCGTCGGCGTCTTAGAAAAAACTTATTTAATTACAAGTATAGAGGGATTAGAAAATTAGCAGAGAAAAGAGGCTGAATAACTTGGCTTACATGGAATACCAATCACCACCTATGTAGGCCACAGGCATCTTTCCATTCTCCCCAAGGAGAGGAGGCACTGAAGCCTCCCCGATCCGATCTTAGAAGCCCAGGCAGAATTAGTAGGCTTGGTGAGGACCCATATGCCAGATGGGAATTCAGAAAATAGTAGGAGATATTAGAGGAGAAAAAGAGGCTAAATAACTTGGTTTACGTGGGATACCAATAAAATTCCAAGACAAGGAATTTGCACCATCTACGCTGGGCTGCCGGCGCCACTTGAATATCAGAAAGTATCCCTCTTTGGGCATTTTTTCACATGGGCTTGAAAGCCGGGGCAAGTAAGCAGACACGGTGGGCACCCACACTCCAGAAGGGAATTCACCCAGAAACACAGAAAATAAGAAAGAACGACATAGGGGAATCAGTCTTTCCGGAAACTGATCTGTTTTCTTTATTTTCAGTTTTGCTTATATACCTTTTGTTACACAAAGGGATGAATACAGAGTGACGTGGGGGTCAGCAGACCTGACCCTTGTCAAAATCAGGTGTGTCACATAAATGTATAAAAAAGTTTTAGGGGTTTTACATCATCTTCTGGTCATGAGGCCTGCTGACATTTTATGACCCTTTCTTTCTGATAACCAAAAAACTTTTTTCCAAGGGTGTTTTTTCTTAAACCAAGCACCACCCTCCAAATAAACTTGCATTCCTATAGGATGAGGGTGTAGTGAGTTACAATCAAGAAAGGAATTTATTTAATCCAAGGTTAACATGATTAATCTTAAAGGTTAATACTTATTTCTCTTATATGCTAGTTATATTCATTATAAGGGCAAGGAATATGGAGATTTAGCAACAAACATCAGCCCAACAAATGAAAATCCTTTCACCAATGTTCCTGTTAAGATCTACTTAGTCTTAAGATAGTGATAAAGTTACATTTTTACATAGCAAAGACATAGTGATTTATAACAAATTACAGTGGTCTATAACAAAAGAGAAAATTCACTAACTCAAAAGGTCTAGTATTGCTAACATCAAAAACTACTATATTTCCTTTTCTATATTCCAAATACATTGATTAATATATTCCCAGGTGCCTAAGGACGTGGAGGCCTGGCGGCAATCATTGACTCAACAATGAGAAAAACCCTATGCTAATTAAGACCTTCAAAATACTCCAAACTCTCTGTGCTGTTTATGGTTGAGAGGTAGTAAACAATCATGTGCATAGTGGCAGGAGTATGGATAATCCTGTCACACAAGCTAGTCTGCTGCAGAGAGGTTTGACCTGAGACACCCTTGTCACACCCAGGGCAGGGAATTCGTAGCAATTATTGACACAACAAATGAAAAACCCTTCACCAATATACTTCTTAACCAACTCGCTATACTAATAAATTCTAACTTCCCGAAAGAATCTGCCTTTAGTAAGTCTAAAGCATCTCATGCCTCTCACGGTTGGGAGGCTGTAAACAATCACATGTGGCTGGACAAACCTATATAGGAGGCTAGATAACCTTCAGAGGAGTTCGTAAGCTGAAACATTGTTGTCATGCCCAGGAATTTTTATTAACTGGAGCTGTAGGTTAACTCCTTCTCCGAGAGAAATGGTTATGGGGGAGAGCCCCCCGTAAAGTCAGAGGTGTAGGTGAGAGCATAAAACAGACTTTGGTTTTGGGGGTAGACACTCGGGAACAGGGGGTTTCCTGAGGCTTGATCACGCCTTTGCGTATACCAAGCCTCCTTCCTCATGACCTTTGCTATGGGCAGAGTTCCTCATGCTGGTCCCCGGCATGTGTGGTCGTGTGTTGGAGCACAAGTCAGTAGTGAATATGTTAAATGTCAAATTGTTACAAGTAAGAAAAGAAAAATAAGTAAGGGGGTAGAGAGTATTAGATACAGGCACTAATTCACACACGTAGACAGAAAAGGACTCTATGATGAGGTCACATTGAAGAGAGTGAAGTGAAGTAAGCTATTTGCTACTCAAGAGGACAAAGTTCTAGGAACTATAAACAGCAAGTGTAAAAACCTTGAGCTTAGACACTGCTTGGGAATCATAGGTGACCTGATACAGTTAACACTAGATTATATTCTGAGTATGATGATAAGCCTTTGGGATTATAAACAGACTCAATAGAGTCTGTTTGAGACATAATCTGACTTATGAAATGCTTATAATGTTTAAAGCAGCCTTTCAGAATTACTGCACTGATAAAACATCTTTTACACTGTGGGAGTCAACTCAGTAAGTATTTAAAACATCAAATATATGTGTTTTTTCCCAAAGTAACGTATGTGTATTATTACATCTAAGACCATGAATGTTAGGGATTAATTAAAAACTGCAAAGATTATTCATTTGCTATTTTTTGTCACTGTCTTCTTTAAGTGATGGTTACACTGGAGCTGAGGACTGTGGAATTTCAAAAGGCTTTGGCAACCTCCAGGTCACCAAGAGGGTGGTGCTAGGAGTGACTGCTGAGTGACGCTAAGTGAGTTGAGTTGTGAGTTAAGAGTTCATTTTGAATCATTTACTTGGCATAAGTCAGCTATACGACCACAGGCAATCTTTTGTCTCCTGTATGCAAGCAAAAACTCTGAAAACCATGCGCTATCCGCAGTTAAGAGACATTACTGCCAAATGAAGCTTGCAATACCAAATAATGTGAACAAAAATGTTAGAGGAATTCATTTGGCTCTGTTGGACCAGTTTGTCCCTCCTCCAGTAGAAGTCATGAGACAGAGTTCTGGTCCCGTGCATTTTGGTCTTTTGCAACTGATGTGGGAGAAAATTTTTATCAAGGCAGCCACTGCAAAAATCTCTTCTTTAGTTACAATGACAAAGACTGAGGCACATAGCAAAAGACATGATAAGAATAAAGAGATGAAAATCTTGTAACTCTGGCCACAAATAAGAGATTCTCGGGCACAAGATTGGAGCCAAAGTAACCATAGTAGCTACATGCATTCATTTATCTATCCAAAATGTATTTAAGTTCTGTTAGGTTCAGTTGCTCAATTGTGTCTGACTCTGCGACCCCATGAACCGCAGCACGCTAGGCTAATTAAGTGGCTAATATGTTAGGTACCTGAAGATACTGTAGGTGCAGTGATCACCAAGACAGAGCACTGTGACTCACACACCTGCATTCTATAGTGTTTTTCATCCCCACTTTCCTCGTTCAAACTGCTGTCAAGACAGTCTCAGAGGAAAAGAATATCTTTATGAATGGGTTAGTAGCTCTTGTTTTGGCAGGAGAGATACAGATTCTGAGAAACAGAGAAGGCCAGCTGGTGTGTTTGTTCAAAATCAAAACAGGAAATCATGTTAGCTCAGTAGCTGCTCATTTTTAGGTGTATGTTTGAATCACCTGTGAAGCTGAAAAAATATCTCAGTGCTGAACTCCAAATTAGTGAAATCAGCATGCCTGGGATGGGTGGGGCACAAGCATCGATAATTTTAAGGGCAATCCAGGTGATCTGAATGTGCATCCAAGACTGAAGACCGCTGCAGTAGCTTCAGATCTGTCTTGCATCGTCCTAGGTATTTTCCTGGGCAAGTATATACTCCAGAACATGTGTCTACATGTATATATGTATGCACCACAGAGGTATATACAGGTCTGCTGCTGCTGCTGCTGCATTGCTTCAGTCGTGTCCGACTCTGTGCTACCCCATAGACGGCAGCCCACCAGGCTCCCTTGTCTCTGGGATTCTCCAGGCAAGAACACTGGAGTGGGTTGCCATTTCCTTCTCCAATGCATGAAAGTGAAAAGTAAAAGGGAAGTCCCTCAGTCGTGTCCGACTCTTAGTGACCCCATGGACTGCAGCCCACCAGGCTCCTCCGTTCATGGGACTTTCTAGGCAAGAATACTGGAGTGGGGTGCCATTGCCTTCTCCGTCTCCCTGAAGCCTAGGATCCTACAAAATCATTCAGTTTAGCAGATCTTTAGCCTACTGCTGCTGTTAAGTCACTTTAGTCGTGTCGGACTCTGTGCGACCCCATGGATGGCAGCCCATCAGGCGCCCTTGTCCCTGGGACTTTCCAGGCAAGAGCACTGGAGTGGGTTGCCATTTCCTTCTCCAGGGCACGAAAGTGAAAAGTGAAAGTGAAGTCGCTCAGTCATGTCTGCCTCTTCATGACCCCGTGGACTGCAGCCTACCAGGTTCCTCCATCCATGGGATTTTCCAGGCAAGAGTACTGGAGTGGAGTGCCATTGCCTTCTCCGATATGTATGTGTAACTGTATGTAAATAATGCAGTTATTTGAAAGCAATGGGGATTATCTGGAAATATATTTTGTAGGATTTTCCTTTACTAAATACACCCAAGCACTTCTGTAAGATGTGGTAATTTGGTATAATTAACATCATATTTGATGTTACTTCAGAGAAGAATGTACCTGAAGCTACATAAACTCTACAGTAATAAAAAAAATGCCAGCATTAGTTTATAACTGCATGTGCACTGTCATTCAGTTGTGTCCAACTCTTTGTGACCCCATGGACTGTAGCCCACCAGGCTCCTCTGTTCATAGGATTTTCCAGGCAAGAGTACTGGAGTGGGTTGTCATTTCCTTCTATAGGAGATCTTCCTGGCCCAGGGACTGAGCCCTCCTCTATTGCATCTCCTACATTGGGAGGCAGATTCGTTACTACTGTGTCACCTGGGAAGGCCTAGTTTCTGACTAGAGGTTATTATCTCTGCATTAAATCCATGATCAGATGATTTATTCTCCTACTAAAAAGATAGCATCACTTCTCAAAAGTCAGATTTACTCTTCAAATAACATGAAATTGTTTTTGTTATTATAACTGTTTCCCATTCAGTTATTAGATGTTGATGTTACCATTTCTTATGAAGCAAACATTATTTGCTATAGTACTTATCTATTGAAAGCCTCATTCTTGCCTGTGATTAATAGATGTGTAAAAATAGTGTACACAAGTATTACTAACATCATCCACTAACCAGCACTGCTATGTCTCTATCTCTTTTTCTAGAGTACCAGGGCTTCCCTGGTGGCTCATATAGTAAAGAATCTGCCTGCAATGTGGGAGACCTGGGTTTGATCTGGATTGGGAAGAACCCCTGGAGAAGGAAATTGCAACCCACTCCAGTATTCTTGCCTGAAGAATCCCCATGGACAGAGGAGCCTGGCGGGCTACAGTCCATGGGATCACAAAGAGTCAGACATGATTAAGCGACTAAGCACCTTAGGGTTCAGAGAGACGTCTCAAAAAAGTAGTTTGCACGTTTCTCTGTCTTCTGCCAAAGTGCTGGCATGATGACCGCTTTAGTCTCTCCCAGCTCTCACAGTAATGGCTACAAGCCCAGCCAAACATCAGGAAGCAGCTTCTTCAGGAGCTTGAAAGAAATCAGGTCTCATTAAACAATAAGGGAATGGGCCACACAGCTCACTTACATCCTCTGCCCTTGGAAAAAAGTAGATTCCTTGGTGTAAAGTAGAGAAGCAAATCAAAACTAAATTACCTCTTGTGTAAATAAACCATGTGACACCAATAATTAGGCAGCTTGAGTGTAAGAACATGGCCTGATATATGAAAAGACGAAGATTTACTCCCAGATCAGCTGAC
>SJYA01000567.1:171965-195088 GCA_006410615.1 Neotragus moschatus | reverse complement strand
CACAAAAGGTCTAGTATTGCTAACATCAAAAACTACCATATTTCCTTTTCTATATTCCAAATACATTGATTAATATATTCCCAGGTGCCTAAGGACGTGGAGGCCTGGCGGCAATCATTGACTCAACAATGAGAAAAGCCCTATGCTAATTAAGACCTTCAAAATACTCCAAATTCTCTATGCTGTTTATGGTTGAGAGGTAGTAAGCAATCACGTGCATAGGGGCAGGAGTATGGATAATCCTGTCACACAAACTAGTCTGCCCGCAGAGAGGTTGGACCTGAGACATCCTTGTCCCACACAACAAATGAAAAACCCTTCTCCAATATAATTCTTAACCAATCCATTATACTAATAAATTCTAACTTCCCAAAAGAATCTGCCTTTAGTAAGTCTAAAACATCTCGTGCCTCTCATGGTTGGGAGGCTGTAAACAATCACATGTGGCCGGACAAACCTATACAGGCAGGCTAGATAACCTTCAGAGGAGTTTGTAAGCTGAAACACTCTTGTCACACCCAGGAATTTTTATTAACTGGAGCTATAGTTCAACTCCTTCTCGGAGAGAAATGGCTATGGGGGAGAGCCCCCCGTAAAGTCAGAGGTATAGGTGAGAGCATAAAATAGACTTTAGTTTTGGGGGTAGATGCTCGGGAGCAGGGGATTTCCTGAGGCTTGATCACGCCTTTGAGTATGCCAAGCCTCCTTCCTCATGACCTTTGCCAAGGGCGGAGTTCCTCAAGCCGGCTCCCAGCAGTTGGGCATTTGAATGAAAGTCCTGCCCAATTCGTTATTGAACAGCCAACCTTCCTTGACCTTTGGAGATTCCATTATCTCCTCTGAAGAATTTGGCAGTGCCTACTTTTTAAAGTGAGATTATTACCTGGACTATGTGGCTAGAAATGGTTTTGCATGCATCTTGATGATAAAATGAAATGCATCTCTGTATTTCTGTGTAAATCTACCTGAATTAGGTCCTATAAAGCACTTGGTTGTTGCTTTACAAGCAAATATGGGAATTTCTGAGTTTTTCTTGTTATGAACACTTGCTTCATTTATGATCAATTTATTTTCCATACCTTGACTTAAATTTTATTCTATATAAACAAAAACTTCATTTCAATTAAAATTTCTATTAAAAGTTAAATTTCAGGGCAATATCTCTGAATAAAAATGTAACTACAATTAGACTTCTAAATTAAATTTAAAATTCAGCTTCTCATGTTACTATATGAAAAACCCAACAAAAATGGCAAGGTGATTAAGGCCTATATTTCAGGTGGGTAAGTTTACACTCCTCTGCTTAGAAGATGGTAGTTTCTTTTGATATTGGATCCTTTAAAATGTGAAAAAACCAGTTATCATTTTATTAGAAATATAAAGGAATATGTAAAACGGTACAAGGGATTGCTTTTGTCATCATCCCTTTAGTCTTCTTCAGTCTAGAAGAGTTCTTCAGCCTCTCACATTATGACCTTGAAACCTGTGAAGACTGTACCGGGAAATTTATATATCTTCAGTTTGCTTTTCTCTGCTATTTCTTTTTGATAGTTTCAGGTGATGCATTTTGGCAAGAGAATCACAGAAGTGATACTGCTCTTTATTCTATTGGATGTGCCATGATTTCGATTTTTCCTTTTACTAATGATGTTTATGTTCATTACTTGATTAAGGTGATGTCTGCTGAGAAGTTGTTTCTTTAGCAAAAATCCATTTGGTTCTCTTATAATACCATCCTCCAATGCTATTTTAACTCAGTGCACTCCACTTTATAACCCACAAACATTGCTTCCAAATATGGTGGCAATGACATATCTAAGGTCACTGACCTAGCTCTACTTGCATTTACAGAGTTTTGAGGTCCTGTTAGCTTTCTTTATATGATTACGTAGAACACTTTTCTTTCCTTTTTTTCTTGATACACAGTATCACTTCTCTTTAACTTATATGTAGGCACATTGTACATTGGTTTCCAATATCTCACTTTGAACATACACATTAATGTACAGAAAGTATATTTCTTCAAGTTTACACAAGCCATTTTAGGGAAGACTAATTGGAAAAAGCCTTTTAGTCTTTATAAAAACAAAATAGAATTTATGTATTAGAACTATTTGTCTAAAATAGGTTGTTGGGAAATCATATATAAAATGCAATTTTAATTCTCAAAAGAGATGAAGAAGTTGATGGGAGAGTAGGAAGAAAGTGGGATGGCCAAAGTAGACAAGGGGGAAAGCTGTGTCCACATGTGCCATCATGAGTGGAGACTGTGCCTGGGTCTGGATGCCACGTGCATGAGTGCTGGGTCATGATCACCATCTCCAGTCCCTCCAACAGCTATAACCAGTGGGTGAGAGTACTCAGTTCCAGAGGTTGTGAAGTAGAGAGAACAGATGGAAGGTAGTGAACTTGGAAACTCCTGCCCGTGCCCTGCCCTTAATACCTATGTGATGCTGTCCTTTTTCTTCTCTGGACCTCAGTTTTCATGCTGTGGAGCAAAAAGGGATTATTTCAGGACTACAAGATGCTGAGATGAGAAATAAGGCACAAGAGTAACACAAAGGGAGTTAAGCAGAAACAGATAATCAAGATAACTTTTGCCTGCTTTGGGCTCACAGAGTCTTTAGCCCATGGACACACCTTCCTGTGTCCCACACATTCACAAAGATCTGAGATTCCAGCCACAGAAGTGCTCTCTCTGCCTTCCTCGCCACCCCACCCAAGGCACTGTCCATCTGTCCTCTCATTCTTGACACCTGTTAGGCAACGTGCTGTGTTCCTGAAACTCTTAGAGGTAAACATTTCAGTCTGTGCTTCTGTTCCTGTTCAGCATGTGCTTAGAAGGAGAGTCATTGTCAGGGAAACAATGAGGAGACAGATAAAAAGTGCAGGGTTTAAAAAGTAAGAAAAGAGAGTTAAAAAGAAGAGTTATTGCCCATAGAAACCTCTTTCATTCCTGCCAGGCTTCACTGAGGCCTGAGGAGCTGATGGTTTGCTGTGGAGACACTTCTGATTTAAGAAGATTTATAGATGCAGCTAATGAGGCCCTTATGCTTTAAAAACTCATAGAGCTGGGTGAAAAGAAATTACAGAACTATTAAAAAATATTTTAGTCTTGTTAAAATGTGTGTTTTTTTTTTTTTTTTTTTTAAAGGATCAGGGCTGACATGGCTTTCTCACTGAAGTACTATGAGAGTCATCTGCACAGTTGGAGGTGGTGAGTTTCAACAGGCTTTTGAAAATCATCACAAGGGGCTTTCAGGTAAAGGAGCATACAGGAGAAGGAAGAGGTTGTTTTGCACTAAAATACATAAATAAGTACAATTTAAAAATTGAGCTGCCTTCTAGGAATGGAAAGACTTAGTCATGGGCTTGGGCTCCGCAATGGCATTAGGAACACCATGCGCCTACCTGCTCACAGAACTTTGTTTCAGTGGGTGGGGCAAGGAGAAAATATTTCCTTTAGGCATACTAACACAAAATTAAACCTGTTCTTGCAGTGAGCTTCAAATGCCAGTAAGAGAATGTGATGACTGCAGTGGCAGAAGGCAGGAAAGCAGTTGGAAAAAGCCTGTCTAAAGAGACTATAATTAGCAGTTTCCCTAATTGTCCACATGGTTCACCGTGTTCCATGGATGGGCTCTCAGGTGAGTGCAGTTTGGGGCTCAGCTTAGGGCTGGGGGTGAAGGAGGGTTGATATCTGTAAATTTCAAAGATTATTAAAGGCTTCCTTCTGTGGCAGGAAACTCAGAGAATATCTAAAGGAAAAATATGGTATGAACCCAAAATTAAAGCCCAAAGTGAAATATTTCCATTAAGAATTTAGGGGTAGAAGGATAAAAAGAAATCTTCGCTTATTATGAGATCCAAAGAAAGCTACTCTTAACATTAAAATGTTTCTTCCTTCTCCTCCTTTTAAAAACATATTTTCAAATTGCACTTAGCTAATCAATTATTAAAAATAAGTTTTTGGAAATAATTGTAGATTCACAGGAAGTTGTAAAAAAATTTACAGAGAGTCTCTGTGTCTTCTTCACCTAGTTTTCCCTAATGGTAACATCTTATGTAATTACAGTACAATATCACAGGCAGGAAACAGGCGTTGGTACAGTCCACAGAGCTTAGTCCAACTTCACCAGTTCTGCATTCACTCTTGTGTGTGTGTATATAATTCCGTGCTGTTTTTATCACATGTGTATATTCGTGTAACCACCACAGTCAAGATACAGAACTGCTCCATCAGTACAAAGCTTCCACATGCCACCCCTTTACAGTCACATGCACCGTAACAACGTACAATTTTAATTTTCGCACCCTTTCACTGTTATGGCCCTAGGGAAATATTACCGAACAAGCAAAAATCCCTGCTCTATTGAGAAAATACAGAAAATACAAAATTTTTCAAAATGAATACAGGTGTATTTTGGGGATATTGCGTGTTCAGTTTCAGACGACCACAATAAAGTGAATATTGAAATAAAAAAATAAAACATGAATTTTTTGGTTTCCCAGTTCACATAAAAGTTATGTTTACCTTATACTGTGGTCTGTTAAGGGTGCAATAGCAATATGTCTTAAAAAAGTGTGTGTATGTGTGTGTGTGCGCGCATGTGTGCTCAGTTATATCCAACTCTTTGAGACACCATAGACTGTAGCCCACCAGGCTCCTCTGTCTGTGGAATTTTTCAGGCAGGAATACTAGAGTGGGTTTCCAGTTCCTACTCCAGGGAATCTTCCCAATTCCAAAATTGAACCTGCGTCTCCTGTACTGGCAGGAGGATTCTTTACCACTGAATCATTTGGGAAGCCCAAGAAGAAAGGCTTTCCCGCCCTTGATTAAAAAATTTTATTGCTTAAAAGATGTTAACCACCCTCTGAGTCTTCAAGGAATCAATCTTTTTGCAGTAGTAACATCAAAGATTACTGATCATAGATTCCCATAATAAATATAATAATAATGAAAAATTTAAAACATTGCAGAGATTAGTGAAATGTGACACAGAGACACAACATGAGCAATTGCTGTTGGAAAAATGGTGCCAGTAGATTTGCTTGATGCAAGGTTGCCACAAAACTTAAGTGTATTAAAAAACGCATATCTGGGAAGCTCAGTAAAATGAAATATGCCTGTAGAAAAGAAAAATTAAAAGGACAAGGAAGCCTGGTGTGCTGCAATTCATGGGAAGTGCAAAGAGTCAGACTTGACTGAGTGACTGAAAAACAACGGGGAAGAACTGCTCATGGGTGTTTTCATGATTTTAGGAAAGGCATGTCTCTGCAAATCTAAGAAGCTATCTTCTGGGTTTCAGGCAGATGGGACAAAAAGACTGAGGAGACTGAGATTAGGAAATACTAAAGATGTTTTCAGATAATGAAGGCAGATAGAAAAGCAAACCAAGTAGCAAACCAAAACCAATTCCACTTAGCTCTTGGTGCTTAAGCTCAGAAATTGACTCTGGCAGGGACAGAAGGCAGGTGTTGAAAAATATCAGAGAAGCAACTGCTGAAAGTTTGAAGTACTTTTCCTGATTATCTGTGTGAGTCATCCTTTTATAGGTCAAAGTTATGCTCATGTTGGTGCATTTGGGTCAGGGCAGGACAGTGACCCGAGGCTGAAACCTTGAAGTTCCATGGTTAATCTTTTTGACATTCTTTGAGGATCTGCTCCCCGTGGTTATAGCCTGGGCACAAGCTTTTTAAAGAAAAATCAAATAGACAAGGAAATGCATTGTTTATTTTTTTTCTTTCTTCTCTTATAAGAGAAAACTAGAAAGAAGAAAAAAAAAAAACAGTCATTATAGCACTCCTTTTATTTACCAAGTTTCCACATATCATACTCAGCAAGTGTTGATAGCTGAAATTTCGTGCGTGCTTAGTCACTCAGTCGTGTCTGGCTCTTTGCAATCCCATGGACTGTAACCCACCAGGTCTTCTGTTCATGGCATTTTTCAGGCAAGAATACTGGAGTGGAGTGTCATTTTCTTCTCCAGGGAAATCTTCTTGACCCAGAGATCTGGTCTGTCTTCCAAGCCTCCTGCATGGCAGGCAGATGATATTCTGCTGAGCCATAGGGGAGGCCACGCAGCAGATGGAAACTTCAGCTAATTAAAGCTGAAAATGCATGTATTAAGGGGGACAAAACTCATAGAGTCTCTGAGAATCAGTCTTGGAGTTGACCCATGTCTTGCAGAAGGGTCAAAACTCATTCTGCAGAACTGGTCTGGCGAGGACTCCACGCCAAAGCCTTCCCTGAGCCTGGACGGTGTATTGTGTGCTGCAGATACCCCTAGGGCAGTGCCATCACTATTCATTCTAGAAACCGGACTTGCTACTGCTTCTAGAGCCAGCCTTTTTGTTGTTGTTCAGTCCCTAAGGTGTGTCCCACTCTTTGTGACTCCCACGAACTGCAGCACTCCAGGTTTCCTTGTCCTTCACTGTCTCTTGGAGCTTGCTCAAATTGATTTCCACTGAGCCAGTGATGCCATCCAACCATCTCATTCTCTGTCACTGCCTGCTCCTCCTCCCCTCAAACTTTCAGCATCAGGGTCTTTTCCAGTAAGTCAACTCTTCCCACTAGGTGGCCAAAAGTATTGGAGCTTCAGCTTCAGCATTTGTCCTTCCAATGAATATTGAGGGTTGATTTCCTTTAAGATCAACTGGTTTGATCTCCTTGCTGTCCAAGGAACTCTCAAGAGTCTTCTTCAGCACCACCGTGTGAAAGCATCAGTTCTTCAGCACTCAGCCTTCTTTATGGTCCGTAAAGAAGCTTTGGACCATAATTTTGATTAGATGGATCTTCACCAGCAAATGCTATCTCTGCTTTTTTAACACGCTGTCTAGGTTTGTCATAGCTTTCCTTCCAAAGAGCGAGGATCTTTTAATTCCATGGCTGCAGTCACCATCTGCAGTGATTTTGGAGCCTGAGAAAATAGTGTCTGTCGTTGTTTCCATTTTTTCCCCCATCTATTTGCCATGAAGTGATGGGACCAGATGCTATGATCTTAGTTTTTTGAAAGTTGAGTTTTAAGCCAAGTTTTTCACTATCCTCTTACACCTTCATCAAGAGGCTCTTGAGTTCCTCTTTGCTTTCTGTCATTAGGGTGGTATCATCTGCATATTTAAGGTTGTTGATATTTCTCCTGGCAATCTTGATTCCAGCTTGTAATTCATCCAGCCTGACATTTTGCATGATGTACCCTGTATATAATTTAAACAAGCAGGGTGGCAATATACAGCCCTGATAAACTCCTTTTCCAATTTGGAACCAGTCCATTGTTCCATATCTGGTTCTGTTGCTTCTTGACCTACATACAGATTTCTCAGAATGCAGTAAGGTGGTCTGGTTTTCCCATTTCTTTAATAAATTTCCACAGTTTGTGATGATCCACCACAATCAAAAGCTTTAACCTAGTCAGTGAAGCAGAAGTAGATATTTTTCTGGAATTCCCTTGCTTTTTCTATGGTCCAATGGATGTTGTCAATTTGATTTCTAGTTCCTCTGACTTCTCTAAATCCAGTTTGCACATCTGGAAGTTCATGGTTCATGTACTGTTGAAGCTTAGCGTGAAGGATTTTAAACATTATCTTGCTAACATTTGAAATGAGTGCAATTGTATGATAGTTTGAACATTCTTTGGCACTGATTTTCCTTGGGATTGGAATGAAAACTGACTTTTTCCAGTCTGGTGGCCATTGCTGAGTTTTCCAAATTTGCTGACATATTGAGTGCAACACTTTTACAACATCATCTTTTAGGATTTGAAATAGCTCAGCTGGAATTCCATCATCTCCACTAGCTTTGTTCTTTGAATATACTGTAAGATTTTATTTATATATAATTCTTGAAATGCTAAAATTATAGATAGAACAGATGGTAATAACCAGAGGTAAAGGAAGGAAAGTCATGACCAATCTAGATAGCATATTAAAAAGCAAAGACATTACTTTGCTAACAAATGTCTTTCTAGTCTAGGCTATGGTTTTTCCAGTAGTGATGTATGGATGTGAGAGTTGGACTAAAAAGAAAGCTGAGCGCCGAAGAACTGATGCTTTTGAACTGTGGTGTTGGAGAAGCCTCTTGAGAGTCCCTTGGACTGCAAGGAGATCCAACCAGTTTACCCTAAAAGAGATCAGTCCTGAACGCTCATTGGAAGGACTGGTGTTGAAGGCGAAACTCCAATACTTTAGCCACCTGACGCGAAGAGCTGACTCATTTGAAAAGACCCTGATTCTGCAAAAGATTGAAGGTGGGAGGAGAAGGGGATGACAAAGGATAAGATGGTTGGATGGCATCATCGATTCAATGGACCTGAGTTTGGGTAAACTCCAGGAGTTGGTGATGGACAGGGAGGCCTGGCGTGCTGCAGTCCATGGGGTCGCAAAGAGTCAGACACGACTGAGCGACTGAACTGAAATGAAGGAGAGGGTAGAGGCTGGATAGAAATAGATGTGGCTATAAAAGGAAAACATGAAGGATTCTGTGGTGATGGAAATGTTCTGTATCTTGGCTATATAAATGCCAATATGTTGTAATACTGTATGGTTACATTATCATATTAATCATGCCACATGAGTATGACTAATTATATTATGTATCATACTATTTTATGATATTGTACTGTAGCTTTCCAAGATGTTGCCATTGGGGGGAAACTGGTCACAGGGTATAAGAGATACTTCGGTATTATTTCATATGACACATTGATTTACAATCTAAGTACAAACTTTAATTAAAGTTTGAAGAGGCATAGAAGTTTCATCCTTTTCTGTCAAGAATGTTGGATGACCTTATTGTTTTTCCATTTTTTTAATTAATTTCTGACACTCTCTTTGTCAACCTTTTGTAGATTTAGATTTTATTTAATATAAATATAATTTACTGGCTTAAATAGGTGATTACCTTAATTTTTATACAATTTAAAGGTTACTTTCCCTTTACAGTTGTTACAAAATATTGGCTATATCCCTCATGTTGTGCAGTATATCTTTAAGCCTATCTTCAGTTCAATTCAGTCACTCAGTTGTGTCCGATTCTTTGTGACCTCATGGACTGCAGCATGCCAGGCTTTCCTGTCCGTCACCAACTCCTGGAGCCTACTTAAACTCATGGCCATAGCATCAGTGATGCCATCCAACCATCTCATCCTCTGTTGTCCCCTTCTCCTCCCGCCTTCAATCTTTCCCAGCATTAGGGTCTTTTCCAATGAGTCAATTCTTTGCATCAGGTGGCCAAAGTATTGGAGTTTTGGCTTTAGCATCAGTGAAGTGCCAGCAAATCTGGAAAACTCAGCAGTGGCCACAGGACTGGAAAAGGTCAGTTTTCATTCCAATCCCAAAGAAAAGCAATGCCAAAGAAGGTTCAAACTACCACACAATTGCACTCATCTCACACGTTAGCAACATAATGCTCAAAATTCTCCAAGCCAGGCTTCAACAGTACATGAACCATGAACTTCCAGATGTTCAGGCTAAATTTAGAAAAGGTAGAGGAAGCAGAGATCAAACTGCCAACATCTGTTGGATCATTAAAAAAGTAAGAAAGTTCAAAAAAAAAAATCTACTATTGCTTTATTGACTACGCCAAAGCCTTTGACTGTGTGGATCACAAACTATGGGAAATTCTTCAAGAGATGGGAATACCAGACCCCCTGACATGCCTGCTGTATGCAGGTCAAGAAGCAACAGTTAGAACTAGACGTGGAACAATAGACTGGTTACAAATTGGGAAAGGAGTACGTCAGGGCTGTGTATTGTCACCCTGCTTATTTAACTTATATATAGAGTACATCATGTGAAATGCTGGGCTGGATCAAGCACAAGCTGGAATCAAGATTGCCAGGAGAAATGTCAATAACCTCAGATACACAAATGACACCACCCTTATGGCAGAAAACGAAGAAGAACTAAAGAGCCTCTTGATGAAAGTGAAAGAGCAGAGTGAAAAACCTGGCTTAAAGCTCAACATTCAGAAACATAAGGTCATGGCATCCGTCCCATCACTTCATGGAAAATAGATGGGGAAACAATGGAAACAGTGACAGGCTTTATTCTGGGGGGCTCCAAAATCAATGTAGATGGTGAGTGCAGCCATGAAATTAAAAGACGCTTGCTCCTTGGAAGAAAAGTTATGAACAACCTAGATAGCATATTAAATTACTTTACCAACAAAAGTCCATCTAGTCAAGGCTATGTTTTTCCAGTAGTCATGTATGGATGTGAGAGTTGGACTATAAAGAAAGCTAAGCACCAAAGAATTGGTGCTTTTGAACTGTAGTGTTGGAGAAGACTCTTGAGAGTCCCTTGGACTGCAAGGAGATCCAACCAGTCCATCCTAAAGGAAATCAGTCCTGAACATTCATTGGAAGTACTGATGCTGAAGATGAAGCACCAAAACTTTGGCCACCTGATGCAAAGAACTGACTCACTGGAAAAGCCTATCTTACACCCAATAATTTGTGCCTCCTTTTCCTACACCCATATACTTTCCCTCCCCACTTCTCCCCACTGGTAACCACTGGTTTGTTCTGTATGTCTGTGAGTCTGCTTACTTTTTGGTATATTCACTAGTTTGTTGTATTTTTTTAGATTTTACATGTAAGTAACATGATACAATATTTGTCCTTTGCTGTCTGACTTGATTTAGTATAATGCTTTTCTAGACCATCCATGTTGCTGCAAATGGAAAAATGTTGGTTTTATTTGTGCTGCGTAGTATTGTATTGTGTATATATACATATACATATACACCACATCTTCTTTATCCATTCGTCTGTGGATGGACACTTAGATTGCTTCCGGATCTTCGATTTTTAAATCTGTCTATGTGATGCTGTTGCCTTTGGAGCTTAAGTAGTGTCATGAGACATATACTAGAATGTCTGTCATACTGGCCATGCTCACAGAACCCACGAGACCATGTGTGCATACATTAGGGGACTGAAGCACATCTCTCCTGTCTCTAGGAGAAGAAATAAGGGCGTCTGGAGCTCAACAGGGGAGAATTGATATTTACACTAGATCTAGAGTCAGCCCCTGTCAGTTCTTCCTAGATTGGGACACTGAAGGTTAAAGTTTGGTTTGGGTAACAGGAGAACATCCTGAAATCTCTGAGCTGGCTTCTTTGACTTTTTAGAATGACCTAGGGCTACAACGTAGATGCTGGTGGGAGAAGGATGAGAACAGCCTTCCACAGGGAGAATGGCAGCATGGAGGCCCCACCCCTCTAAACTGGGAGTGGGAATAGCAATTACCATTCTGACGCACAGGGCCCCTGAGGGGAATCCATTGGTCCTGCACTGTCAGTGAAGCGGCTGCCAAAGCTCATTAGGTCTGTGTTGGAGCTGTTTTGGGGGCTTTTGTCAACTTCCTCCCAGTAGTGTCCCTCCCAGTCACAATTAGTCCCAGGTGACTTACTGGAGCCCAAGGAATTTGGGAGTATCTATTCAATATGGTCCATCCTTTTACTGGAAAAGAAAACTCTTTAGATCAACTTAGACATAAACAGTAGCAGAGATGTTTATTTTGTCAGACGCTGATTAATGTTTGATAGGCATCAGGGTCATGTGGAAGTGTGGGTTTAGAAGATATAGAAACAGAATTGATGTGATTTGTTAAAGATTTTGGATTAGGGGTGCAAGGGATATGAAACATGGCTGGCGAACTCTTCTTATTCTAAGTATCATAGCAAAAGTATATAGTAAAATAATTCTGTTTTGCAAAGGCTTGGATATGATATTTTTTAACAGACTTCTCCCAGGTTTGGAACTGATACAAAGAGATGAAGACACTTAAGGAGGAAATCTAGAATTATGAGACCTTTAGTTAGATATTAGTATTGACAAACAGATGGTGGGGATATTAGCGCATTACATTTTTAGACAAGAAAACATGAATTGCTTCAAAGCCTCCTGTCTCAATTATTTGTGAAGGGTTTGATACTCATGATACTATACTTTCCCTTTTGATAACAGGCAAATTAAAATGTAAAGCAATTAATGGTTTATGCAAAGACCTTGAGCATGTACGGAGTGAATTGGAGTTAGGTCTAGGTCAGTCTCCTAACTCTCACCCTAGGGTTGATTTCTCTAGAATTGGCTGCAGAGACTGCACTGTGGTGACTTGCCTGACAGAGGGAACTTGACTTTAAGAGAACTCTAGTCTTAGCAACAGGGGACAAGACATATAAAGGTGAGAATTCTGATGATGAAACCATAAAGATATTTCACCAAAAGTGAACGCTAGGTTGCACATGTTTGAGAAGCTGAATTTAAGACATTGGGCTTGATTAGGTGAAAACTCAGGTAACCATATCAGGCTTAAGGTGAAGTCGCTTAGTCGTCTCCGACTCTTTGCGACCCCGTGGACTGTAGCCCACCAGGCTCCTCTGTCCATGGGATTCTCCAGGCAAGAATACTGGAGTGGGTTGCCATTTCCTTCTCCAGGGGATCTTCCCTACCCAGGGATTGAACCCAGGTCTCCCGCATTGCAGGCAGATACTTTAAACCTCTGAGCCACCAGGAAAGCCCTTAAGAGGTTAACTCAAAGAGAAAAAACAATTAAGTGATCTTTTAGCATGTCAAACCCATTCTTGAGATATCAACCATCCAAAGGGCCCTGGGCTCTCTGTTTTCCTACATGGAGATGACGCAGATATTACTTCTCAAGATGGGTACACTCAATGTCTACATCAATCAGTTCTTGAGTCACAAGTCAGAAAACTCTTTCTTTATTTTTTTTTCCTAGCCAACGCAGTAATATATAATTAAAAGGCATACATACTGTAAAGGAATACTGTCTTTGTTCACAAATGATGTAATTTTTTTTGATGTAAAATTTTTTTTAATAATTTCTTTTTTTTTAGTTTTTAGTTTGTTTTGCTTTACAATATTGTATTTGTTTTGCTATACATTGACATGAATCAGCCACGAGTGTACATGAGCTCCCAATCCTGACACCCCCTCCCCCCCTCCCGCCCCACACCATCTCTCTGGATCATCCCCGTGCAGCAGTCCCAAGCATCCTGCATCCTGCATCGAACCTAGACCGACGATTCGTTTCACTTGTGAAAGAAAAGTGAAAAGAAAAGAAAACTCTTTCTTTAAATGAAAGTGCCATTTGTCTGGATGGCTCAGCTTTATAAAGGTACGACTCACTTCTTTTGATCAGCATGCAGGTATATAAGTATGTAGGACCCATAGTTGAGAATTCTGCGTCTGTCCTCAGGACTTTCACTTGTCCTGTACAGGACTGTTTAGAATCCCATAGATGCTGTTTAGAATCAAATAGGTTTAAGCTTAAATGGACACTTTTAAAAAATTTAAATAAAAAGTCATAACTGACTAAATTGAACTAGTTAGTTGTATTAAGTTACATAAAATATGTTGTATTAGGAATCTTAAAACTCATTTTCTGTTTCCATTTTTTATCATAGAGCGAAGGCATTTTGGTTCTATTTGTTGTATTAATAACTGGACTAATGGGAGAGGGCACATGGAGATACTTTTAATTAGGGTCACCAAAGGTTATATTTTAACAATGAATAATTGCTCTTTGCTCTCCAAACTTCATATCTGATTTTTCCTATAATTTCTGTGTCCCTCATCGCCGCCCCCCCACCCATTTCTAAAGGTCTCAGTTTTCTACTCTCTCATGACAAATAAATGCAATTAATTCATATTTTAAAATCCTATTTAGAATAATTATGTCTAAATAGTTCACAAAGAAGACACTCAATATAAAAGGAAAAAAACTGAGGCTGTATCTATTTTCTTAATCTACTAGGTGTCTAAGGAAGGATTTTATGACTATAGGAACCAGAAATATTTGGATACCAATGTATTAAAATTTAAGTAATCTTAAAACCAAAACAATGTATTTTGAAAATAAACACAGTCTTTGATCGGTTAAATGTAATTTGCCAATTTATCCACGATAAGTGTTTAAGTGTTAGTAGAGTTTTAATAATAGAATGCTTTGCTGTGAAGCATGCACAGGATATTGAATGCTACAATTAATGTAAAATGATTCTCCTACTCAGGGTGTTTTAATTCTGTAAGCAATTACATATCAGAAGATCTGTTAGCTATTTAAGGCTATAATTAAGTTTGCAATTTGGAATGATCAATCTGGTGAAAGAGTATCGGCTGCTTTCCAGTAGGCACAGGCTGAATCAGAGAGATTCAAAAGGAATTTGTTGACCCTTGAGCAACACAACTTTGCATTGTGTGGGTCTCCTTTTATGCAGATTTTTTCAGTGTAAATACTACAGTACAGTAAATGGTACAGCCTTGCACCACGAAAGTATGGCTGAGTCTGCTGAAGTGGAGGAGATGCGAATGCAGAGGGCTGTCTGTAAATTACACTTGGATATTCAACTGCACCGAGGCTGGTCACCCCTCACCTCCTCATTCTTCTGGGGCCAATTGTAGCTTCAAAGCAGGAACTGTTAGGCTTTAAAAGCCACACTTTCCCTCAGATGTGAGGGCTCTAGCAGAGAGATGTGCTGGTGAGTAAGAGAAGTCCAGGGAGACTTGGGCTGCGTGCTCTCCAGGCAGCTTGTACAGTGCAAAGGGGAACAGACAATGTACTCCTCTGGTGTCTACTACCTCCCAGAGTTTGTTCAAACTCATGTCATTGAGTCGGTGATGCTATCTAACCATCTCATCCTCTGCCAGCCCCTTCCCCTGTTGCCTTAAGTCCTTCCCAGCATCAGGGTCTTTTTCAGTGAATCAGCGCTTCACATCAGGTGACCAAAGTATTGGAGCTTCAGCTTCGACATCAGGTCTTCCAATGAATATTCAGGGTTGATTTCCTTTGGAATTGACTGTTTTGATTTCCTTGCTCAAGAGTCTTCTCCAGCACTACAGTTTGAGCAGAGGAGAAGGGTAATATTCACAATTGAAATTCCAGCATCCAGGGAAGATGGTACTTCATCCATGTTTGCAAAATCATTCAAAAACAAAATATTTACTTATTATGCAGATCTGCTAAATAGTTAACAAAAGTTAAGATTTGTTTTCCTCTTTTAATACTAGGAAGCTTAAGCTATTATTTTCATACTATCAGTTTTATTGAGATCATATATACATGCTAGATCATATATACAGGCTATGTATATTCCTAAACATATGTATAGGAAAATAAAAAGAGAGAGTCAGAATGAGTAAAAAATAAGGTAGAAAAATAAAAAGAACAAGATAAAATTGCCCTCTTCCCCTTCCAAAGACGGAAGACACCGGATCTCAAAGAGACTCATAATTTCCTGGAGTTTCAGAGCATCCAAGCCAACTNCTAAACATATGTATAGGAAAATAAAAAGAGAGAGTCAGAATGAGTAAAAAATAAGGTAGAAAAATAAAAAGAACAAGATAAAATTGCCCTCTTCCCCTTCCAAAGACGGAAGACACCGGATCTCAAAGAGACTCATAATTTCCTGGAGTTTCAGAGCATCCAAGCCAACTTCTTAGACTTCAAATCTATTCAAGGTTTTGCTTCATTTATTTTAATGTTTGAAACTGTGAAAGGAATATGAGGAAAGCACATTGGTTACTCTGTCTCTCACAGGGCACAGCTCATGTTATACCGGTAGTATGCTACTACTGAAGTATGATGACTTCAGTAGTAAGTTTATAAAATACTTTCCCCGTGTTATCTACACTTGAGCATACATACACTTTTAAGTTTGCAGCATTATCAAATTTGGTTTGCAAATGTCCAAATTTCTAACCCAGTCAAGCATCTGGTAAGTCATAAAGAAAGATTTACATTCAGGTTCCCAAATTCCAGATTTTTCTATCATTTGCCAGTCTTTTTGTTATATATCTGCCTCTTACAAATCCTTTAAAAATATTTAATTTATACATTTTATCATATTCTGTGTAGTAGGTACATAGAAGTCTGTGAACTTCAGACCATGTTTACCTTCATGGTTAATCATTTTACTTCCCATTGTCATCTGCACTTCTCCCCTCTCTGGAAATTGCAGTAACTTAGAAAGATACAGAACTTCCAAAAATTGCTCGGCATTATTTCCAAGGCTTTACCTGACTCTATGAGATCACATCATGTCCAGAGGAAAATGCTAGCCTCTCTCTTACGTTCAGTTCAGTTCAGTCGCTCAGTCGTGTCTGACTCTTTGCAACCCCATGAAGCGCAGCACGCCAGGCCTCCCTGTCCATCACCAACTCCNGAGAAGACTCTTGAGAGTTCCTTGGACTGCAAGGAGATCCAGCCAGTCCATCCTAAAGGAGATCAGTCCTGGGTGTTCATTGGAAGGACTGATGTTGAAGCTGAAACTCCAATACTTTGGCCACCTGATACGAAGAGCTGACTCATTTGAAAAGACTCTGATGCTGGGAGGGATTGGGGGCCGGAGGAGAAGGGGACGACAGAGGATGGGTTGGATGGTTGGATGGCATCACTGACTCGATGGATATGGGTTTGGGTGAACTCTGGGAGTTAGTAATGGACAGGCAGGCCTGGTGTGCTGTGGTTCGTGGGGTCGCAAAGAGTCAGACATGACTGAGCAACTGAACTGAACTGAACTGAAAGGCTGGACAGAAATAGATCTGGCTATAAGAGGACAACATGAAGGATTCTTGTGGTGATGGAAATGTTCTGTGTCTTGACTGTATCAATGCCCATATATTGTGATATTGTATTGCTACATTATATCATTCATACCACATGACTATAATTACATAATTACCTTGTTTATCATACCGTTATGATATTGTACTGTAGCTTTGCAAGATGCTTCCTACCACATGACTATAATTACATAATTACCTTGTTTATCATACTGTTATGATATTGTACTGTAGCTTTGCAAGATGCTTCCATTGTGAGCAGCTGGTAAATCAGTATAAGCAGTACTTCTGTATTATTTCTTATGACACATTAATCTCTAATCTCTATAAATATAGATGGAAAGTAACCTTTAAATTGTATAAAAATTAAGATAATCACCTATAAACCATTAGATTATATTTATATTAAATAAAATCTAAATCAACAATAAACTGACAAAGGGAGCTTTAGCAATTAATTTAAAAAATGGAAAAGCAATAAGGTCGTCCAAAAATCTTGACAAAGAAGGATGAAACTTCTACACTTCTTAATTATTATATTAAATTAAATATATTATTATAATAAATTAAAATATAAACTTTAATTAAAATAAAATTGAAGAAGTGTACACTTCTTAATCATTATATTAAATTAAATATACTATTATATTAAATTAAAATATAAACTTTAATTAAAATAAAATTGAAGAAGTGTAGAAGTTTCATCCTTTGTCAAGATTTTTAGACAACCTTATTGCTTTTCTTACTAAAACTCCCTTTGTCAGTTTATTGTCGACTTAGATTTTATTTAATATAATCTAATGGTTTATAGGTGATTATCTTAATTTTTACACAATTTAAAGGTTACTTTCCCTTTACAGTTGTTATAAAATATTGGCTATTTTCCTCATGTTGTGCAGTATATCCTTAAGCCTATCTTACACCCAATAATTTGTGCCTCCTTTTTTTCCACCCTTATATTGCCCCTCCCCATTGGTAATCACTGGGCTATTCTCTGTATCCATGAGACTGCTTATTTTTTGGTACATTCACTAGTTTGTTGTATTTTTTAGATTTCGCATATAAGTTACATGATGCAATATTGTTTTGTGCTGTCTGACAACTTAGCATAATTCTCTTCAAGACCATCCATGTTGCTGCAAATGGCAAAATTTTGACTTTTTTATGCTTAGTAGTATTCCATTGTGTATATATACATATACACCGCATCTTCTTTATCCATTTGTCTGTGGATGGACACTTAGATTGCTTCCGTATCTTGGATTTTTAAATCTGCCTATGTGATGCTATCACTTTTGGAGCTTAAGTAGTATCATGAGACATGTACTAGAATGTCTGTCATACTGGCCAGGCTCACAGAACCAATTAGACTGCACATACATCAGGGCACTGAAGCACATCTCTCCCATTTCTGGAAGAAGAAATAAGGGCGTCTGGAGTCCAAAGGGGGAGAACTGGTATTTACACTAGATTTAGATGCAGCCCCAGTTGGTTCTTCCTAGGTTGGGACACTGAGGGCTAAAGTTTGTTTTGGGTTATAGGAGAACATCCTAAAACCTCAGCGAGCTGGCTTCTGTGACTTTTTAGAAGGACCTAGGACTGTAATGAAGATGTTGGTGGGAGAAGGATGGAGAACAGCCTTCCACAGGGGGAAGGGCAGCGTGGAGGCCCCGCCCTTGTGAATTGGGAGCGGGGGCAGCAATTACCACTCTAGTGCACAGGGCCCCTGAGGGGAATCCGCTGGCCCTATGTTGCCAGTGAAGCTGGTGCCAAAGCTCATTAGGTCTGTGTTGGAGCTGTTTTTGGAGCTCTTGTCAACTTCCTCCCAGTAGTGTCCCTCACAGTCACAATTAGTCCCAGGTGACTTACTGGAACCCAAGGAATTTGTGATTGTCTATTCTATATGGTCCTTCCCTTTGTTGGAGGAGAAAACTCTTTACATCAGCTTAGACACAGATGGTAGCATAGGCGTGTGTCTTGTCAGATACTGATTAATGTGTGAGAGCCAGCAGCAGCAGGTGGGAGTGTGGGTTTAGAAGATATAGAAGCAGAAGTGATGTGATGTGTTAGGGACTTTGGGTCAAGGATATGTAACATGACTGGTGAAACTGTTCACCCTAAGTATTGCTGCAAATGTATTAAAACAACTGCTTTGCTTAAGTTTTAGGCTTATGTACATTTTTTTTCCTGCAGGCTTCTCAACTCTAAGGTTTAGTACTGACATAAAGATGAAGTCAGGGAAGCCCCAAAATATAAAATTTTTACTTAGGTATTGATATTAACTAGCAGACAGTAGGAATACTATATTTCCAGAAAAGATAACTGTCAATTACTTAAAGCCTCATGTTTCAATGTTTCTGAAGGCTTTTGTACCCGATGGACAGGGAGGCCTGGTGTGCTGAGATTCATGGGGTCGCAAAGAGTCGGACACGACTGAGCGACTGAACTGAATAACAAGTAAATTAAGACTTAAGACAATTAATGGCTTATGCAGAGGCCTTAGGAACTAAAGACAGTGAACTGGAGTTAGGATCTAGGTCTCCCAACTCATCCCAGGCTTGGTTCCTCAAGAATTGTCTGTAGAGACTGCACTGTGGAGATTTGGAGACAGCTGGAATTACCCTTCAAAAGAAAATCTTAGTGTTAGCAACAGGGGCAAAGACAAGAGACAAAACTAAGGTGAGGATTTATCCATTGAGGCTGTAATGAAATATATCACCAAAGGTGAATGTCAGGATTGCACATGTTTGAGAAATGGGGTCTCATAATTGGTCTAAAATTGTGTGAGGTCAGGTCACCAAATCAGATTGGAAGGAGATCACAGGACTTGAACAGGAATCAATTAATTGTTCTTTCAGTGTGTCAAATCCATCTTTGAGATATCAGCCACACTGAAGACCGGGAACTCCCTGTTTCTATAGAGTAAGATGATGCAGATATTCCTTCTCAGATGTGATATGCTCTCTGTCTACATCAAGCAACGCTTCAGTCATGAGTCAGAGAAAATTTCTCTAAATGAAAGTATGGACAGTGTCTGTGAAAGTGTCTGTGGACACGTCAGCTTTATAGAGGTATGGGCACTGAGTCATTTTGATCAACGTGAAAGAAACACGTCTGCAGGTTGTGAGACCTACCTTGATGTGTTTTTGTATTCAGGACTCTTACTTGTCCTAGCCAAGTTTGTCAAGAACGCCGACACTGAAGATGAAATAGCTTTAAGCTTAAACAAACACATTTCCTTACTTAAGTGAATCACAACTGAGTGAAGGTGAACTTTCTAATTTGTTGTTAAGCCATGTAAAATGAGTTGCACGGGGAATCTGAAAACTAATTTTCTTTTTATTTCTCTGTCATAGAGAGAAGGCATTTTGGTTGTATTTCCTGTCAGTATTAATAACTGGACTAACGGGACAAGGCACATGGAGATACTTTTACCTAGGGTCACCAAAGGGTATATTTTAACAACGAATAATTGGTCTTTGCTCTCCAAACCTCATAGCTGATTTTCCTTTAGTTTCTGTATCATTCCTCATCCCTTCTCCATTTGTAAGGGTTTCAGTTTTCCTTCTTGCATCATCTATTTTAAAGAGTTACAAGATCAAGTAATTCACATTTTAAAACCCCCATTTTATGCTAATTATATCTAAAAAATTCAGGATAATATCACCAGAAAAGGAGTAAATTACTAATATTTGAGTTTCAAGCATTCATGATTGGGCAAGTAGGAGATAATTTGTCACAGAATATTTCAATGGCACCTTCACTTACTGTATCACAATAATTTCCCTACATCCACCACAGACCATAAAGCAGAGGAGTGAAGAAGTCCTTCCTCTGTGATGCTCACGTCTAAGATGACCCACAGGGTTCATTCATCAATACTATGTCTTGAGCAGGTAGCTAGGATTATTTATTTTTGACTAGACAAAGAAAACTCAAAACATTTTGAGAGGTGTAGTTTGTGTAGTATGAGGAATATATGGCCTAAAGCATGTAAAATAGCTCCTTATCATTAAAGAAGCATTGCGTGTGTGTATGCTAATAGTCCTAAAGGACCGTTAGGTACCTGCAGGGAGATAAATCAACTAGAGTTGGGACAAATACTGCAAAAAGAACACAGACTGCCTTGTGGGAAAGGAAGCATTAACATGACCAACTCTTAACTGTGTTTATCTTCAAAGCTGGCTTTTGAACAAGAGCTGTGTTCCTGGTTCCATGTGAGGAGGGTTTTGCTCTGTTGTTTCTATTAAGAAAAGAAACAATTATTTTGTGGGAATAAATACCCACAAAGTCCATTTTACCGGTTGACATGAATGAACAACACATGTTTACAGATAGCATCAAATCCCTAGAATCTGTTTAGAGTTGAAAATACCAAGCTTTAGCTTCCTGACATCAAGCATTTAGATATACACACACTATCTACCAGTTATTTAGTTGTGCATCCTGAGAATCTAGCTTTATTCAGCTGAAAGTTGACCCGAGGTAACACTAACGTTGGAGGCAGTGTTCATTGCAGGTATGGGAAAACCATCAGACAAGTCCATTTCACTCCTTTATTCAGCTATACATTTACAGATGTTATTTCTATATTCTTAGTCTGACAGGCGTCTTAAAAGGGTTCCCATGACTGAAGAAAATAGGCATATTTTGATATCAATTATTTTGAATTTAAATTATTTTAAAATCAAGGAAATTGCCTATATAGATAGATGTGTATATATATATATATACACACACACACGTATTGATGGGTTCGAAATAACTAGCTGACATATCCATGAAAGGTATTTAAGTATTAACAGGTTATTTTAGTAAAATGCTTTGCCCTAAAAAGCACGCATGATAATGAATGCTAAAATTAATAAATAAAAAACGTGTCAGGTTCTAATGAATGGGGATTCAGACACTCCATGCCCGTGATGTTCTTAATTCCGTAAGCACTTATACATCACAAGATTTGTTTGTGCGTGAAACAGGTGTAATTATATTTGCATTTTAGGACAACCAGCTACTGATGAGTGTACGGTGAAGTGCGGTGAGGGAAGTACGTTTGTTTCTCTCCAAGGGAGGAGCTTAGGTTACAACCAGTACCTGTTCTGTTAAAGTCCTGCTACCAGTAATAGTTCAAAAAGGAACTTCCTCATAAACTGTTTACATTTGACCTTAAATACACATACTAATGATAAAATATGATCACATTCTCTGCATAAAAGTTTAAATCTCTAACCCAATCACACATCTGGGAAGTTCATGAAAACAAGATTTAACTTCAGATCTCTCTATGAGACACTAGCCTTGTTTGTACTATCCATGTGCCACTTCTGAATCTTTTTTTCTTTTTTTTGGTAGCTTATTTATTCATTTCCTCATGTTTGGTGTAGCAGATTTATGTAGGGTTATCCTTGACTTCGAAACATGTTTATCAGCATTGTTTATCAACTTATCTCTCATTGTCACCTATCATCCCCTCTTGTCCTGGAAACTAGTGTAAATTGGAAGGATATAAAATTGCACTTCATTATTGCCGGGCTATGAAGAACTCCCTCAGATCATTCTGTACTTTAGAAGGCATTGGCTTGCATTACTTGTGTGGAGTAGATATAATGCGTACCAGAATCAGGCCTGACATCTTGGCCAAAAACACTCTAAAACATCTGACTAAAGCTGGAAAGTTGAATACAGTATGCATTCTTTTAAGAAGTTATTCTTACAGTTAATTCAACAGCTTCTACAATTTTTGTTTCTCTCTGCAGATTAATAACCTCACATTTTTTTCATGGGAGCAGATAACCAGACTTGGGTGAGAGAATTCATTCTCCTCGGCCTGTCCAGTGACTGGGACACTCAGGTCGCTCTCTTCGTCCTGTTCTCAGTCACGTACCTGCTGACCGTGCTGGGGAACGTCCTCATTGTTCTTCTGATCAGACTGGACAGCCGGCTCCACACTCCCATGTATTTCTTTCTCACCAACCTCTCCCTTGTGGATGTCTCCTATGCCACAAGCATCGTCCCTCAGATGCTGGTGCATTTTCTGGCGGGACATAAAGGGATCCCCTCCGTGAGCTGTGCAGCCCAGTTATTCTTCTCCCTGGGCCTGGGTGGGACTGAGTTTGTTCTCCTGGCCGTGATGGCCTATGACCGCTACGTGGCTGTGTGCGACCCCCTGCGGTACTCGGCCATCATGCATGGAGGGCTCTGTGCTAGGCTGGCCATCGCATCCTGGGTCAGTGGCTCTGTCAACTCCCTCGTGCAGACCACCATCACCTTTCAGCTGCCCATGTGCGCGAACAAGTATATTGATCACATATCCTGTGAAATCCTAGCTGTGGTCAGGCTGGCCTGTGTGGACACGTCCTCCAACGATGTGGCCCTCATGGTTTCTAGCATTGTGTTGCTGATGACACCTTTCTGCCTGGTCCTCCTGTCCTACATCAGGATCGTCTCCACCATCCTAAAGATCCAGTCCACAGAGGGGAGAAAGAAAGCCTTCCACACCTGTGCCTCTCACCTCACAGTGGTTGTCCTGTGCTATGG
>SJYA01000567.1:22444-171213 GCA_006410615.1 Neotragus moschatus | reverse complement strand
CATGGGAGCAGATAACCAGACTTGGGTGAGAGAATTCATTCTCCTCGGCCTGTCCAGTGACTGGGACACTCAGGTCGCTCTCTTCGTCCTGTTCTCAGTCACTTACCTGCTGACCGTGCTGGGGAACGTCCTCATTGTTCTTCTGATCAGACTGGACAGCCGGCTCCACACTCCCATGTATTTCTTTCTCACCAACCTCTCCCTTGTGGATGTCTCCTATGCCACAAGCATCGTCCCTCAGATGCTGGTGCATTTTCTGGCGGGACATAAAGGGATCCCCTCCGTGAGCTGTGCAGCCCAGTTATTCTTCTCCCTGGGCCTGGGTGGGACTGAGTTTGTTCTCCTGGCCGTGATGGCCTATGACCGCTACGTGGCTGTGTGCGACCCCCTGCGGTACTCGGCCATCATGCATGGAGGGCTCTGTGCTAGGCTGGCCATCGCATCCTGGGTCAGTGGCTCTGTCAACTCCCTCGTGCAGACCACCATCACCTTTCAGCTGCCCATGTGCGCGAACAAGTATATTGATCACATATCCTGTGAAATCCTAGCTGTGGTCAGGCTGGCCTGTGTGGACACCTCCTCCAATGATGTGGCCCTCATGGTTTCTAGCATTGTGTTGCTGATGACACCTTTCTGCCTGGTCCTCCTGTCCTACATCAGGATCGTCTCCACCATCCTAAAGATCCAGTCCACAGAGGGGAGAAAGAAAGCCTTCCACACCTGTGCCTCTCACCTCACAGTGGTTGTCCTGTGCTATGGTATGACGATTTTCACTTACATCCAGCCCAATTCCAGCCCTTCTGTGCTTCAGGAGAAGCTGATCTCTGTCTTCTATGCCATTTTGATGCCTGTACTGAACCCCATGATTTACAGTCTAAGGAATAAGGAGGTGAAGGGGGCCTGGCAGAAGCTTCTAGGAAAATTATCTGGATTAACATCAAAATTGGCAACTTGAATTATTAGCGTTACTTAGAGAAAAGAGCTTTGCCTGTCACTTAATTCTGATATGAAGAATTAACTGCATTGCCCTGGCAACCAGGAAGGTGAAGAAGAACATGTACTGGTGATGCTGGGTAGGAGGCTGAGTGGTTCGGTTGAGGTGTGGGATGTAAGGGTGTTTTTATGTCACAGCAGGATGTTCAGAGAAATTAAGCACCGCTGTGACAGAACTTCCCACACTTAATCTCCATTCACTTAACCCAAAATTAATGGAAAAAATAATTTGTTATTGTGAAATATATTTTTGTAATCAAGGATCTATTAATAGATCTTACTTTGGACCACTTGTTCTTATTCATCTAAAATTTGTAGAAAGTTATTATGTTTCCATTGGGAACAAAAGCATTTTCACATTTTAGACTTATTGAAAATAACGCATGGAGTAGGTGTCCACATCTAGAAATTTTGTAAATCACTATTCTGAGGTGAATGTTGTTATCAAGGCTGATTAAAATGTTTTATGCAGAGCCTCTGACATGTGGACATAAAGGCTTGTCTGAGTGCTGGAAGTAACTGAGTGGAAGAATCAACTAAAGGTCTTTCACACAGAAAGGATGTAACTAAAGGTGTTTGTATACATGGTTATTACTGACCAAGGAGATGCTAAATTTCAACCTCTCCTTGATATTACACAAACAATTTAAGAGGAATTTTAATGCATACCCAAGGGGTGAAAGTGAAGTCGCTCAGTCGTGTCCGACTCTTCGCGACCTCATGGACTGTAGCCCACCAGGTTCCTCTGTCCATGGGATTTTCCAGGCAAGAGTACTGGAGTGGGGTGCCATTTCCTCCTCCAGAGGATCTTCCCGAACCAGGGATTGAACCCATGTCTCCTGCATTGTAGGCAGACGCTTTGCTGTCTGAGACATCAGGGAAGCCTAAAGGGTACCGTTCATCTATTAAAACTGTCCAATCTCTGAACAAATAATTTAATTCTTTCTCTAGGTTTAGATATAAAATCAGCATGTAATATTTGAAATATTGTATAAGATACCAAAGATATAGTTTATCTATGAAAAGACAGATTCCTCAAACACAGCTAGTATAAAATAAGACACATTCAGTTTGGGAATCAGGATAGTTGAGTCAGCTGTGCCCATGTCAGCCTCCAGTCTCCATATAAACGCTTCCTCCCATCGCTCCTCCTCACACACTGCAGGGCCCTAGTTATAAGTCTGCTGGGTTTAGAATAGTCTGGAGCAGACCTCACCTCTGACGGAAAGCCTAAAGAAAGTAAAGGCAAGGAAGAAGTAATTGTACAAGAGGTAAAGAAGGGGAAGGGGTCAAAGACTCTGGTAGCAGCTCATCTTCACGCTTCCTTGAAGACATCTCAAAGTCCTTTTTTCCCTTGTCATTTCTTAAGTCAGGTGATATGCAGTTCTTCCACTTGTGGACAAAGCTCAGTGCTCGAGCAGGGTTGAGGGCCCATTTAATATTGAATTTTACATAAAGTAATTTAGGCCTATAATTAGTGTTTTAGGCAAGCATCCCCAAGCATGTCAATATTAGCGGGCTAAAGCGCTCTTGCTGTTAATTAAGGAATGTTAATGGAGAGTATACTGTATGTATGACCATGAACTGTTTTTGAGACACAATAATCAACGTGATGCATTTCTGGCAGTAACATGGTCCTAGAGCAAAGATGACAAATGATGAAACAAAATGCAACGTAATAAGTGTCACAGAGAAAGCGAGTCTCCAGGGGTGATTTCAGGAGTCTTCTGTTTGAAAGGACCAGAACAGGTCCAGTTGGAGACCAGAGAAGCGAGGAAAAGTTACTCAGAGGACAACAGTCCATACAAAGATGCAGACAACCTGTGAGAGTCTCAGAACCGGGAGAGCATGGAAGTTCAGAAATGTCCCAAAGCCTTGCTTGCAGGGCAGAGAAGATTGAAGCTGTGGAGGGTGCAGCAGGCAGGTCATGAGGGGTCAGAGTATAGAGGGCACCGATGCCACACTGGCTTGGAACTTTATTGAGAGCAACGGCAGCTAGCAGAGGGTTTTAAGCAGGGGCGTGGCTTGATCTCTTGCCTGGAGAATCCCAGGGATGGGGGAGCCTGGTGGGATGCCCTCTATGGGGTCGCGCAGAGTCGGACACGACTGAAGCGACTTAGCAGCAGCAGCAGCAGCAAGGCTTGATAAAATTTGCATTTTTGAATCATCATTTTTGCAAAAGAGTCAAAGGAGAAGAGAGACCAGGAGACCAAATAGGGGCCTGCTCTAGTGACCCTATTGAGACATAAAATGAATCTGTACTCAGGCTGTGGCAATGGACAAAGAGAAAAGAAAAATCACACGATAAAAGAGATTTCAGAGGACTATTTCCTGTTTTCTTCGATTAGAGCTTTCTGTGGATCCACCACCTCCGCTAACATGTCGTAATCCTGTGGATGAATGTTCTATAAATTGTGCAGTCAAGTACAAAATTTACCACCATGAAAACACACTATATAAAATGGTAGGGGGTGTGATGAGAGGAGAACATTAGTGAAAAATACAAGTATACACATGTCAAATATTCGCATGGCAGTTCAAGAAGAACTTCTGAAGACGCAGCTCCTCATTTCTTTGTCTGGTTGATGTACTTATGAGTCTTCTCCGCTCCTCATGCCATGCTCCCCTTGCCTTCACCAGCCTGCACTTCTTTGCTTGCCACCCCTTTTCCCAGCTTCAAGGTCAGCAGCCCAGAAAACCTCTCTCTGAGTCTGACCCTCTGCCTCCATTTTTACACCTTTGTTTTCTGTCTCTGCTCCCATCACTGTGCTCTCTTGAGGATCCTTCTTACTACATGGGACCACTAAGATTATCCGGGATAGTCTCCACTTTAAGATCCTTAATTTAAAACATGTAAGTTTTAACATAAAAGGCAGCGTATTCACACGTTCTGAGAATCAGGACAAAGACATCTTCAGGGGGTCGGTCAATACTCAGCCTATCACAGAATCTTTTCAGATTGGACACAGTTTTTCCACACGACCCTAGTAATCTTCAGTAGCTCCCACACTTTTATGATGCAATATACAATCCCATTTTTTACATTTCCTGGTTTATAATGGGAATAATTTCTTCAAGAAAGTCTGAAGAATTCCATCAACATTCCTTGTGACTTAGGACTGCTAAAAATGTACTCAACTCATTTTGTCTTAAAGTACCTACATTTTTTCCTTCATTCAAAATGTATCTGTTCTCCATATAGAATTCTTCGTTGACATCCTCCGCACCACCTCTCCCAGGCTCTGAAGATATCATTCACTTATCTTCTGCCTTGCACAGTTTCTGAGAAGAATTTCATTTTAATTTAAGTCTTTGTCTTCTCTATGTGGGGTATCTTTTATCTCTGGCTACCTTCAGTGATTTCATTCTATTTTTAGCTTGAATACAATTAAAATGTCATGTGTTTGCGTTTTTATTTTTTTAATTATCCTATTTGGCTGAGTTTCTTGGATTTGTGCTTTGATTTCATTCTTTTTTTTTCCCCCCAGTCATTATCTCTTTAGTATTTCTTGTACTTCTGTCTCTGTTTTCTGTTTTCCAATTTCATGTATGTTAGAGTGTTTTCTTGTCTTACAGCCCTGGGAGGCTCTTGACTCTTTTATCATTGTATTTTTTTTTTCTCCTTGTGCTTCAGTTTTGCTGATTTTTCTGGTTTATCTTTACTCTTACTGATTGTTTCTTGGCTCTCTTAAGGCTATGCATAAGAAATCTTTGTTTCTGTGACTGTGTCTTTTCTGTGTAGCATTTCCATTTAATTCCTCCACATAGTTTTCAATTCTCTATTGAGATTACTCAAGTGTTTATAAAAACATCCATCTGTTCCACTAGACCCTTTACTTCTTTATGAAAGCTACTTTAACCCCTGTGTGATAGTTCCTATAATCCAAGTATATCTAATCCTTATTTTTAAATTTCTTTGTTCAGTGCAGTATAATTTTCCTTGTCTTTTTCTCTGACCTTTAATTTTGATTGGCACCCGGGCATTTTGTGTGTACAAGGAGATGAATAGTATCCTTTGAAACGGACACATCTCTACTTTTTATCCTGTAGTCTTGTGTTGTGAAGACTGTGGGAATCAATGTATTCATGGGTAGAGCTGAGTTTGAGTTTTGTGTTGTTAAGGTTATCCTTAGTAAAATGACATATTCAATTTTTTTCTATTATTCAGTTCAGTTTAGTAACTCAGTCATGTCCAACTCTTTGTGACCCGATGGACTGCAGCACACCAAGCTTCCCTGTCCATCACCAACTCCCACAGCTTGCTCAAACTCATGTTGATCTAGTCGGTGATACCATCCAGCCATCTCATCCTCTGTCGTCCCCTTCTCCTCCTGCCTTCAACCTTTTCCGGCATCAGGGTCTTTTCCAGTGAGTCAGTTCTTCACATCAGGTAGCCAAAATATTGGAGTTTCAGCTTCAGCATCAGTCCTTCCAACGAATATTTGGGACTGATTTCCTTTAGGATGGACTGATTGGATCTCCTTGCAGTCCAAGGGACTTTCAAGAGTCTTCTCCAATACTGCAGTTCAAAAGCATCAATTCTTCAGCGTTCAACTTTCTTTATAATCCAATTTTCACATCCATACATGACTACTGGAAAAAAACATAGCTTTGATTGATGGACCTTTGTTGGCAAAATAATATCTCTGCTTTTTAATATGCTGTCTAGGTTGGTCATGGCTCTTCTTCCAAGGAGCAAGCATCTTTAATTTCATGGCTGCAGTCACCATCACAGTGATTTTAGAGCCCAAGAAGATAAAGTCTGTCATTGTTTCCATTGTTTCTCCATCTATTTGCTGTGAAGTCATGGGATCAGATGCCATGATCTTAGTTTTTTGAATGTTGAGTTTTAAGCTTGTGGGACATTCAGTCATTGGCGGGTTTTTCCAAGTGTCCCTGTTCCTCCCTTTGTCTTAAGTTACCCTGTGAGACTGCAGGTCCAGAATGTCTTCCCCTTGTCTAACCCATGGTAGACTGCTGTTCCGTGTTTCTCAGTTGTTACTAGTTTGGTGATGGAGAGACAATTCTCTGTTGTCCAGGATCTGTCTCAGACTTAGGTACATCCTTTGTCTCCATGTCTCAGGGTTGGGGCTTTCTTAGTGGCGAGAAAGCCAATTCCTAGGTGGCTTGATAAGAAGTCCAAGGTTCCGGGGGAGAAAGGGGTCTGGAGCCCTAGAGAAGGTGAAAGGCATCTGGGGCTCTTAAGGAGAAAAGGACAAACTTTCTTTTCTACATTGCTTTGTCTTAGTCAATATAACAATGTATCTTGCTTGAGGACTTGTTTCTCCTTAACAAGAATCTTATGACTAATCCTGGTGTTTTAGAATGTACATTATGGGAGGGCTTCCCTGGTAGCTCAGACAGTAAAGCATCTGCCTGCAATGTGGGAAACCTGGGTTCGATCCCTGGGTTGGGAAGATCCCCTGCAGAAGGAAATGGCAACCCACTCCAGTACTCTTGCCCGGAAAATTCCATGGATGGAGGAGCCTCATAGGCTGCAGTCCATGGGATTGCAAAGAGTTGGACAAGACAGAGCAATTTCAAGATTCAAGAGAGATATTATGGGAGTGGGTCTTTTAGGATCTTTCTGTTGTTAAGTTCTAATCCTGTTATCTGGTAAAATTTTTACAATCTTGAGACATTCTTTTGATTAACTGTAATAACCGATTAAGAAAGTCTGTAACTCCCTTGCTAACACTAGCAAGGGGGGCATTCTCCATCCCCCTTCTGATGTCTATGTCAGAAACTTTCTCTGTCCCTCTTCTTACTTTAATAAAACTCTGCTACACAAAAGCCCTTGAGTGATCAAGCCTGGTCCCTGGTCCCAAAACTAAACCTTCAGAGATCATGAAATCCAACATTGTTCATCGTAAGATATCAGTGGTCTTGCCACTTCTACAGAGGAAGAAGATAGATGGCTCGTGATCTGAACACAGAGTAGCTTCCTGTCCTAAGGACCCCCCACATGGGAATTTATTTATTTATTTTTCTGTTTTCCTCTTTAATGAATCTTCAGCTGTCTCTGAGGAAAACAGGGACTGTAGTCCTTCCCCTGGTGGCTTCAGGCTTTTGTTCCATAATGGAGATGATTTGGTGGTTGGAGAGTTCTTTCTGCTCATTGCGGAGGATGCAGCCTCCTTCTCCTTGACCTACCCTAGGAAGAAAGTTTTCTCTGGTTTCCACTTTTCCCCAAATATTCTTGTGAGGACAGTTCTAAGTCTATGGAGAAAATACTGAGAATTTGTGGGACCTTCTCTCTTTGCCATGATTCTCAGCCATTCTGTACTCACAGTCCCCCACACGAACTTTAGAAGTTTGGTAAAGCAATTTTCACTGGCTAGTTGAGGGGAGGGTTGCCCTATTTTCCTTCCATGGTCTCATCCAGGTAAGTAGGAGCTCACATCCTATCTCTTTCTGGATGGACCTATCTTTCCCAAGATTTCATGATGTTTGTTTGCCCTTCAATCTCGTTTTACTGATGATTTCAAAGATATGATTTTGTAGATTATCAAAACTTCTCTTGTTTCAGGAAAGAGTCAATGTTCTTTCCAGCTCTCTACAACCTAAGTGGAAGCTAGAACAAGCTCAGTTACTTTACTTTATCTAAGTAGACTCTTTTTTAGAGTATTTTTAAATGCACAGACACGTTGAGTAGAAAGGACTGACAGTTCTCATATATTATATCTGCCCCTCTTCCCTGCAACAGATACAGCCTTCCTATTATGAACACCCTGCAGCAGAGTATTAATATTTTACATTTTTAACAGTATTTTTAACAGATAAAGTAAAAAAGTAAAAAGTGGGGGAGGTGGATGATAATTTACAGCTCAGGAATATATAACAACGGTAAATGATAATTTTCGAACTAAGGAATTTAAAATCAGACAAACCAGTTTTCTCAAAAGACCTTAACCAAATTATTTGGAGCAGATAATTTATGTTCATGCCTTTCTTACAAGCCCAAGCCTAAACAATGATAATATATTAGTGTGTCTGTCACGAATGCTTCTTGAAGGAACTATTTCAACTTGTAGGTAGATACCTATGAAATAAATTTTATTTATTATTAAATGCTCTTAGAAGAGAGTGCATTTCCCATTTGGGGAATAGCAAGAATTTTAGAATCATGGGGGCTCACATGGGAGAGAAGCAGGAAAACTCTTAGATTGTGTTTGACTTAAGTTTTTCTTTCTCTCAGATGATTGAGCTCTGGGCTTAAATTCATTGGAAACTTTAGTTCAAATATTGTGGGGTGAGTAGTTGTAGAATATAAAGTGCTGTAGTGAAAGATTAATGTGACGGTGATCTACAGAGTGAACTGATCCCGTAGTTCTTAAATTTTAACCTCCGAGGAACACCTGAAAAGTGTTTCACCCTATCAGGAACACCTGAGAGGCTTCCGAGGAACACCTGAAAAGTGTTTCACTCTCTCAGGAACACCTGAGAGGCTCCCTAAATCACAGTTTCGATGTTGTGCTCAGTCGTGTGTGACTGTGACCCCATGAGCTGAGAGAGCCGAGAGTCTTTGTTAGAACCTTGGCGTTTGGGAGTTCACCTCTGTTGTCTGTATACGAGGGGAGAAAAACGGGGGTGATATGAAGTTCTGGATACTGGGCCCAGAACCCTCACAGTAATGGAATTTTTCCAACTTTCCTGAGAAAAGCTATGCAACCTATCTGTCAGTTTTGTTGGAGTGTAGACAAGCAGGTGAGGACTGAGAAGCCTCTCTGCTTTCCCTTTCTATTGCCTGGGACATCATATAACCCTTGTCAGAGTCACTGGCTCCTGTAATAGAGAAGCCGTGGGAACATGATGGAATGTGAATGAGCAGAAGGATGACACACTGAGTGAGTAAAAGATCTGGCAATAATTTATGGATATTAGGTAAAGAGATGAATTGGCATGTGAGGGAGGGAATGCATGAATGGTTGGACTAGCAGTTAAGCAAATGGACAAGTGAATACTGAGCTGGTTGTAGACAGCTGGGTAAACAAGTGGCTATGTTAATGGTGGTGGTAAGAATTACTGAGTGTATGACTTGGTAGATGAATAAATAAATGGATAAATGGTCCACTTAACAGATGCATGATGTCTAAAGAATATATCAGAGAATGATAATGTGACTGCATTCTGTCAGAATTACATTGAGTCTTTTCATAAATTATCAAAAATTTGAAAAGGTTTAGAAGGTAAACTCTGTTTTAAGGACTTGGATACTCTTTTTCCTTTTTTTCCCATGGAGACCATAAACTATTGTTGTGTATTTTATTTGGAGTTTTAAGTCTTTCTATACTTTGCAGTTATCACGAGCAGTGTACTCAGTTCCATTCAAAATGCAATGTTCACGGCAGCTTAGCCAACTCAGCACATATCTCAGGGGAATGAAAACAGCTCTCCTGTCTCCAGAAGGAGAAGTTAGGTCATCTTGGAGTAGAAGAGGCTAACTGGCTTTTCACCAGGTGGACACAGGCCTAGTCACTGTTCACTAGGATAGGAGATTGAGTGCAGAAAGTCAGTTTGGGCTGTAGGAGAATATCCTAAAATATCAGAATACTGGCTTCAGTGAGTTTTTAGATGACCTAAGGCTTCAGTGGATTGCAATCTGAGGAGGACTGGATTGCACAGGGAGAAGAGGTGTAGCCCCAAGGCCCTGCCCTTGAGGTTTTGGAGTGGAGGCAGCAATTAACACTCTAAAGCATAAGGCTCCTGAGGGGAATCTGTCTGCCCATGTTGCTAATTTAGCCACCGCTATCAATGGCACCCCACTCCAGTACTCTTGCCTGGAAAAGCCCATGGACGGAGGAGCCTGGTGGGCTACAGTCCATGGGGTCGCTAAGAGTCAGACACGACTGAGCAACTTCACTTTCACACATTGGAGAAGGAAATGGCAACCCACTCCAGTGTTCTTGCCTGGAGAATCCCAGGGACGGGGGAGCCTGCTGGGCTGCCGTCTATGGGGTCGCACAGAGTCGGACACGACTGAAGCGACTTAGCAGCAGCAGCAGCAGCATACCTCATTAGGTTTGTGTCTGAGCCAATTCTGGTGCATCTGTGAACTTCCCAGCAGTTTCCTCCATAAACTAAACTTGTCCCAGGTGATCTTAGCACAGGAGCCAAGGAGTGTCAACCCCTCCAATCTCTGGTCTATCACCTTGTTGGGGGGAAGTACTCTAAAGAGAGCAACAGAAATCTAGATGGAAGGAGATGTGCCTGTTTCGTCAGGCACTAATCAATGAGTGAGAGTTCTAACATATCCACAGTGGGTCACGTGTAGGCAGAGGCTTCCACAGGGTCAGAAATAGAACTGATCTGATTAGAGGATCAGAGATATGAACAATGCTGAAATCTTTTCACCCTAATAAATATGGCAGAGCTCAAAACAAAGGGAGAGATATGATTTGAGATTTGTTGAATGTGAGCATTATATGACACAAAAGATGTAAAATATGATTTTGTTTTTTATTAAAGGGGCATTATGAACCTGGAACAGATGTGAATTAGCCAAAATTAAAACAATACTGAGAAGAAAACGATTTTTACAGGAGGAAGAGCCAGACAGATCAGGCTCTTAACTGTGGTCATTGTTTAACTCTGGTTTTGAGTATCAGTCGTGTGCCCAGCCCCGCACTATGAGGTTTTTGTTGTTCTGTTTACACAGGCAAATGGAGAAATATTCCCAGATTGTTCTCTTGGTTATTTGGTCTCAATGAAAAACGTGTTTAGAGAGCTACATATTCCGCAAATTAGTTTGGGCTAAGAAGACCATGCATTGGCTTCCTGATAGGAGTGGTGAGGGATGAAGGACATTCTCAGGCACCAGTTCATTCTCCACCGTGGGCCAGGATCGACACTCAGCTCTGATCCATTGGAGCTGACCACAAAGTAATATGGAGGCAGTATTAACTTCAGGGAGTGTTAGAAGCGTCCAATGAACACATTTCCTCCTTAATTTGGCTTTCCAAATGCTGATGCTATTTCCGTTTTCTTTATCTACAGTGATTCCCAGAAGGGGCTACACTGAGTGTGGATAAAAGGTGCATTTGGATATTAATATGTTTGAAATAAGACATGGTGTTTAAAAGTGAATAGTAGTTTGGGTTAAAAATAATCAGGTAACATATCAATGAAAGATATTTCAGCTATTTGAATAAACTATGATAATTAAAAGATAGTGAAATTTAGAAATAAGATGGGATAAGACTGTGGATTGGGTGGGAATTCTGATCAGGACGAACTTAATTCTGTGCACATTTGGGCATCGTAGATCTGTTTGTCTATGAAAATGATGTGAATAAATTTGTCTTTTGCATCACTGATGTGGAGGCAGTGTGTAGGATGTGTAGAGGGGCTAGAGCTTACATCAGGGAAATTTACAAAGAAGCTGTTACGCTTCATAAAGTGAGACCGATGAGGGCAAACATGCATGTGAATGAGCACTAAGCGAAGGCTGGAAGATGTGTAATTAAAACAGATTTATTTATTTGAGGATTGAATAAAGGAGGATTTCTTCTATGGAGTAGTGAGGAGGAAGAAAAAAATCAGTCATGACGTGTTGGAAGAGTGGGTGCACTTTGGTTCCATTGTCAGACGTGAAGTCAGGAAGGACATGAACGTCGCATGTGGGGAGGGGAATTGAGATTTTGGTGAGATATTCGTGAAACATTTGCCAAGCTGTTGGGAAAAGCATCTGGAGCTTTGGAGGGAAGTCTAGGAGATAAAGAGGCTTCCCCAGTGGCTCAGTGGTAAAGGATCCGCCTGCAATGCAGGAGACTTGGGTTCGATCCCGGGTCAGGAAGATCCTCTGGAGGAGGGCAACCCACTCCAGGACTCTTGCCTGGGAGATCCCGTGGACAGAGGAGCCTGGCGGGCTCCAGTCCACGGGGTGGACAAGGTCGTCCAGGAGAAAGAGCTGGACACGACGGAGGTGACTGAGCACGCACGCTAGGAGACAAATGTCGGATTGAGGGTGAGCCACAGGTGAAAGTGACGGTGCTAGCCACTCAGCTGACTCTGCAACCCCATGGGCTGCAGTTCGCCAGGCTCCTCTGTCCATGGGATTCTCTAGGCAAGAATACCGGAGTGGGCTGGATGCCCTCTTCCAGAGGATCTCATTAAAACAGGGATCAGACCGGGTCTTCTGCATTGTAGGTAAATTCTTTGATGTCTGAGTCACCAGGGAAGCCCCAGAAATCACAGACTCTTCCAGAAAGGAAAACTAGAAAGAAGAGTATAAATTGTAAGCAAGAAACTTGAAACGTTCTTACAGTACTGCGGTAGGAGAATTTAGGAAATTTACCCAAGAGTGCAGATGAGAAATAACTGATTGGAGGAAAATCAGATCAGAAGTGAATGACAGAGTTAAAAGTCAGAAAGAGGAATTAGTTAACGTTCTTCAAAGTTAGCAATGGAAAGAAATGAAAGTCTCTGTGTTTGATGCCTAAAAGGCCATGAGTGTTTCCACGAATTAATGAAGGTGAAAACTCCATTTCCATGTCTTAAAGGATGAATGTTTTGAGGAAATGAACCCGGCAAGTGGACACCAGTCATTTGAGAACTCGGTGTGAAAGCTGGATGTGAAAGAAAGAATTGAAATGGAAAATAGCGAAGATTCCTCTCTCCATGTTGAGAGATTTGTTTATTTTTTATAATGAAGGAAAAGGAGTTTATCAGGAGGAGGAAAGACCCAAGAATGATCAAAAGAGAGGCTGAATGGCAGAATAAGATCGTGCGAGAGAGAAAGCCTGGAATCAAAGCTTGTATCAATTATCATAAACAAGTAGTGGGTATTTGTCGTATTGGGTCATTAGTACAGCGATGCTGGATCTTCAGCTCCTTAACTTCACCAGTGATCCTTTCAGTAGGCCAATATCACACACATCGTATAGATGAGGATTATGAGACTCAGAGAGGGCAAGTGGCTTGCTTCAGGAAGTGGAAGAGAATGAATTCAAAACAGAAACTGTTCGATTCTGAAGCTCACACCTGCGCTGAGAGGCGGCCCAGTCCCTCATTTGTGTTTGTAAGGAGACACGAGCTATAGTGGAGAGAGGTGCTGGTGAGTAACAGGAGCCCAGGGAGTCACTGGCTGCCCTCTTCTCCAGGCGGCTTGCGCAGACCCCAGAGGGGAAAATGATGTGAGGACGACCTGTTTTGTGTCATTTCCTCTATAGATGGCTTAGGTCTTGAACACAGATCAGTGTAATATTCATCTTGAAATACCAGCATCTAGCCAAGATGAGACTTTGTAGATATTTTCCAAATTAGTAGAAAAAGAAATGTCTACTTTCTGCTGAAGGTCAGCTATATAGTCAACAACAGTTCACAATTTTTTTTTAAGTTAAATATTTTCTTGCAGTTTCAGAATTATATGTGACAGCCTTTTTCGAGGCAAGTAGATATTTCTTTTCAGCCTGACCATGTTGAAAAGAAGCAAAGCGAGGGGTGGTGCGGGAAGTATCTTGACAGCGGTAGAGGACAGCAGGTGTGTGGACATTTTGGAAAATGTATGAATCTGAATTGTGAAACATATGGCCATTTCTAGACCCACTTGCTTTGTTTTGTCCTTTAACAGCTTTTCAGTCTCAAAATAAAGCAGTTATTTTACCAGCAAAATGGGTTTATTTGGGAATAGAAGGAAGAGTTGGAATTCAGGGCATGCAAACTGTAGCAAAAGCCATTGTCACGTACCACAAACGAAGGAGAGGAGGCTTATAGAGAAAAAGGAGGGTGTTGGGAAGGGTTGTTTTGAACCAAAGTCTTTTGGAGAGAATTGAGAATTCAGGGTGATGACAGTTTCTCCCTGGCTGAGTTGCTGAGGTAGTCGGTTTCTAAAAGGAGATGCAATGTGTATATTGTATATCTTTTCCTGTGGAGGTTTGCAATGGATGATTCTCTCCTAATGATCATTCTTCTCTGGGGCCTAGTAATTGATGATTCATCCTCTAATTTAAGTTGCTGGTCTGCTTGAGACTTCCTCTCTGAAGTTACCCTTCCGTACTTAGGGTTTTCCTTTTTAAATTTTCACACAGGTAAGCGAGTTGAGGCTCAGACAGTATTCAGTTTTCTGCTCAGAGACCCTACCCCAACCCCTAAGGGTTTGCTGATAACACAAGCAGCTCTGTTTCTGCCTGCAAGCCCTCTTAATGCATTATCTCCTGCTTCATTTTGTGCACTGAAAGAAAAGAAAAGTTAGTGAATTGGGCAGGCGTGGAGAAATAATACGAATGAATCAGTCCTATAAAAATATTCTTAAAAATGTAAATGCCCTCTTATTAATATTCAAAATTGATATTATAGCATATGATTCTACTGAATAAAGCACTTTCTGGATGAAAGAAAGCAAAAAGTCAACTTCATTCCTCTGTACATTTACACGAATTCATACCTCCTTCTCTGCCTTTGACAATGAAGAAAGATCGCTAGGCATTTGCTTCCCTTTCTCCCTTGTAAATAAAAACTCAGCCATCCATATTCTCATTTCCTTAACTTTGAGCTGATATAAAACAGTAGACCTTTACCAGCTGCAAGTTGAAAGGAGAAAAACGAACAAGATACAATTACAATCATCTGTCTCATTGTATCTCACTGAGGCTAAACAGACAAGCCTGTCAAACAAACAGCCCCCAGGTTCTCAAAGGGACAAACTATCCCTAAGCCCTCAGTGCTATGAAAAATTGCCTCTAGTATTATTTGTGTCTGAATTGCTGTGGGGGGAGGGCTGGTGGTTCATGAGAAAATCATACTTGTTACTTTATTTACGCTAGGGCAGAGATCATGCTGCAGCTAATACTCACGCTACCGTAGCACTACTACAAGTTACAGTTTACAAAGTACTTTCTCTATAAGTCACCTCCGTTTGAACTTAAATGTACTGGTGAGTCTCATATGCAAAATTTTCCACTGAACCCAAAATCACAGAGCTGGTACATAACATCAGGTTTCAAACCTAGATTCTCTGATTTCAGATATTTTCACAAGCACCTGCTTCTTTTCAACATTTCCTTTAATAGCAAAAATGTATAAATCTATTATTATACCGTGATGGACCTAGTTGACATATTTGAGGTAAGTTTTGTAACTTTCCCACCAGCCTTTCTTCACTGTTTAAAAATTCACTTATTATTGTCACCTACTGTCCTTCCCATGTCCTAGAATCTGACGTAAGCTGGCAAAGATGTGGAGCTCCTAAAATCATACTACCCCATCTTCAGGCTTTAACTGGGTCTTCCAACGACAACATTAAGTCCTTATGAAGGTGCTGGCCTGTTCTCTGATGCAGAATGGGTACCATGTACATCAGGAGGAAGCCAGTCATCTTGGTCCCTGGGCGATCTGAAACATCTGACTAGGAGTGCCCAAATTCATAGAGTATGTATTGATAAAAGTGATTTTTAGGGTTCTGTAATTCAGTAGACTCTGTTATTTCTGACTCTCTCTGCAGACTAATCCTTACTTTTTTTTCCATGGGAGCAGATAACCAGACTTGGGTGAGAGAATTCATTCTCCTCGGCCTGTCCAGTGACTGGGACACTCAGGTCGCTCTCTTCGTCCTGTTCTCAGTCACGTACCTGCTGACCGTGCTGGGGAACGTCCTCATTGTTCTTCTGATCAGACTGGACAGCCGACTCCACACTCCCATGTATTTCTTTCTCACCAACCTCTCCCTTGTGGATGTCTCCTATGCCACAAGCATCGTCCCTCAGATGCTGGTGCATTTTCTGGCGGGACATAAAGGGATCCCCTCCGTGAGCTGTGCAGCCCAGTTATTCTTCTCCCTGGGCCTGGGTGGGGTTGAGTTTGTTCTCCTGGCCGTGATGGCCTATGACCGCTACGTGGCTGTGTGCGACCCCCTGCGGTACTCGGCCATCATGCATGGAGGGCTCTGTGCTAGGCTGGCCATCGCATCCTGGGTCAGTGGCTCTGTCAACTCCCTCGTGCAGACCACCATCACCTTTCAGCTGCCCATGTGCGCGAACAAGTATATTGATCACATATCCTGTGAACTCTTAGCTGTGGTCAGGCTGGCCTGTGTGGACACGTCCTCCAACGAGGTGGCCATCATGGTTTCTAGTATTGTGTTGCTGATGACACCTTTCTGCCTGGTCCTCCTGTCCTACATCAGGATCGTCTCCACCATCCTAAAGATCCAGTCCACAGAGGGGAGAAAGAAAGCCTTCCACACCTGTGCCTCTCACCTCACTGTGGTTGTCCTGTGCTATGGACTGGCCATTTTCACTTACATCCAGCCCAATCCCAGCCCTTCTGTGCTTCAGGAGAAGCTGATCTCCGTCTTCTATGCCATTTTGACACCCATGCTGAACCCCATGATTTACAGTCTAAGGAATAAGGAGGTGAAGGGGGCCTGGCAGAAACTACTAGGGCAATTATCTGGAGTAACATCGAAACTAGCAGCTTGATGAATCATGAGCATCACTTGGAGAAGAGAGCTTTGCCTGTGAATTCTCCTACTTAACTCTGCTATGAAGCATTAACTGCATTACCCTGGCAGCCAGGAATGTGATGACAAAATGTGTACTGGTCATGCTGGGTAGGCGGCTGAGGAGTTAGGTTAAGGTATTTAATGCAGGAACATTTTATGTCACAGCAGGATGTTCAGAGAAGTTAAGCACTACGATAATAGAACTCCTACTGCTTACTTAGTCTTCATTCATGTGAACTGACAATATTTTTTAAAATTTTTTTTTCTATCTTGATTGGTCATATTGTTTGTAATCATGAGTCATAACTCTTATTTTGGACCAGTGGTTCTTACACTGTACAAAGTTATTTTGTTCCCAATGGGAACAAAACCATTTTCACATTTCAGACTTATTTAAAATAATGTATGTGCCAATAATTGTGTGAGTCCTGAGGAGAGTATTGCTTTCAAGTCTGGCTAAAATGTTTCCTGCTGGACATATGACATATGGACATGAAGCCTTTGAGGGCTGGAGGTACTCAGCGGAAGGATCAGCTAAAGGTCTTGTTTTACACTGATATAAATGAAGGTGTTTCTATGCCAAGCTATTACTGTTCAAGGAAAGCTATGTTTCAAGCTCTTTTTTTGATACTGTACAAACAGTTTGAGAGAAACTTTACTGCATGTATATAGGGTACCATTTGAAAGTTTAACCAATCCAACTTCTGAAACATCTATAATTTCTTTTTTTGAGATTTTAGAAACAAATAAGCATATAATATATGAAATCATCTACATAAAAGATGTAGTTAACCTAGGGAAGGACAGGTTCCTGAGGCAAAGGCAGTGAAAGATAAGACAATGTTAATATGTATTTTGAGAATCAAGATAGTTGAGTCAACTGTGCCCATGTCAGCCCCCAGTCTCCTTATAAACCCCTTCTCCCATCCCTCCTCCTCACGCACTGCAGGGCCCTTGTTGTTCTTTGTAAATTTACAGAGCTTAGAATAGTCTGGAATAGACCTCACCTCTGAGAGACAGCCTAAATAAGGAAAAAGAGGCAGAAGAAGTAATTGTACATGGGATAATGAAAAGGAAATGGGAAGAAAGCTGGGAGAGGAAATGGGATGGAAGCTCATGGCCTCTCCCCTTTGAAGACATCTCAAAGTCCTTTCTTCCACTGTCTTTTCTTCATATCAGTTGAGGGACAGTTTTCCCATTTGTGAACACGTTGTCCCACAGTCTCTCTGTTTAAACAAACTGAAGTTTCATATAGTCCAAAATCCATTTGATGTATTAAATTTACCTAAAACTATCAATGCTAAAATTTACAGTGTTGTTCAGTCACTAAGTCATGCCCAGCTCTCTGTGACTCCATGTTCTGCAGCACGCCAGGCTTCCCTGTATTTACTATCTCCCCGAGTTTGCTCAAATTCATGTCCATTTCGCCAGTGAGGCCATCCAGTCATCTCATCCTGTGTGTCCCCTTCTCCTCCTGCCCTCAGTCTTTCCCAGTATCAGGGTCCTTTCCAATGACTTGGCTCTTGGTATCAGGTAGTCCCACTATTGGAGCTTCAGCTTCAGCATCAGTCCTTTCAATGAATATTCAGGGTTAATTTCCTTTGGGATTGACTAGTTTGATCTCCTTGCTGTCCAAGGGGCTTTCCAAAGTCTTCTCTAGCACCACAGCATCAGTTCTTCAGGGCTCAGCCTTCTTTATGGTTCAACTGTCACATCCATACCTGACTACAGGAAGAGCCATAGATTTGACTATATGGTCCTTTGTCAGCAAAGTGATGTCTCTGCTTTTTAATATGATGTCTAGGTTTGTCATAGCTTTACTTCCAAGGAGCAAGTGTCTTTTAATTTCATCTGACTCTTTATAACCCCATGAAGAGTAGCCCACCAGACCCCTATGTCCATGGCATTCAGGCAAGAACACTGGATTGGGTAGCTAATTCCTTCTCCAGGAGATCGTCCCGACCCAGGGGTTGAACCCAGCTTTCCTGCATTGCAGGCATATTCTTTACTGTCTGAGCCACCAGGGAAACACACATTTTGGAATATAATCAGGCATTCCTGGAAGTTGTCATTGTTACCAGGCTTGTTGTTAATTCAGAAATATTAGTGGAGAGTCTATTGCGTGTCAGTAGCATGAATGGTTCTTGAGAGACAACAGTTAATACGGAACAATCCTGACCACAGGATATGGCCGCAGGGATATGGCCACAGAGTTGGGATGACAGATAATGAAACAGATAAAATGCACTGAGTGTCACGGAAAGAATAAGGCTTCAGGGGTGATGATAGAAATCTTCTATATGTCAGGATCAGAAAACGTCTGGATGGAGACCAGAAAAGTGAGAGCAAGTTGTCTAAATGATGATCAACCTGAGCAAAGGGGCAGTTTGTAAAAAGGGCTGAGCTGGAAGAGATCATGAGTGTTCAGAACTGTCCTGGAGCCTGGCTTGCAGGGCAGAGCAGACTGAAAAAGTAGTGAGGGTGAAGCAGGGAGAAGTCAGGTCTTAGAGGCTGTGAAATGCTAAACTATTTTGAACTTTATCCGGAAAGCAACAGGAAGCAAGTAAAGATTTTGAAGTAGGAGCTTGGGCTGATAAAATTTACATTTTTGAATTATCACTGTGGCAAATGAGTCAGAGGAAGGAAAGACTAGAGACAAGGAGAGCAGCTAAGGGGCTGCTCCAGTGGTACTACTGGGACATTAGGGGACTCTGGAGTTAAGACACGCAGAGGTCTTGCACATGAACAAGCTGGACCTAGAAAAGGCAGAGGAGCCAGAGATCAAACTAGCAGCATTTGTGGGATCGTAAACAAGGCCAAGGAATTCCAGAAAAACATCTGCTTCACTGACTTCATGAAAGCCTTTGACTGTGTGGGTCATAACAAACTGTAGAAAATTCTAAAGAGATGGGAATACCAGATCACCTTACCTGCCTCCTAAGAAACCTGTATGCAGGTCAAGAAGCAACAGTTACAACCAGCCGTGGAACAACTGGCTGTCTTAAAATTGGGAAAGGAGTATGACAAGGCCACATATTGTTATCCTCTTATTTAAATTTTATGCAGAGAGCATCATGTGAAATGCCTGGCTGGATGAGTCACAAGCTGGAATCAAGACTGCCGGGAGAAATATCAACAAGCTCACATATGCATATACTGCTCTAACAGCAGAAAATGAAGAGAAACTAAAGAGCCTCTTGATGAGGGTGGAAGAGGGGAGTGAAAAAGCTGGACTGAAACCCAACATTAGAAAAGCTAAGATCATAGCATCCTGTTACATCACTTCATGGCAAATAGATGGGGAAAAAGTAGAAGCAGTGACATATTTTCTTTTCTTTGGCTCCAAAATCACTGTGGATGGTGACTGAAGCCATGAAATTAAAAGACAATTGCCCCTTGGAAGGAAACGGATGAAACCTAGACATTTGCCGACAAAGGTATGTATAGTCAAAGCTATTTTTCCAGTAGCCATATAGGGATATGAGAGTTGGGCTATAAAGAAGGCTGAGCACTGAAGAATAAAAAAAATTGTGGTGCTGGAGAAGACAAGCAAAAGTCCCTTGGACTTCAAGGAGATCAAGCCAGACAGTCCTAAAGGAAATCAATCCTGAATACTCATTAGAGGAACTGATGCTGAAGCTGAAGCTCCCAATGCTCTGGCTACTTGATGTGCAGATCCAACTCATTGGAAAAGACCCTGATGGGGGGAAAGACTGAAGGCAGGAGGAGAAGGGGGCAACAAAGGATGAGATGGCTAGGTAGCATCACTGACTCACATGAATGAATTTGAACAGACATGAATTTGAGCAAACTGGGAGATAGTGAAGGATAGGGGAGCTGGATGGGCTACAGTCCATGGGGTCGCAAAAGAGTCAGACTTAGCAACTAAACAACAAAAATGACCACAAGGGTTATAGAACGGTTATAACGTGGATGACTGATGGGTTGTATAGATGGTTGGATGAGCACATGGGTGAGTATTGAGATGGTTACAGACAGGTAAATGAGTAAATGTGTTAATGATGCTAAGAATTTTATTTGGGAGATAAATGAATAAATAATTCACTTAAAAGATGTGCAGTGCATACAGACTATATTAGAGAATGTTAATGTGACTGTATTTTGTCAAAATTACATTGAATCTTCTCATAAAAATTAAAGATTTGAAGAGGTATAGAAGTTCATACTTCTATGTGGAGAATTTCAATTGACCTTCCCCCCTTTTCCCCCTATAAATCATAAGGTTTTCTTCATGCCCTTTCTGGGACCTTATTTTGAGTTTTAAATCTTTCTGTATGGCATTACTGTTTTTAAAAGTTGAAAACCAATGTAAGATATGTACTTGGTTTTCCCTCTGTCCTTACATTGCTCACAGGAGTCTATTAGATTCTTGGCACATGTCTCAAGGGAGCGAAGCACAACTCTAGTTTCAGAAGGAGAGATGAAGGCATCATGGAGCCAAAGGGAATAGCTTTTTAAATTTTGCCCAAGTTTGGATGCAGGTCTAGCCATTGTTCACGAGGAAAGGTGTTCAGTTTAATTCAGTTCAGCCACTCAGTGGTGTGCGACTCTTTGAGACCCCATGGACTGCAGCACGCCAGGCTTCCCTGTCTATCACCAACTCCCAGAGTCTACTCAAACTCATGTCCATTGAGTCAGTGATGCCATGCAACCATCTCATCCTCTGTCATCCCCTTCTCCTCCGGCCTTCAATCTTTCCCAGCATCAGGGTCTTTACAAATGCATCAGCTCTTTGCATCAGGTGGCCAAAGTACTGGAGTTTCAGCTTCAGCGTCAGTCCTTCCAGTGAACAGCCAGGACCGAGCTCCTTTAGGATGGACTGGTTGGATCTCCTTGCAGTCCAAGGGGCTCTCAAGAGTCTTCTCCAACACCACAGTTCAAAAGCATCAATTCTTCAGCACTCAGCTTTCTTTATAGTCCAACTCTCACATACATACATGACTACTGGAAAAACCATAGCCTTGACTAGATGTACCTTTGTTGGCGAAGTAATGTCTCTGCTTTTGAATATGCTATCTAGGTTGATCATAACNGTCTTCTCCAACACCTCAGTTCAAAAGCATCAATTCTTCAGCACTCAGCTTTCTTTATAGTCCAACTCTCACATACATACATGACTACTGGAAAAACCATAGCCTTGACTAGATGTACCTTTGTTGGCGAAGTAATGTCTCTGCTTTTGAATATGCTATCTAGGTTGATCATAACTTTCCTTCCAAGGAGTTCAGTTCAGTTCAATCACTCAGTCGTGTCCAACTCTTTGTGATCCCATGAACTGGAGCATGCCAGGCCTCCCTGTCCATCACCAACTCTCAGAGTCCACCCAAAAGCATGTCCATTGAGTTGGTGATGCCATCCAACCATCTCATTGTCTGTCGTCCCCTTCTTCTCTTGCCCTCAATCTTTCCTAGCATCAGGGTCTTTTCCAATGAGTCAGCTCTTTGCATCAGGTGGCCAAAGTATTGGAGGTTCAGCTTCAACATTAGTCTTTCCAATGAACACCCAGGACCAATCTCCTTTAGGATGGACTGGTTGAATCTCCTTGCAGTCCAAGGGACTCTCGAGAGTCTTATCCAACACCACAGTTCAAAAGCATCAATTCTTCGGCGCTCAGCTTTCTTCACAGTCCAACTCTTACATCCATACATGATCACTGGAAAAACCATAGCCTTGACTAGATGGACTTTTGTTGGCAAAGTAATGTCTCTGCTTTTTCATATGCTATCTATGTTGGTCATAATTTTTCTTCCAAAGAGTAAGTGTCTTTTAATTTCATGGCTGCAATCACCATCTGCTGTGATTTCCAAGGAGAAAGCGTCTTTTAATTTCATGGCTACAGTCACCATCTGCAGTGATTTTGGAGCCCCAAAAATAAAGTCAGCCACTGTTTCTACTGTTTCCCCATCTATCTGCCATGAAGTGATAAGCCTGGATGCCATGATCTTAGTTTTCTGAATGTTGAGCTTTAAGCCAACTTTTTCACTCTCCTCTTTCATTTTCATCAAGAGGCTCTTTAGTTCTTCTTTGCTTTCTGCCATAAGGGTGGTATATGCCATGCATATACCTGTATGCATAACCTCTGCATATCTGAAGTTATTGATATTTCTCCTGGAAATCTTGATTCCAGCTTTGTTTCATCCAGCCCAGCATTTCTCATGATGTATTCTGCATATAAGTTAAATAAGCAGGGTGACAATTTACAGCCTTGATGTACTCCTTTTCCTATTTAGAACCAATCTATTGTTCCATGTCCAGTTCTAACTATTGCTTCCTGACCTGCATACAGGTTTCTCAAGAGGCAAGTCAGGTGGTCTGGTATTCCCATCTCACTCAGAATTTTCCACAGTTTATTGTGATCCACACAGTCAAAGGCTTTGGCATAGTCAATAAAGCAGAAATAGATGTTTTTCTGGAACTCTCTTCCTTTTTTGATGATCCAGCAGATGTTGGCAATTTGATCTCTGGCTCCTCTGCCTTTTCTAAAACCAGCTTGAACATCTAGAAGTTCATGGTTCATGTATTGCTGAAGCCTGGCTTGGAAAATTTTGAGCATCACTTTACTAGCGTGTGAGATGAGTGCAATTGTGCAGTAGCTTGAGCATTCTTTGGCATGTATTGAGAGTTAAATATTATGTTTGGGCTGTACAAGATTATCCTATCCTCAGAAAGCTGCCATCTCCAGCTTCTTGGAATGACCTAAGTCTTCAGTAGTTTGTTGTAGTCTGAGGAGGATGGAGTACCATCTTCCATGGAGAGAAGAAGTGTGGCATCAAGGCCCTGCTCTTGAGGGTTGGGAGTGGAGGCAACAATTAACACTCTAATGCTTACAGATCCCAAAGGCACTCTGCCTGCCTTTCTAATTCAGCCACTCACACCTCATTAGGTTTGTATCTGAGCCAATTCTCGGGCACCTGTGAGCTTCTTCTCCTCAATTTCCCTCACAAACTAAACTGGTCCCTGGTGATCTTAGCCCAGAAACCAAGAAACTTAATCCCTGTGGTCCATCACTTTTTTGAGGAAGAGCACTCTTCAGAAAGCAACATAAACCTGGACTGAAGAACACATGACCATTTTTTCTGGTACTAATGAATGTTTGTTAATAGAGGTACTAAGAGGGGTGGTTGTAAGCAGAGGTTTTTTTAGGAGAGGTAGAAATAGAACTGATGGGATTTGTCAAAGAGTGAGTTGAACATATAAACCATGAATGCTGGAATCTTCTCACCCTGTTTAAAATAGCAAAGGTGGTTAAATAATACTGCTTTCCAGATGTTGGAGGCTTAATTATATTTTTGTTGTAAGAGTTTCTCAGTTCCAAACTTTAATAGTGACAGAGAGAAGGAAAATATGAAACAGAGGGGAATAGTGGAGATGATTGATTAATAATTAAAGATTGGAATTCTTATAGATGCATTTTGCATCTTTTTTTTTTTCAGGGAAACATTTACTAAACAAGCCCAGATGTGAATGATTATTAGATATTGATATTCTCGAACAAATAAGAGGAGTATATTACATCTGTGGACATAGCTTTAAAGTATCTTTTCTCACAGTATTTGGATTTTCCTTTCAGTGATAGGAATTTGAAATGTAAAATGATTAAATGGATTACTTGTGTTCATAAACATTAAGACTATGGCACTAGACAGTGGCACTAGAAATAAGGTCTCCTGACTACAGAATGAGCCATAGAAGTTATACTGTGGAAGGCTGCCAGGCTTAGGGAATTATACTACAAAAGAATACCCTAGTTTTACCTACAGGGGACAAGAGATACAAAGAAAATGAGCATTTACAAATGAAATCATGGTAACAGATATCATCAAAGGTGAATTTCAGATTTTCACATATTGGACAGTGTCTCTATAATTGGACTCAGCTTACATGAAAAGTCAGGCAACAAAAAAATACAGATATGAAATAGATAATAAAACCATGAAGAAGAAAAACTAGTTTCCCTCTCAGGGTATTAAACCATATTTGAAACTTCATCTAAGTGACCTTGGGATCTTTTGTTTCCAAATAATAGGTTGATGCAAATATTTCTGCTCTTGATAGATGAACTTAGTATATACAACATCCAAGTATTCACCTACAGGTCAGATGACTCTTTCTTTAAATTGAAGTGCCATTCTATTGACAACTCAACTGCCAAAAGGTATGATTCTTGTTTATTCTGACCAGCATGAAAGAAAACATAGCTTTAGGTTGTGGGCCTCACCTTCATGTGCTCTGCTTGCACATTTAGGACTTTTGTTTGAGTTCTTACAGAAGATGATTTGCAAACACTTTTATATATAGAGAAAAAAAGGTGTTGGCTTTTCATCCCTTAGCTGAAGGCATCGTCTCTACAGTGAATGGGTAATATGGAGATCATGTGGGTCACAGGCTCACCTATAAGCCTTCACACTGTTGGATAGATTGGATATTTGAGGTTTATCCATCCACACAGTCTTTGAACTGGCATGACTAATGGAAGAGATAGTTATTCTGAAATATAATTCTGAAAGGTATTACACTGGGGAGTTCTTCTGTAGTATATATACCTGCTAAGTTTCTCAAATTAATACTTCTTTCTAATGAGTATTAAAGAGCAAGATAACTTATGGCACTGACAGCAAGTATAAGTAGAAAGTATTGTTAGATAGTTTTAAATGTGTAACACACTGATCAAGGGCAGTTTAATAAAATGTGACAATAAATATGGAAAAGGAAAAGTATCCACGTGTCAAGCCCTGGGTACTTCCTTACAAAGGAAAATCAAGTATTTTGGAGTATTGTTCCACATAGTAGTAGTAGAAACTAAATGCAATTAAAATTGTTTAATGGGCTTCTCTGGTGGCTCAGTTGGTAAAGAATTCACTTGCAATGAGGGAGATTCAAGTTCAGACCCTGGGTTGGGAAGATGCCCTGGAAAAGGGAATGGCTATCCACTCCAGTATTCTTGCCTGGAGAATTCCATGGACCAAGAAGCCTGGTGATCCCATACATTCCAAGTGGTCGCAAGGAGTCGGACACAACTGAAGCAACTGGGCATGCATGTGCATAAGGTGATACACTAGTTCACACTAAGATTAGACACTTTGTATTTTAAAGCTCCTAATTAGTTTTATCTTTAGCCATTTTATGAAAAAGAAACTGCTAAACATAAAAGTAATAGATCTCAGGCATTAGTGGCAGTGCTTTCAGGAGATGGATTTTCATCAACTATTTCAATGACACCTATTGGGCAATATCACATAGTGTATTCTATTAGTTACAGCCACAGTAACTACCCTACATCCACCTCAATTCATAAAACACAAGCATGAGCATGTCCTTCCCTTACGGTGCTCATGTTTAAGGAGAGGAACTACAGAGGTGTGTAATTGCTCACTACAGTATTCTGAGCAGGCAGCAGAGCTTGCTTATTTTTGAGTAAACAAAGAAACTCAAAGCAGAGAGAGGTATTGAAGTTTGAACATATGACCATATTACCCAAAGGATATAAATAAGATTTATTAGTTTTATTTTTAAAATAAAATTTGTATTATTTTATGTATACAACATCATTATACACACACACACACACAGAGTGAAGTGATTACCATGATCAAGATAATTAACATATTGTTCTCACTTTTCTCTCACATAATTCCTTGTTTGTGATGAGCACCTAAAATTGAATTTCTTAGCAAATTCCAAGTATTAAGTGTCATACTAATAACTGTAGTCATCATGGTCTACTTTAGGTCTCTAGACTTTTTCACCCTCGATTAGGCACCTCTGTTTATTTGACCAACATTACCCCGTTTCTTCCACCTCCCGGCTCTTGGTAACCAAGCACCTTTCTGCTCTCTGTCTTTGATGTTGAGGTTCCACGTACAAGTGAGGTCATGCAGTTTTTCTCTTTCTGTGCCTGGCTTATTTCACTTAGCAGAATGTTTTCCAGGTTCACCTATGTTGGTACAAATGACAATATCTTTTTCCTTTTACGGCTGAAAAATATTCCATTTTTGTATGTGTATATACCATGATTTTTTAATCTGTTTGACTTTCCACAAATACTAAATTTGTTTCCATCTCTTATCTATCATGAATGATGGTGCAGTGATTTTGGGAGTACAGATAACTTTGAGGTACGATTTCATTTCCTTTGGCTACGTACAAAAGTGGAGTTGCTGGATCTTATGATGGTTCTATTTTGTGAAGAACCTGCATACTGTTTTCCATATTGGCCATACCAATTTACATACCCATCAATGGTGTAAAAGGGCTCTCTTTTCGTAACATCATTGCTAACACTTATCTTTTTTTTTTTTTCTCTTTGGTAATAGCTATCCTAACAGGTGTGAGGTTATAGCTCATTGTGATTTTGATTTTGATTTCCATGATAATTGGTGATGTTTATCTGTCAGCTATTTATATGTTAGATCTCTAGACTTATTAATCCTCATAAATATGTCTTCTTTGGAAAAATCTCTACTCGACTTCTGCCATTTTAAAACACCAGGCTGTTTGCTGTCCTTACTATTTATCTGTGGGAGTTCTTTGTATATTTTGGATATCAATGCTTTATTAGGTATATAGTTTACCAATTTTGTAGGCATTGACTTGGATCTTCATATTGCTTTGGGTGGTATTGACATTTTAACAATATTCTTCTAAGACATGAGCATGAGATATCTTTCAATTTAGCTATGTCTTATTTAACTTCTTTCTTCAATATTTATAATTTTTAGCACACACATCATTTTTCTTCTTGGTTAAATTTATTCCTAAGTATTCTCTTTGATGTGGGATTTTTTTCCCTTTGATTTCCTTTTTGGATGCAGTGATGTTGCCACAATGCCAGTAATTTTTGTTTGTTGATTTGCATCCTGCAATTTACTGAGCTCATTTTATTTATAGCAGTGTTTTGGTAGAGTCTAGGGTTTTCTGCATAAGATTATGTCATTTTCAGACAGAGATAATTTTACTTCTTTCTGGTTAGGATACCTTTTATTCCTTTTTTCTTGTCTGATTGCTCTTGTTAATATTTCTAGTATCGGATATAGATGAGAATGGACATCCTTACCTTGTTCTGAATCTTAGAGAAAAACTTGAAGTTTTTCCACATTGTTTATGACATTAGCTGTGGGCTTTTTATAAATGGCCTTTATTGTGTTCAGAAAGTTTCCTTTTATACCTGTTTTTTTGAGAGTTTAAATCATGAATGGCTATTAAACTTGGCCAGGTGCTTTCTCTGCATTTTTCCTTCTGCCGGCGTGATGTGTCATGTTGATTGATTTGGATATGTTGAACTATCCTTGCATTCCATAGATAAATCCCACTTGATTGTTGTATATAATCCTTTTCATGTATTTTTGAATTTTTGTTTGCTGTTTATTAAGAATTTTTGCATCTATGTTCTTTAAAGATGTTGGTCTTACCTCATGGTATCATTGACTTTGGTATCAGTATCGTGCTAGCCTGATAAAATGAATTTGGAAGTATTCTGTAGAGACAAGACACAGAAAGTGCTCACTTCCTTAGTCTCTCTGAGGACTACTAATTACCTGCCTTACAGGCTCGCAGATGCAGGGTAAATAGAAGCTTGACCTTAAGACAGCAACTGGGAAAATACGCAGTTAGTCCTTTCCATGGAGGGCTTCCCTGGTAGCTCAGATGGTAAAGAATTTGCCCGCAATGCAGGAGACATGGGTTTGTTCCCTGGGTCAGCAAGATCCCCTGGAGGAGGGCATGGAAACCTACTCCAGTATTCTTATCTGGGAAATCCCATAGACAGAGGAGCCTGGAAGGGTATGGGATTGCAAAGAGTCAGACACGACTGAGCAACTAAACATATGTGGTACTGTTGACTGCTGAGGCCCCAGATCTCAGAGTCAGGTGATTTGGGAGCCAGTCCCTCAGGTGGCAGCCATCAGAGTTGGTGTTCTTAATGTGTGATCCAGGGAATACTGGGAGTAGAGTTGGTATTCCTAATGTGTGATCCAGGGAATGCTGGGAGTTGTGGGATTCCTCCCATTTGTAAGGCAGTGTGTCAGTGGTGGCGTTCATGGGCATGAACATGTCTCAGATTCTTCTGCTTGTTTTGATGTGGATGTTTTCTCAATCATTCAGTGTATAAGAGCCTCTCAACTAGTTTCTGAATTTCTGTCTGAGGGAATTGATCTGTGTGTAGATGTTTATTTAACGTATCCATGGGAAGAGAGAAAAGTAGGAGTCTCTTATTCTGCCATCTTGTTGACATCCTTTCTCTGGTTTTATTGTCTATTAAAGGAGCACTGGGGCTTCCCTGGTGGCTCAGTGGTAAAGAATCTGCAGGAGATGCAGGTTTGATCCCTGGATCAGGAATATCCCCTGGAGGAGGAAATGGCAACCCACTCCAGTATTCTTGCCTGGGAAATCTCATGGACAGAGGAGCCTTACAGGCTACAGTTTGTGGGGCTCCAAAAAAGTCAGAGATGATTTAGCGACTATACAACAACAAAGGAGCATAAGGTACCTGGCAAAAATGTTTCAGTAGCCAGAGTTGTAGCAAATACTGAGAGGAGAACACAGACAAACTTATACAGGAGAAAGGGCTGAATAAAGCTGACACTCAGCTATGGTCATTGTTCAACACTGGTTTCCAGGAAGTAGATATTTCTCAGACGGGTCATGATTGAGGAAAGCAAAGTGAGGGGTAGTAATGAGAGTATCCTGATGTAGCAGAAATGAAGGAATTGTGTAAAGGGGAAGTCAGGTTGTGAGAAGGACATCAAGAAAGGTGTTTGTAAAAATCTATGTGTCTAATTCACGAATAAGAAGGCTATTTACTGAACTGCTTGTCTTGTCCTTTAAGAGTGGAAGCGTGAACACCTCTCTTCACCTTTCTGCTCAGAAACCCTGGCCTGACATCTATGGGGGTTCAGATAAGAGGCAAGCAGCCCTGCCTCTCCTCTCAGTCTCTCTCGCTGCCTTTATCTCCTGTTTTCTCTTGTTTTGTCCACTGAAAGGAAAGGAAATTAAAAATATGCAGGCTTGGAGGAAGAGTAAGAATGAGTCAGTGCTTCAGACATGTTAAAAAATTATTTCTGTTGTTCAGAATTGACCTTAAAACATATTAGATCTACTGAAAAGTGCTGCTAAGAAAAGAAAACAAGGTGGAAACTCGATTCTAATGTGTGTCTCCAAGAGTCCATACCTTCTCTGCCTTGAACAGTAAGAGAGGGTGCTTAGCCGTATGCTTTCCTTTCTTTCTTATATTGAGAAAGCCTAAACATTCATAACCTTCCTTGTTTTCTTTTAAGCCAATATAAAAATGGTAGATTACCAATAATAGTTAGTTGAAGATAAAAAATAAAACAAGGCCCAACTACAATTCTCTTTATCTGACTCATCCACCTAAAGGCTAAGAGACCAGAGTCTAGTAAAAACACTGAAAGGAAGAAAAAGTCCTCAGAATATCCCACTAAGCCCTAAGATTCATTAAATGTTGCCTACGGTTTTATTTTTTAAAACATCTATGTCTGAATCTGTAGAGGAGATATGAGGAAAGTCACATCTGTTACTTTACTTACCCCCAGACGGAGGTCATGTTACTACTACTTGTCATACTACTATTGAACTACTACCAGTAACAATTTGCAAGCACTTTCTCCAGAAGTCTCCTTCATTTGAGCTTAAATGTTCTGTGAGTTGCATAAGTCTGTTTCATAAATGGAAGTTTGTCACTAAACCAAGATCACATAGCTGCTAAATAAAATTAGGTTTCAAACCTGGGTTCACTGATTCCAGATCTTTCTGTAAGTCTCTCTCTGTTCCCAATATTTCCTTTTATAATAGATTTATCCAGTTCATCATGATGGGTCTAGCTGACATGTCTAATGCAGGCTTTAAAAAAAAAAATTCCAACCAAGTTTTTCTTCATTGTTTATCATTTTATCTATCACTGTCACTTACTATCCTTTACATATCTTAGAACCTGTTGTAAGCTGGTTAAGATATGGAGTTCTTAAAATTGCTCTGTGGTTCTCTTCAGACTTTAACTGAATCTCCTAGAGACCACATCATATTCTTATAAAAGCACTGGGCTGTCTCTGATACAGAGTTGATATAGTATGTATCAGTATAAAGCCTGTCATCTTGACCCACAAATGATCTGAAACATTTAAGGGTGGTTAATTTCATACAGTATGTATTGATAAAACATTATTTTTATGATTCTTTGACTGAATATTGAAGGCAAAGGAGAAGGGTGCATCTGAGGAATGATATGGTTAGATAGCATCATCACACGGAGAAGGCAATGGCACCCCACTCCAGTACTCTTGCCTGGAAAATCCCATGGATGGAGGAGCCTGGGAGGCTGCAGTCCATGGGGTCTCTAAGAGTCGGACATGACTGAGGGACTTCACTTTCACTTTTCACTTTCATGGATTGGAGAAGGAAATGGCACCCCACTCCAGTGCTCTTGCCTGGAGAATCCCAGGGACGGGGGAGCCTGGTGGGCTGCTGTCTATGGGGTCGCACAGAGTTGGACACGACTGAAGCGGCTTAGCAGCAGCAGCAGCAGCAGCAGCAGCAGCAGATCAATGGACATCACTTTGAGCAGCTCCGGGAAGTAGTGAAGCCTGGTGTGTTGCGGTCCATGGGGTTGCAAAAAATCAGACATGACTTAGTAACTGAACAACAAAAACGGTTCTTTGATTCAACAGCTTCTATTATTTCTGAGTCTCTGCAGATTAATAACCTCACATCTTTTAATGGGAGCAGATAACCAGACTTGGGTGAGAGAATTCATTCTCCTCGGCCTGTCCAGTGACTGGGACACTCAGGTCGCTCTCTTTGTCCTGTTCTTGGTTATGTACCTGCTGACAGTGCTAGGTAATGTCCTTATTGTTCTTCTGATCAGACTGGACAGCCGACTCCACACTCCCATGTATTTCTTTCTCACCAACCTCTCCCTTGTGGATGTCTCCTATGCCACAAGCATCGTCCCTCAGATGCTGGTGCATTTTCTTGCAGGACATAAAGGGATCCCCTCCGTGAGCTGTGCAGCCCAGTTATTCTTCTCCCTGGGCCTGGGTGGGACTGAGTTTGTTCTCCTGGCTGTGATGGCCTATGACCGCTACGTGGCTGTGTGCGACCCCCTGCGGTACTCGGTCATCATGCATGGAGGGCTCTGTGCTAGGCTGGCCATCGCATCCTGGGTCAGTGGCTCTGTCAACTCCCTCGTTCATACTGCCATCACCTTTCAGTTGCCTGTGTGCACGAACAAGTACATTGATCACATATCCTGTGAAATCCTAGCTGTGGTCAGGCTGGCCTGTGTGGATACTTCCTCCAATGAGGTCTCAGTAATGGTTTCTAGCATTGTGTTGCTGATGACACCTTTCTGCCTGGTCCTCCTGTCCTACATCAAGATTGTCTCCGCCATCCTAAAGATCCAGTCCACAGAGGGGAGAAAGAAAGCCTTCCACACCTGTGCCTCTCACCTCACTGTGGTTGTCCTGTGCTATGGACTGGCCATTTTCACTTACATCCAGCCCAATCCCAGCCCTTCTGTGCTTCAGGAGAAGCTGATCTCCGTCTTCTATGCCATTTTGACACCCATGCTGAACCCCATGATTTACAGTCTAAGGAATAAGGAGGTGAAGAGAGCTTGGCAGAAACTACTAGGACAATTATGTGGATTATTGTCGAAACTGGCAGCTTGAATCATGAGCATCACTTGGAGAAAGGAGCTTTGCCTGTGTGTTCTCTTACCCATCTGAGATATGAAGCCTTATAACTGCATTGCCTTGGCAACCAGGAAGGAGATGACAAAACATGTACTTTTGATGTTGGGTAGGAGGCTGAGTGACTGGGTTGGGTGTGGGATGTGGGGGTGTTTTTATGTCACAGCAGGATGTTCAGAGACAGTAAGCAGTGCTGAAATAGAACTTTCCACTGTTATCCACTCTATCCATTCGTATGATCCTAGAATATTGGAAGAAAATATTTATTGTTCTAATAGGAACATGAAAAAGTGTTGCAATTATGGACCCGTTCTTGGGTTTTACCTTGGAATACTGAATTATTCAACCACATTTTAAGGAGGTCATCTTATTTCCACTGGGAACAAAATGAATTTTCACGTGTGAACACTCGAAACATTATGTGCCATATATAGTCACACTTATTAATTGTGTGAGCCACTGTCTTAAGGAGCATGTTCCTATCAACTCTGATTGAAATGTTTTTTGCACAACTTATTGTGGATGTACAGTCTCTGTGTGAGTGATGGAAATAAATGAGAGGAGAAACATCAAATAAAGTTCTTTTTTTACTGCAATAAAGATATAATTGAGATTTTTGGGATTGATATTATTTAAGAAAAATGAGACAGCTGCTGCTAAATAGCATATGAATAATTTGGTAAGGAAACAATTGTATATATTGGGTACGTTTCAAAAGGTAAAATTGTAATTTTTGAAAATTCAGCAAACCTTTATTTGAACTTTTGGAAAAAAATAAGCAAATAAACAGGAAGATAAATGAATACAATGTTAAGACACAGTTAATCTAAGGAAAGTAGTTTCCTTGAATAAGCTAATGAAAGATAATACAGCTTTAATATGGATTTTGTACTATAAGGATAGGTCAGTCTACTGTGCAGATGTTATTCTCAAGTCTCCATATTAAAAGTGTTCTTGTACTCCTCTCCGCACACCTCACACACAAAGACACAAATCCCTACTTAAATCTTAACCCCCTATTTAAATCCCCTCTGTAAATCTTGTGAGCTGGCACTGCCTGTGAGTACAGCTTGTCTCTGAGGATAAACCTAAATAAGGTAAAAGGGGGAAGAAGTGATTAAACAAGGGAAAGGTAAGAGAGGAGATAAAGAATATGATAATAGTGGGTCTTCTCGCTCTCTTTAAGGAGTCTAAAAGAGAGACTTTCCTTATCTTTTTTGTCTCATTAAATTAGTTGCTTAGTTTTTGGTTGACTTGCATTTCGGCAGTGGTGATCAGTTGAGGGATTTCCATTGGCACCTATTCTCTGTGAAACATGGCTCTCATGGCTGAGAGTGCAGAGGAGGGAGGGAGAGACGAAGGTGTGAGATGTGAGAATGGTGAAGGATAACAGCCCACAGTGGGATACAGACAAGTGTGCCTCTTTCACTTGCGGACACCACTCTCTGCCTCAAGTATCTTTAAATTTCATCCTCAGTATCTTCAATTACAAGGTCAGAAAGGTCACATTTTCCCTCTAATTTGACCGACTTTATTCTCAGCCCTCTCAAAGTTACTACATATGATCATTTTGTGGACACTGACTTTGTCAAAGACAATACTATGGGTATTGTGTGGTATCAAAGTTGTGTTTAGATATGGCCACTTGTTGTTGTTCACTGGCTAAATTGTGTCCAACTCTTTGCAACCCCATGGACTGCAGCAGCCAGGCTTCCCTGTCCTTTACAGTCTCCTGAAGTTTGCTCAAATTCATGTCCGTAGAGCAATGATGCTATCTATCTCATCCTCTGTTGTCCCCTTCTTTTGCATTCCATCTTTCCCAACATCAGGGTCTTTTCAAATGAGTTGACTCTTCACATCAGGTGGCCAAAGTATTGGAGCTTCAGTTTTAGCATTAGTCCTTCCAATGAATATTCAGAGTTGACTTCCTTTAGGATTGATTGGTTTGATCTCCTTGAAGTCCGAGGGACTTTCTCTTGTTTTCTCTAACACCACAATTCAAAAGCATCAATTCTTCAGTGTTCAACCTTTGTTATGTGCAACTCTCACATCATACATGACTACTGGAAAAACCATAGCTTTGGATGCATACACCTTTGTTGGCAAAGTGATGTCTCTGCTTTTTAATACTCTGTCTAGGTTTGTCATAACTTCCCTTCCAAGGAACAAGCATCTTTTAATTTCATGACTGCAGTCACCATTCACAGTGATTTTGGAGCCCAAGAAAATAAAGTCTGTTACTGTTTCATCTATTTGCCATGAAGTGATGGAACTGGATGCCATAATATTAGTTGTTTAAATGTTGAGTTTCAAGCCAACTTTTTCACTTTCCTCTTTCACCCTCTCAAAAGACTTTTTAATTCCTCTTCACTTTCTGCCATCAGAGTGGTATCATCTGCATATCTGAGGTTATTTATATTTCTCCCAGATATCAGGATTCCAGATTCTGATCTATTCAGCCAGGCATTTCACATGATGTACTCTGTATAGAAGTTAAATAAGAGGGTGACGATATATAGCCTTGCCATACTCCTTTCCCAGTTTGGAACCAGTCCCTTGTTCCATGTCTATTCTAACTGTTGCTTCTTGACCTGCATATAGGCTTCTCAGGAGACAGGTAAGGTGGTCTAGTAGTTCCATCTTTTTAATAATTTTCCACAGTTTGTTATGATTCACACAGTGAAAGGCTTTAGTATAGTCAAAGATTGAGTCAATGAGATATGGCCACTACCTCAGGAAACATACAATCTTCTAGGGAAGGTGTTGGAAAACTCTTTCTGTGTTAGGCCAGATAGAAAATTTTCAAGGTTTTCTGGGTCATACATTCTACATTACAGCTAATTCAGCTCTCTCATAATAGCACTAAATAGCCATAGATAATGTATAAAAAAAAGAATAAATGTTGCTGGTACCAATAAATCTAAATATAGGGATACTGAAATTTGAATTTTATATAATTTTTACATTATAAAATCTTCTTTTTTTAAAACCATTTAAAAATATAAAAAAATTATTTTCCCATGGACCATACAAAACAGTGGCGGACCAAGTTTGACCTATGAGCAATAGTTTGCCACAATATTATAAGGGAAATGGAACAAAATTGCAACACAAGGTATACACATAAAGAGCACTGATAAGGGATTCTTTCAGCATATAGACTGAGGTCATGATGGTGAAGAGAAAATGAAGTAGTTCTCACTTCAGTTTGCATTTCAGAAAGCATCTCATTTCTCATCATCATTTAGGTTCATTTGCCCAAGATCTAAGGACTCCAAACTAATGGGTGAATGCAGGGCACAAATCACATATTAGCATCATTCTTAGATATCTGCTTAATATGAATTGAATGATTTATATTACTCCTTAGCCCTAGAAACATTTAACCACAATGATAGGTCTTCTGGGGACACAAGCTATCTGTACTATCTGTTATTGTGATATCTGGGACCATCAAGCTCTCCCTTATTCTTCCCACTAAAATTCAGGCTTTCGAGGCCTAATCCTAATATATAAAATATAGATCCTATAAAATATACACGACCAAGTGGTGTCTTGCCAGAGTGATGTGGTTTGGTTGTCCTTCTAACATCAAATTTGGGTTAAGCTACTTTCAGCAAAATCTGATCCTCGGTACCATGAGATTTTTTTTCCCATTTCATGGAAATTATTGCTGTATGCATGCTATTGCCTGACTTCTTTGAGTCTTCTACATAGTCCTCATCAAAGTATAGCAGGATAACAAAACAAGAAGTGTGATCCTGGACAAGTTATAAAACCTCTCTAAGAATCAGCTCTCTTCTTCATAAGTTGCAAAGAATAATAAGCTCTTTGTGAGAAGTTTGCGAGGATTCAATGAAATATTATATGTAAAGTACTTAGTAAAATGACTAAGGATAAGGAATGATTAGAGAAAAGAAATTTCATATACATTTGGTGGGCATATAATTGGAACATCTGTTTTCACAAAACTGACAATATTAGCTAAAGCTGGACACACACATAATCTGTGATATAGCAATCCACTACTGGAAAACAGAAATGAGGACATTTGTGGGACAAAAGATGAGTGTGTGTGTGTGTGAATGTTCATAGGAGTGTTCTTATCAACAGCAGCAAAGCAGAAACAAACTAAATGTCCATCCATGGGATAGATATCAGATTTGAGATGCTTTCAGTGGGTAGTAACTTTTTGAAGTATTTTCAGAATGAGGGCAGACTTGTAGATGCAAAAATGCATAATTTGACAATGCCCAGTTAAAAGGAACCCCCTCCTCCAATAGTAAGGCAAAATGGGGAAAGGTCCCATGAAATAGCTGCATATGATTATAGCCCATGTATAATTTAGAACCTTGTTACAGGAGATATTGCTCAAAGATATCTGAGCAGTCTGTGAATAATGGGACACCATGGACAGAAAGTCATGGGCAAATTTTAACTTCCTTAAAGTGAAACTTCACCAAAGGCAGAAGAATGTCTCCAGGGGAACCAGGGCTTCAGATGCTCCTCTCTTTTCTGGCTCATTAAAAAATTATTCTCACTTGTAAATTCTTTAAAAGCAAGTAAGAGTTTCAGGTGAGAGAATTACCATATAGAGAAAGAGAAAAAACAACAGAAACCTAATAAGCATAGCATAATTGGCCTGCAGAGATTTTGTCTCTGAGGGAAAAGAAGATCCCACATCTTGCCCAGCCCAACTCTTCCTGAGCCAATGCTGGCCTCTTGGTCCTGGAAGTAGGGCAGTCATGATCAGAGGCTCTCCACTGGGTTCTTAGGTTTATGGTCAAGAAGCGATGATTTCCTTAACACACAGCTTCTTTCTGGGCTCATGTGACAGTTGGGTTGATTTTAGTTAGTATAGAGATAAAGCTCACATTTGAACGATTTGTTGCAAGAAAATACATTTGAATAGCCAAACTGGCGAGAAATTTCTCTTGAATACCTCTGAGAAAGGAAGTACCTAGCACAGGGCTTTTACTGCATTCATGGAGTCATTGAACATAAGTTACTATAGGCTGTTTCCTGTGTCACATTGCACCCCCAGCACCTGTACGCTGCCGGAAATCTGGACCAGAGGACAGGTTCGTGTTAACCAGCTCATTCTTAAACAGTGATGGTCAAAAGGTGGTAACCTCAGCTGAATAACTGGATTTAAACTTTCTGTCGCTCCAAGCAGTGTAGGTATGCATTAGGAAGTAGGAATCAGGTGGGGATAGCAACTTAGCCAGTTAACATTTGGGAGAAATCTCAAGCTTTCCTGCCAGCTTCTTTTTTGAGAAGAACGTTTCTTTAGGGAGATTGAATCGCAGTTCTAGGAAGGAAAGGTGGTTCAGGAATGCTGTTTGTTTTATTGGTATTGTCATAACACTGCCACCTTACTTTCGAAAGTCTTTTTTTAACTTTTATTTATGTATTATATTTTCAAAATTTTTAATCATTTTACTTATTTTGCTGTTGAATCTTTATTTTTGATTAAAAAATTATACTTTTTACTACTGATGTCATATGCTAATTCCATCACTCTTCCTACTTCCCTCACTCCAATGAATTGGGACAGATTTGAATGTATGCTGTGTTTAGACAGATGAAGAAACTACAGCTAGACTCCCAAATTCACGGGTTCCACATCTGTGGATTCACCAACCATGGATTGAAAATATTAAAAATAATTCTAGAAAGTTATCAAAAGCAAAATTTGAATTTGCTGCATACTGGCAACTATTTACATCACATTTACTTTGTATTAGATATAAGTAATCTAGAGATGATTTAAAGTGTACAAGAGCATGTGTGGTTATATGTAATAACAGGCCACTTTATATAAGGGAGCTGAACATTCATGGATTTTGGTGTTCACTGGAGTCCTGGAACCAATCCCATGGATACTGAGGGGCAAGAGTAGGTAATGATAGTTGAACTGGGAAATGCAAGTTCATGGACAAAGCAGTTCATTCACCCCAGGGTATGGCTCTTCAAAAACATGAAGATGATATGGAAACGTGACATGCTAACAATGAGTTTTTCTATTTGTATCAATAACTTGCTGAGCCTTTAAGGGAAATTACTGACCCAAGAACAGGGATTACTGTATTTTCTTTGTCAAGCCCTTAACTATTATTTGTTTTTAAGAGGTGAAAGCCTCAAAACCACAAGAGATTATCATCAGATTTTTCAGCAAAGTCTCCTTATTTGGTTCCTGAGAATACCTTAAATAATCATCAGCTACCTCCTGGATTGTTTTGTTTTGCTTTTCTTTCAGCCCTCTCCCAGAGAACTTGTGCTACATGAATTGTTTTGTGCATTATAGCAGGATTAAAGACTACCTCATGTACCTTTCTAGAAATATTATCTATTAAAATGTTATAGGTACATGGTCACATTCCACTGACAGGTCTCAGATTTTTCCCTTTGAAGTCACTTACCTTTCTCTGGTACCTGAGGTCTTCACCAGTGATAATTTCATATACCTACTTTTCCCTTTTTAATGGGGATAAAAAGGTAGGTTTCCTCTTTATTTGATAGAAACATTACAAAGTGACTTGCTAATTGGAAGCTCTAGAGTAAATTCTAAAGAATTAAAGAACATTTTGTACTTTTATTGCCTTCTCTTATAACTTACATAAATTATCTCTTGAAGTGGGAATGGTTTATCAAGCTTAATTCATTCATAGACGATAGAAAGATTATCAAATGCAAATTTCCATAGACCCTTCTCTGCTGGGTGGCACTTTTGGCATCTTATTTATCTGCAGTTATCTGCCCTGATTGTCATGAATGCCTTCAAAACAAAGTATGATTTTCATCATATATTCAATGACCCTCTCTGATCACAGGCAGCAAGGAGGTAAATTTTTCTTGGGATAGCTGTGCTTATATTTCACTTTCTCTACCCAAAGGAGAGAATAATTTGAGGGGCAGAGCACGTGGAAAATCTAGAGTGGGCTTTGTTCGGCCTGTGAGGTTCCCGGAAATCACTTGTGATTTGAATAAGGCCCAAGTAAGATTACTAAGCATTCCAGAGATAATACTCAAGGTCTTGCGCTTTCTGAAGTACTAATATATCAGCAGGATTAGAAAGGTTGAGGGTGGAATTGAGCAGGGTAGGCTATTACTTTCTGGCCATGTTAGGCACAGTAGAGGAAGCATAGCATGAGGATGAGAAAAAACAAAATTTTATAAGGCACAGGGGACAGTCACGTACTTCGGATGGAGATAAAAGTAAAGAGGGTTAAAGGAAAGAGGTAATCACCAGTCATTTCACTGAGTTAACTTTGATTTTTCCATTACATTTTGTAGTCTCCAAACCACAACAATCCCTACCCAGAATATATAGAAATAGAATTGGAATGAATGTGCAACCAGTTTCCCCTTATTGTTTAGTTAATAGGCTAGCGCGTGTGCAACTATCTGAGCTTTTATCACTAAGGAAGATGGTTAATGCATCTTTGTTTCTTGACATCCTCTGTTGTTGATCCCATGCATTGCGGTTCTTTCAAGGGAGGAGAAATACAATAGAGAAGATTCTTCCCCCTTATTCTCTCAACCAGATAAAAGACAAATAGGTGAAGGTTTCTCAAAACTGAGTCTGATTACTCAGGTCTTCGTTTTTCATCTCACTGAATTGGAGATGTGATTTTTGACAATTTTTAGCTCCTAAAACCTATTTTATATTTGTTACCTTCTAACTTATAACACAAAATTTGTGATTCTTAAAAGGGTGGAAATTTAATCTCTCATTTTCACAATCAAAGAATCCAGAAGTATTTTGTACTTTTTGTAATTAAAACCATTCATCCCTGTTAGGTTCCATTCAATATGGATTTTGAGATCATAAGAAGGGAAAAACTGGTATCTAACAAAGAAGTAAACAAACTCCAGTTAGGAGCTGGCTTTAATGAAAAAAATAGCATTTTACAGTTAACATTTTTAACTCAATTATCTAAGCATGTTAATGAAAATCTTCCCACTTAAGGAATGAGAAGAGTTTTCTATTCTCCTTGGATCTGAGCCACATCGTGCATTCTACGGTGGTCCCAAACCCAGAAGGAGACACATGATTTGAAAACGCACACCACTTAATATTGGACGGCTGTTTTGTCTAAATGACCTCATAAGATCCTCTGGCACCTTAAGTTTCTAGTCTTTTTCGATTTATAGCTTGGGTTTGGTCTTCAGAGACCCATGGGCAGGGAAAACCAGACATGGATGAGTGAGTTCATTCTTCTGGGGCTGTCCAGCCTCTGGGAGACGCAGGTCTCCCTCTTTGTCCTTTTCCTGGCCATGTATCTGGTGACCGTGCTGGGGAACTTCCTGATAATCCTCCTTATCAGACTGGACAGCCGGCTAAACACACCCATGTACTTTTTCCTCAGTGTCCTGTCGTTTGTGGACGTCTGTTATAGCAACAGCACGGTCCCCCAGATGCTCGTTCACTTCCTGTCAGCCCGGAAGTCCATTCCGTTCTACAGCTGTGTGCTCCAGCTGCTTATCTCCTTGGCAATGGGCAGCGCAGAGTTCTTCCTGCTGGGGGCCATGGCCTATGACCGCTACGTGGCAGTGTGCCACCCCCTGCACTACACGGTCATCATGCACGGAGAGCTGTGCCTGGGGCTGGCTGCAGGCTGCTTGGCGGCTGGTTTCATGAATTCGCTGATGCAGACAATCATCACCTTTCAGCTACCTCTGTGCCGTAAGGTTGTTAACCACTTTGCCTGTGAGATGTTGGCTATGCTGAGGCTGACCTGTGTGGACACCTCCTTCAACAAGGTCATGGTGGCCGTCTCAGGATTTGTGGTCATCATGCTTCCCTGTTTTCTTGTTCTATTCTCCTATGGGCATATAGTCGCTACCATTCTGCGTATTCGCTCTGCCCAGGGGCGCCGCAAAGCGTTTGGGACCTGCGCCTCTCACCTCACTGTGGTTTCCATGTGCTTTGGCACAGCCATCTTCACATACTTGAGACCCACGGCTGGCTCCTCCGCAGAACAGGAGAAGAGGGTTGCTCTGTTCTATGCTGTGGTGACCCCAATGCTGAATCCCTTAATCTATAGCTTGAGAAACAAGGAAGTGATGAGCGCCTTTAAAAGAGTGTTGAGGAAATTTAGTGAAAAAAGATAACGATTCAAAGAATTTCTCCTTCCCTCCAACAGCCCATAAAATGACATTTTAATTAAAGAGAAGATGATGGATGTGCCCTTTCTCCTCAGAACTGCTGACAAGGCAGGTCATGGTGAACAAGCTTTTCTAGACTGACTTTCCACTTTCATCCACATTTGGACCATGTGCATCACGACTGCAGTAAACAGTCTGCCTCCAACACAGGGGATGTAGCTTCAATCCCTGGGTCAGGACAATCCCCTGGAGGAGGGAATGGCAACCCACTCCACTGTCCTTGCCGGGGAAATCCCGTGGACAGAGGAGCCTGGCAGACTGTAGTCCATGGGGTCACAAAGGAGTCAGACGTGATTGAGCAAAACAACAGCAACAACAACAAATTTTTTAAAGCCTTTAATTCTTATGCTGCAGTCTTCTGGATAACCTCTCCTAGACTTCATATCGCCCTTTTTACTTTCAAATTCTTCTTGTATGTTCCCTCGGAAAATGCAGTATAAATAAAAAATTTCAGGGTGGGAACAGCAGGACTTTATGTGGCTTTGAAAACTAACCTCTAGTTTCCTCAATTATAAAAACAAGTGATCATAACCAGTGATGTGATTATTTTGAAGATTATAAATTATCTATGTAAAATACCTAGTAGGGTGGTGGCATAGAGTATATATTCAACTATTTTTTTAAAGTAGGATTACACAATTGTAGGGTTACATGTTATGCAAACCTCTCTCTATACAACTACTCAAAATGAGTTTTTTTCCTTTTGCTATGGCTCTAGTAGATCACTGTTCTATGTCTGCTCCAAGTAATTACTTTACCCAGAACTATGGCATTTATTCATTCATCCATCCATGCATGTGTCTCTACCTAACTATGTGTGTCTCTACCTAACTACCCACGTATCTATCTCTTATGTATCTTTTTAGCTCCAGGCCAGGCAAGACCTTTCATGTGATCTCCAAGCACATGTATCAATGTTTGCTTTACTCCTTCACTTACATTATATAAATCTCATTCTTCAGTTCAGTTCAGTCGTTCAGTCCTGTCTGACTCTTTGCGACCCCATGAATTGCAGCACGCCAGGCCTCCCTGTCCATCACCAACTNTGTTTCCATTGATTCCCCACCTATTTGCCATGAAGTGATGGGACTGGATGCCATGATCTTAGTTTTCTGAATGTTGAGTTTTAAGCCAACTTTTTTGCTCTCCTCTTTCACTTTCATCAGGAGGCTCTTTAGTTCTTCTTTGCTTTCTGCCATAAGGGTGGTGTCATCTATATATCTGAAGTTGATGTTTCTTCCAGCAATCTCGATTCCAGCTTGTGATTCATCCAGACCAGCATTTTGCATGATGTACCCTGAATATAAGTTAAGTTAGCAGGGTGACAGTATACAACTTTGACATGCTCCTTTCCTGATTTGGAACAAATCCTGTTGTTGCATGTCCAGTTTTAACTGTTGCTTCTTAACCTGCATACAGATTTCTCAGGAGGCAGGTCAGTTAGTCTGGAATTCCTATCTGTTTCAGAATTTTTGACAGTTTGTTGTGATTCACACAATCAAAGGCTTTGGCATAGTCAATAAAGCAAAAGTAGATGTTTTCCTGGAACTCTTGCTTTTTTGATAATCCAGTGGATGTTGGCAANTTGCTTCTTAACCTGCATACAGATTTCTCAGGAGGCAGGTCAGTTAGTCTGGAATTCCTATCTGTTTCAGAATTTTTGACAGTTTGTTGTGATTCACACAATCAAAGGCTTTGGCATAGTCAATAAAGCAAAAGTAGATGTTTTCCTGGAACTCTTGCTTTTTTGATAATCCAGTGGATGTTGGCAATTCTGTCCTTTATTGTGCTCATCTTTGCATGAAATGTTCCCTTGGTATCTCTAATTTTCTTGAAGAGATCTCTAGACTTTGCCATTCAATTGTTTTCCTCTATGTCTTTGCAAGGATCACTGAGGAAAGCTTTATTATCTCTTCTTGCTATTCTTTGGAACTCTGCATTCAAATGGGTATATCTTTCCTTTTCTCCTTTGCCTTTGGCTTCTCTTTTCTCAGGTATTTGTAAGACCTTGTCAGACAATCATTTTGCATTGTTGCATTTCTTTCTCTTGGGGATGGTCTTGATCCTTGCCTACTGTACAGTGTCATGAACCTCCATCCAGTCTTCAAGCACTCTATCAGGTCTAATCCCTTTGTCATTTCCACTGTATAATTGTAAGGGATTTGATTTAGGTCATACCTGAATGGTCCAGTGGTATTCCCTACTTTCTTCAATTTAAGCCTGAATTTGGCAATAATGAATTCACAATCTGAGCCACAGTCAGCTCCCAGTCTTATTTTTGCTGACTGTATAGAGCTTCTCCATCATTTGTTGCAAAGAATATAATCAATCTGATTTCAGTATTGACCATCTCGTGATGTCTATGTGTAGAGTCTTCTCTTGTGTTATTGGAAGAGAGTGTTTGCGATGACAAGCACATTCTCTTGGTAAAACTCTGTTATCCTTTGACCTGCTTCATTTTGTACTCCAAGGCAAAATTTGCCTCTTACTCCAGGTATCTCTTCCATGCCAAGATGATGGAGGAATAAGATGGGGAGATCACTTTCTCCCCCCCCAAATTCATCAAAAGATCATTTGAATGCTGAACAACTTCCACAAAACAGCTTCTGAACACTGGTGAAGGACACCAGGCACCCAGAAAGGCAGCCCATTCTCTTTGAAAGGAGGCAGGACAAAATGTAAAAGACAAAAATAAAGAGACAAAAGGGTAGGGATGGAGACCTGTCCTGGGGAGGCAGTCGTGAAGGAAGAGAAGATTTCACATGGTAGGAACCCCTCTCACAGGCAGGTATGTGGGGTTTTGGAATCTCAGAAAGCAACATAACAGGAAAAAAAAAAAAAAAAAAGAAATAAAAAAAACAACCCACAGACTACATGCCTAACCATAACTGCAGAAAAGAGAACTTTCCCTGTGAAAGGCTCTAACCTAACAACCTAAGGTGCAGCCTGACTTGCTCACAGAACAAAAGACTGAGCCAATACCAAGGGGGAGCTGGCCAGCTCCCCTCACCCAGACGCAGAGAGGCAGGCTTGTGACAGCCAAAGCCAGAAGGCAAGGGGCTACTACAATCTCAGTCCCAGAAATGGCATCTTGCATAAAACTGTGAGCAGACTCCCAGCTGCTAACCTCATCTTCCTGAGATCCTGGATGGTTGACATCTGCCAGGAGGGTCACAGCCTGAGGCTAGCTCTCCAAAGAGACATACAGCCGCACCTGAGACAGTTCTCTTGTGGAGTGCCTGGGAAACCAAGTGTTTAGGATAGGAGGTGATTAAGATGCATGGGCCATGTGGGAGAGTCAGTCCCCAAGCATTTGGCCACCTGAGCTGCTCAGACCTGGGAAGGGCACGAAACACACGCCCAATACACAGACTGAGCCAGAACTGTGTATGAGTGTCTCCTATAGAGGTACGGGTCAGCAGTGGCCTGCCACAGGGGCTCTGGGTGCAGCAGACCTGGCTGTAGCATAAGCCCTCGTGGAGGTCACCATTAACCCCACCATAGAACCACCAGAACTTACACAGGACTGGGGAAACAGATTCTGGGAAGGCAAAAACAGAACCTTGTGTACACCAGACCCAGGAGAAAGGAGCAGTGACCCCACAAGAAACTGGCCCGGACATGCCCGTGAGTGTCCAGGAGTCTCCAGTGGAGGCCTGGGTTGGCGGTGGCCTGCTGCAGGGTCAGAGGCACCGAGTGTGGCAGTGCATGCATGGGACATTTTGAGGGAGGTCGCCATTATCTTCATTACCTCCATCATAGTTTGGCCTCAGGTCAAGCAACAGGGCGGGAACACAGCCCTGCCCATCAGAAAATTGGATTAAAGATTTACTGATGGGCCCTCCCATCAGAACAAGACCCAGTTTCCCCCTCAGCCAGTCTCTCCCATCAGGAAGTTTCCATAAGCCTCTTATCCTTATCCATGGAGAGGGCAGCAGAATGAAAACCACAATCACAGAAAACTAACCAAACTGATCACATGGACCACAGCCTTGTCTAACTCTGTGAAACTATGAGCCATGATGTGTAGGGCCACCCAAGATGGATGGGTCATGGCAGAGAGTTCTGATAAAATGTGGTCCACTGGAGAAGGGAATGGCAATCCACTTCAGTATTCTTGCCTTCTCACCCCATGAGCTGTCTTTCTTCTTACCTTGGTATTTATTTTTTTCCAAAGAACTTATCTATTCTATTTGCAATTAATTCATTTTTAAATGTCTGTCTGTCATCCTTCCACTGCCCCAGAATATAAGCCCCTTAAGAATAGAGGTCTTTGTTTGGTTCAAGAATATATCATAGTGTCTGTCTCATAATTACCAAACAATAAATATTTTCTGGGTGAACCATATTGTCAGCCTTTTGGATTTCTATTGCTATACACTGCGATCATTTTCCTTTAGTTTTCTACCATTTCCTTGTTGGTATGTACATTATAGACATGAATCCTTTTCTGTTATACCATTGCAAATATATACCTCTGATATGTCACTTCTGTGAATTTTATTCATGGAGTCCTTTGTTGAATGAAAAATCTTCACTTTGATAGATTACATTTGGATTACAATTTATCATACTTTGTCCAATGATTTAAACTTACAAAGTTTTGTTTTTCTAAAAAAATCTTCAAATCTAGGTCATAAAATATTCTATTTTATTTAATTAAGTTTTCTACTTTCACCTTTCACAGCATTTCTTTAGTTTATCTCTAGCATTTTAATTTCCTTAGACATCTATTTCTACATAAGTTGTTTCAAGTGTAAAACATAGTGTTTTGACATTTGTATACATTACATACTAATCACCATGGTAAGTCTAATAACCATCTATTATGAGACAAAACTATTATTAATTACTGACTCTATTTCCTATGCTGTCCATCACATTCCAGGGCTTATTTATTTTGTAACTGCAAATTCATACCTCTTAATCTCACTCACCTGTTTCTCCCAAACTCCCACTCGTCTTCCAATCACTGTTTTTGTTTTTTCCTCTTTATGTGTGAGTGACTTTATGTTTTTGTTTCACTGGTTTGTTTCTTTGCTTTAGATTCCACATATAAGTAAAATCGTACAACATCTGTCTTCCTTTCTCTGGCTTATTTTACTTAGCATAATATCCTCTAGGTCCATCTATATTGTCACAAATGGCAGAATTTCATTCTTTTTTATGGTTGAGTAATATTTCATTTTGTATATACATATATACTATATCATCATTATTCTTTCATCTGTTTATTAGAACTTAAGGTACTACTGTATCTTGGCTACTGTAAATAGTGCTGCAGTTAATATAGGTGTACATATATCTTTTTGAATTAATGTTTGTTTTCTTTCAGAAAACATCTAGAAGTGGAATTGCTGTATTGGGTAGTAATATTTTTAATTTTTTGAGGAAACTTCACACTGTTTTCCATAGGGCTGCACCAATTTACATTCCTACCGATATGGAAACTTCATTCAGGGTTCTTTTTTCTCCCTATCCTTGCCAATAATTGATATTTGTTGTCTGTCTGTCTATAACCACTCTGATAGGCTACATGAGGTGAGGTGATATTGTGGTTTTCAATTGCATTTCTCTGATGATTAGTGATGTTGGGCATCTTTTCTTGTGTTTCTTGGCCATCTGTATTTCTTCTATTCATATCCTGTGACCATTTTTCAATAGAACTTTTAAAAAATATTGAATTGTGTGATTTATTTATATATCTTGGATATTAACCCCTTATCCAGTGTATTATTTGCAAGTATTTTCTCTCATTCAATAGGTTGTCTTTTTTGTTGATGATTTCTTTCCTTGTGAAAAAGTTTTTTAGTTTGATGTAATCCCATTTGTTTGATTTTGCTTTTGTCTCTCTTGTCTGAGGAGATAGATACACAAAAATATTGCCGAGACTGATGTCAAAGAGTGTACTGTCCATGTTTTCTCCTAGAGTCTTATGGTTTCAGGTCTTATATTTAAGTCTTTAACCCATTTAAAGTTTGTTTTTGTATATGGTATAAGGAAAAGGTCCACTTTAATTCTTTTGCCTATAGCTTTCCAGTTTTCTCAACACCATTTATTGAAGAGAATGTCTTTTCCCCATTGTATATTCTTTCCTCTTTTCTCATAGATTAATTGACCATAGATATGTGAGTTTATTTCTGGGCTTTCTATTCTGTTCCACTGAAGTGTGTGTATGTGTGTGTGTGTGTGTGTGTGCCTGCCTGTACCATACTGTTTTGATTATTGTAGCCGTGTAGCATAGTTTGAAACCAGGGTGCATGATACTTCTAGCTTTGTTCATCTTTATTAAGATTGCTTTGGTTGTTTAGAGTCTTTTGTGGTTCCATATACATTTAAAAGTTTCTTGTTCTAGTTCTGTGAAAAATGCCATTAGTGTTTTGAAAGGGATTGCATAGAGTTTGTAGATTTCTTTTGGTAGTGTAGACATTTTAACAATATTAATTCCTTTCATTACTGAGCACAGCATATCTTTCCATTTATTAGTGTCATCTTCAATTTCTTTCCGGAGAAGGCAATGGCACCACACACCAGTACTCTTGCCTGGGAAATCCCATGATGGAGGAGCCTGGTAGGGTACAGTCCATGGGGTCGCAAAGAGTTGGACATGACTGAGCGACTTCACTTTCACTTTTCACTTTCCTGCATTGGAGAAGGAAATGGCAACCCACTCCAGTATTCTTGCCTGGAGAATCCCAGGGACGGAGGAGCGTGGTGGGCTGCCGTCTCTGGGGTCGCACAGAGTCGGACACAACTGACCGACTTAGCAGCAGCAGCTTCTTTCATCAGCATCTCCTTGGTATTTTTATTTGTAGGTTTTTTTTTTTTCTTCTTGGTGCAATAGTAAATGGGATTGTTTTTAAATTTCTCTTTCTGATAATTCTTCATTAGTGTATAGAAATGTCACAGATTTCTATATATTTTATTTTGTATCCTGCAACTTTACTGAATTCATTTATTAGTATTAATAGTTGAAGAGTGGGATCTTAGGGGCTTTCTATATAGTATCATGCCATTTGTAAATAGTGAATTTTGCTTCTGTCCTCCATTCTGGATGCCTTTTATCTCTCTCTCTTGCTCTCATTTTTTTTTTTTTTTTGGTCAGATCACTTCAGCTATTACTACTGCAGCTATATTAAAGCAAAGAATTAGCTTCTCTAGAATATATCAAAGCAATGTGTGTGATCAGTCACTTCAGTTGTGTCTGATTCTGTGACTGCATGGACCACAGCCCACCAGGCTCCTCTGTCCTTGGGATTATCCTGGCAAGAATTCTAGAGCGGGTTGCCATGCTCTCCTCCAGGGGGTCTTCTCAACCCAGGATTTGAAGCCACATCTCCTGCATTGCTGGTGGATTCTTTACTGCTGAGCCATGGGGGAAGCCCAATACTATGTTGAATCAAAGGGGCAATAGTTGGCACACTTATGTTGTTGATCTTACAGGAAATGCTTTCAGCTTTTCATTATTGAGTAAGTTAGCTGTGAGTTTGTCATATATGGCCTTTGTTATGCTGACATGTTTTCTCTATAGTTAGCTATATATAGCATGATATATTCCATATAAATTTTGAGTAATTTCTTAAAGTTCCATGAAACATTTACCTGAAATTTTGATTAGGTTTACTTTGAGCTTAGAGATTCATTTTGGAGCATTGACATCTTTATAATATTAAATTGCCCAATCCAAAGCATGAAATGTATTTTTAGTTCAGATAATCTTTAATGTTTTATTTGGAGTTTTCACATATTCTCCATATTTTTAAAATAAATATCTGTTAAACATGTTATATGCCAGACAATCTTCTGGGTGTTGTGGATCCAGCAATGAAAAGCATACGGAAATGTCTGCCTTCATGGACATTGTGGTGCTGGTTTAGTTACTAAATTGTGTCTGAATGTTATGTTTTACTTAAAGGAAAATAGATAGTAAATATAGGAAATAAATAATCAATACAGTGTGACATAATTACTATGGAGAAAAATAAAATGAGGAAAGTAGATAAATAACACAGGAGGACTGAAAGTATTGACAGAGAGTGCCACAGAATTCATGTATATACTCTGCTGAGAAATTCCTAATTACTTTATAATTTATAATTCCTAAATACTTCACAATTATTATATGGGATATTTTATTTTACTTTTTTAGTTGGTTATTGCTGGCATACAAAAATGCTATTGATTTCTGTAAGGTGGTCTTAATCTAGTTCTCTTTCATAGATTGTTGAAACACTGTTCCTGGTTTATAGTCATATCATCTATAATCCATCTTAATCTATTTCCTTTTCCTGTATCATAGTCTAAAACCTCTAAGGTCATATGAAAAAATAGCCATGATGGCTGGTATTCTTTCTTATTCCTGATCTAAAGGCAGGAATCTACAGATTCTCCATTAAATACAATATTCTCTGTAGATTTAGGGTATTTAATTTGAATTAAGTTAAGTTTTTAAGTTTGAAGTACATTAAAGTAAAGGATTAGCTTCTCTAGAATATATCAAAGCATATCATAAGGCAACTACAATTAAAATTATAGTATTGGTGTAGAAAAAGAAGTGTCAATAAATCAACATACAAACTCAAAAGAAACCTTTGTCATGGGAATTTAGTGTATCATAATTGTTTAATTAATTTAGAAAATATGTATGATATTGGGAAAAATTGCCACCTTAGTAGGAAAAATAACTCATCTTTCCTACTATATGTAAAAATGATCAATTCTTAATATCTAGAGGTGAAGAAGTTCATTTTACATATGATTTTATGTTCATTCCCATTTATAATGGTAAAAGAATAAGAAACAAAACAATAAATCCACAAAGCATAAAGGACAATAAATAAATGAATATATTTTATAAGAAATGCCAGAAACGTTTTAGAAGCTGGAGAGCAAATTCTTTCTTATCTTTTTTAGGTCCAGAGATAACATAGGCACTATGACACTTTCCCTTTCAGCAGTGCCCACGTAGGCAGCCGTCTGTAGTCAGGCTGTCTATCCTTTTTAAAAAGTGGGTCTCAGGCTGGGAGAAGACACTGTTTACACCAGCTCTCAAGTGCTTTACAGGGCAATGACACCTAACTGAGCATAGAATAACAGACTGGTTACATTCACTTAGACGAGGCACGTGGTGGAAATCTCCCCTGCTACCTTTGGGAAAGGGAAAATGGGGAATAGAAGTTTCGCTGCACAGTGCTTAGCATCCTCACTAGAGTATTTTTAACAGAGGGTAGTGGTGTTTCATTAAAGATTCTGAACACTAAAAATCCCTAAGTACAAACCAACATATGGAAGACCATCTTCCTTAAAGTGAAGGGAAAGGCAGAAGTTACAGAATGTGATGGTAGAATTACAAACCTGGACTGTGTGTGTGCTCAGTCATGTCCAACTCACTGCAACCCCCTGGACTGTTTCCCGCCAGTCTCCTCTGTTCATGGACTTTTCCAGGCAAGAATAGTGGAGTGGTTTGCCATTTCCTACTCCAAAGGATCTTCCTGACTCAGGGATCAAATCCATGTCTCTTGTGTCTCCTGCACTGGCAGGCAGATTCTCTACCAGTGAGCAACATGGGAAGCCTGGACAGCAGCCCAGTAATAAGTAACAGCTGTCAGGTATTGGCATAAAAAATGTCTCCTTGCCTGACCTCTAATTAGGTGATATACCACAGAGCAGCCAATGGCCCCCTGAGTTGCTGATCTGGGAGGAGTTATTGCTCAAAGGGGTGTGGTGATGGGTGAATTGGAATGGGGAAGTTTTGATGTAATTCCCATGGTCCTACAGTTCAGTCAGTTCAGTTGTTCAGTCACGTCTGACTCTGTTTGACCCCATGGACCCATGGTCCTAATGTGGGATAAAAATCCCAACATTCCAAAGGGGCTTCCTTGGTGGTTCAGTGGTAAAGAATCTGCCTCAATGCAGGAGCCTCAGGAGATGTGGGTTCAATCCCTGGGTCCGGAAGATCCCCTGGAGAAGAGAATGGCAACCCACTCCAGTATTCTTGCCTGGAGAATCCCGTGGACAGAGGAGCCTCATGGGCTACAATCCATGGGTTTGCAAAGAGTCGAACACGACCAAAGTGACTTAGCATGGATGCATGTACAATCCAAAGTTGGTATCACTGAAGACTCATACGTACTTCCCCTGAGAAATTAAAGTTTGGTGAGTTCCTTCTCATGCTCCAGAGACAAGGCAACAAAATTTTCACTTGCAAAGTTGAAATGTAGCTTAGGGTGTTAGATGCAGAAGTGACCAGGCAGAGGGAGAGGAAAATTAAAAGGAATCTAATAAGCAAATACTAATTGGCCCCTTGAGATTTTATCACTAAGTTATAGAAAGTTACCTGTTCCGACTGCACTTGCTTCAAACTCCACAGCTCGCCCAGCCCTGCCATCTTTCCAAGGCACGGGATGGCCCCTTCCATTCTCCAGAGGTAACTCAGGCATTCCCAGTCTTTCTTCAGCACTTATTTAGCAACATAAGCTGGGAGACTATCTTCCTGTAATCCCTGACTTCTTCTGTATTCTTCAAGTCTCAGAGTACAGTGGCTTGATATAGTTGTCCTCTGGTAGAACTTCATCCTAAAAATTATGTTCTGTCTATCCAAATTATGTTTGTGAGTGTACAGCTAAGTAGATTTGAAAAGAAGTTTGAGAACAGTTTAAGCATGACTGAGTGCGTTTATGTGTGTGGGTTCCAAAGGGACCATGATAGAAAGTGATCCTATGAGTGGAAAGAATTCTGGGCTCTTTTCCACCTGTGTAATGATTTTAGCGTAATTACATGGCTACTCAAATTTTTACTTCTGGCTTTGGAATGATTACCAAGTGACCTGGAAATGTAGTCCACTTTTTATATTAGTGTGATAGTAACCATTTACATGAACTGTGGGGGATATGTTGGTTCAATTTATAAGCACTCACCACTGCACAGAAGAGATTCTGAGTTTCCCGTGGGAGTCAGCTCAGAAGGGACAAATTTTCCCAATCAGATGAAACTCATATCCTCAGACCAGGACCCTTCATCATATCTCACCTCTTACTTTTTAAGGATATTCTTTTGTCTAGAGAACACTATTCTTAGGTTTGAAACTTTGAAAGCTAATTAAAAAAATAAGCAATTAATTTATTCATTTCGGATACTGGATCATTTTTATTTCCTTATATTTCATATTCAGAGCTCTTAGTTTTCTCTTAGAAGAGGAAGAAAGGACTTCCTGCCATGGATCCGCTATAAGACACTGTTCATCACCATATCAGACACAGAGTAGAAGCATGATCACCTTTTCAAGTTTATGAAAGAGGCCTTTCACGTACTTCAAGAATAGAGTCTCTGATGGGGGAGATGTGCCGTGTTTCTCTCATAGTGTTGCTGAAGTGGCTTGAAGGCCAGATCTCAACTTCACAGGTAAATGAGAGGGACCTACCCTGGCCCACCAGGACTCTGAAGTAAATGGGCTCAAAGGTAGAAAGTAGGATCTCGTTTAGTTTCCTTGCTATGTTTCCTGGTTGTCATGTTTGGTGCACCCATTGCCTTTTAAAGAAATGACTGTCATGTGCTGTACACAAGGTCTGCTATATACAGGAGCAGCATAGTGGATGTGCCCCCGCTTGGCAGATAACCCTACTTACCTGCTGACTCCTCTGCTGTCTAGTCACTTCAGCTCTTTTTCCCATCTGTAAAACAGTTAATAAGCCAAAGCTCACAGTGTTGTTGTGAAGACATATTTTTGTTGCTTAGTCATCGTGTGCGACTCTTTGTTACCCCATGGACTGTCATCCTCCAGGCTCCTCTCTTTATGAGATTTTCCAGGCAAGAAGTACTGAAGTGAGTTGCCATTTCCTTCTCCAGGGGATCTTCCTGACCCAGGGGTGTAACCTGTATCTCTTGCATTTCCTGCACTGGCAGGCAGATTCTTTACCACTTGCACCACCTGGAAAGCCCCATATATTAGTAGATATATGAGGTATTTAGTGTAATGACTAGTACAGAGTAAGTGTTCAGCAAATACAAATAAATTTAATTATGGTTCTTGTTTTTCTTTTACCATCTTTCCCACTCCAGTGGGTTTTTGCGCTCTGGCTGTGCAAAAGTGTTTCAGTGAAGAATATTCCTTATAGCTTTAAATATTGGGCATTTTTTGCCAGTGTTGCAGCTGAGTGTCTTGTTCCAATCATTTTGATGTAAGTGACAGAAAGCTTTCAGTGAAAAGACTTGAAAGTGGTATCTTTGTTCAATCATCATTTCTAATACTTTCTGTGTGATATTCAATTTCTGAAAGTTCTCTTTTTAATAAATTCCTTGACATTTTGGGCTTTATTCAGAGCAATACTAAATCCTGAGTACTTTATAGTTAACCATATGAAAATAAACTATAATAGCAAGACCTCCAGCCGTCTGTGTTGTAAGTGGTGTGATCTGTAACAGTCATCCTAAAAGTTTTTATGCTGAAACTGGAAACTTTTAATAAATGTAATCTGCTGCCCATCTGCTGTTTGAGTAGTAAATAAGCCATTGTAATGATGACCCTCATGTGGAATTCTCAGGTACTGTCCCAGGAGTATCTCAGAGACCTCAGACTCCCGCCTGCACATTTTAGTTATGGATGCATTTCTTTCTTTAAGTAGGAAACATAAAATAGATTTTGACTTGGGGTGAAAAAAAAAAAACTGTTACTGTGTCTGTTATCATGTTCTATAATTAAGACCTGATTTTCTACCCTTCTGCTTCACTGGTGAGGAGAGATTCCTGTTATATTGGTGAATGAATGGGTTGTCCTTTCCTTGAGAACACATTGTTATTAAGTAATAACATGATGGGCTTCCCTGATGTCTCAGCGGTAAAAAATCTACTTGCAACGCAGGAGACGCAGGTTCAATCCCTGGGCCANTTCAATTTATAAGCACTCACCACTGCACAGAAGAGATTCTGAGTTTCCCGTGGGAGTCAGCTCAGAAGGGACAAATTTTCCCAATCAGATGAAACTCATATCCTCAGACCAGGACCCTTCATCATATCTCACCTCTTACTTTTTAAGGATATTCTTTTGTCTAGAGAACACTATTCTTAGGTTTGAAACTTTGAAAGCTAATTAAAAAAATAAGCAATTAATTTATTCATTTCGGATACTGGATCATTTTTATTTCCTTATATTTCATATTCAGAGCTCTTAGTTTTCTCTTAGAAGAGGAAGAAAGGACTTCCTGCCATGGATCCGCTATAAGACACTGTTCATCACCATATCAGACACAGAGTAGAAGCATGATCACCTTTTCAAGTTTATGAAAGAGGCCTTTCACGTACTTCAAGAATAGAGTCTCTGATGGGGGAGATGTGCCGTGTTTCTCTCATAGTGTTGCTGAAGTGGCTTGAAGGCCAGATCTCAACTTCACAGGTAAATGAGAGGGACCTACCCTGGCCCACCAGGACTCTGAAGTAAATGGGCTCAAAGGTAGAAAGTAGGATCTCGTTTAGTTTCCTTGCTATGTTTCCTGGTTGTCATGTTTGGTGCACCCATTGCCTTTTAAAGAAATGACTGTCATGTGCTGTACACAAGGTCTGCTATATACAGGAGCAGCATAGTGGATGTGCCCCCGCTTGGCAGATAACCCTACTTACCTGCTGACTCCTCTGCTGTCTAGTCACTTCAGCTCTTTTTCCCATCTGTAAAACAGTTAATAAGCCAAAGCTCACAGTGTTGTTGTGAAGACATATTTTTGTTGCTTAGTCATCGTGTGCGACTCTTTGTTACCCCATGGACTGTCATCCTCCAGGCTCCTCTCTTTATGAGATTTTCCAGGCAAGAAGTACTGAAGTGAGTTGCCATTTCCTTCTCCAGGGGATCTTCCTGACCCAGGGGTGTAACCTGTATCTCTTGCATTTCCTGCACTGGCAGGCAGATTCTTTACCACTTGCACCACCTGGAAAGCCCCATATATTAGTAGATATATGAGGTATTTAGTGTAATGACTAGTACAGAGTAAGTGTTCAGCAAATACAAATAAATTTAATTATGGTTCTTGTTTTTCTTTTACCATCTTTCCCACTCCAGTGGGTTTTTGCGCTCTGGCTGTGCAAAAGTGTTTCAGTGAAGAATATTCCTTATAGCTTTAAATATTGGGCATTTTTTGCCAGTGTTGCAGCTGAGTGTCTTGTTCCAATCATTTTGATGTAAGTGACAGAAAGCTTTCAGTGAAAAGACTTGAAAGTGGTATCTTTGTTCAATCATCATTTCTAATACTTTCTGTGTGATATTCAATTTCTGAAAGTTCTCTTTTTAATAAATTCCTTGACATTTTGGGCTTTATTCAGAGCAATACTAAATCCTGAGTACTTTATAGTTAACCATATGAAAATAAACTATAATAGCAAGACCTCCAGCCGTCTGTGTTGTAAGTGGTGTGATCTGTAACAGTCATCCTAAAAGTTTTTATGCTGAAACTGGAAACTTTTAATAAATGTAATCTGCTGCCCATCTGCTGTTTGAGTAGTAAATAAGCCATTGTAATGATGACCCTCATGTGGAATTCTCAGGTACTGTCCCAGGAGTATCTCAGAGACCTCAGACTCCCGCCTGCACATTTTAGTTATGGATGCATTTCTTTCTTTAAGTAGGAAACATAAAATAGATTTTGACTTGGGGTGAAAAAAAAAAAACTGTTACTGTGTCTGTTATCATGTTCTATAATTAAGACCTGATTTTCTACCCTTCTGCTTCACTGGTGAGGAGAGATTCCTGTTATATTGGTGAATGAATGGGTTGTCCTTTCCTTGAGAACACATTGTTATTAAGTAATAACATGATGGGCTTCCCTGATGTCTCAGCGGTAAAAAATCTACTTGCAACGCAGGAGACGCAGGTTCAATCCCTGGGCCAGGAAGATCCCCTGGAGGAGGGCATGGCAACCCACTCCAATATTCTTGCTTGGAGAATCCCATGGACAGAGGAGCCTGGTAGGCCATAGTCCATAGGGTCACAAAGAGTTGGACATGACCAAAGTGACTTAACACGCACACATAACATGACATCATTGAACACATTAGTAAATTACCCTTGGAGGACATAAGAGATACACTTTAACAGATATGTATACCTTCTCTTCATTTAACACCTGATTCTTGAAGTTGGCCATCGTGGGTTGACATGCCCACCTGGGCCACTGGCATGAGGTAGGTGAAGATGAGACCTTCCACCTGACATTCTCAGATTAAAAGGGCAAATTATAGAAAAAAAAAAATCAAAATCCCTTGGTAATAAGTATGAGAATATTACTTAAAACATTCAGGATTTCATGAATACATTCCATTGCGGAGGGGTGAGTACAGTTGTGTCTGAGACATCCAGAGAGTAAACAAAACAAAAAGGTTAAATGGTACTGAACATCATGTAGAATTCAGAAGACGATCTTTCATGTGGACTAAAAACTTTCTCACCAGAAAGACAATAATTATCCCTTCTAGTAACTACTAAGTTAACTAGAATTTTAAATCTAAACATTTCATTAATTTCCTTCCTCCATTTAAGAGTAGATATTTGAGAGAAAAACTTACGTTCTAATAAGTTGAATTTCAAGAATGTAACCCTTTTTTCCCCTTGATTTCCAGCTGCACAACTGGATACCGTTACATTCTTCCTCTACAGGAAGCAGAGTTTGGATGACGATATGGCTGAGACATTCAGGGAGAACTTTAAGTTCAAATGGGTAGTTCTCCATGTGGTATGAAAGCCACCTTCCAATTCTGAGTTTCTTTAATTCATCATTTTGACATCTTTAGTTCAGTTCTTAGAAACTAATGGGTCAGGGGAATGAAACGCAGACATGGATGAATGAGTTCATTCTGCTGGGGCTGTCCAGCAACTGGGGGACTCAAGTCTGCCTCTTTGTCTTGTTCTTGGCCATGTACTTGGTGACTATTGTGGGAAATGTCCTCATCCTTCTTCTGATCAGACTGGACAGCAGGCTTCATACCCCCATGTATTTCTTCCTTAGTGTTTTATCTCTTGTGGACCTTTGTTACTCAAGCAGCATTGTCCCTCAAATGCTGGTCCACCTGCTCTCAGTCCAGAAGTCCATCCCATTCTACAGCTGTCTGATCCAGCTCTCTACATCCCTGGCACTGGCTGCATCTGAGTTTCTATTGCTGGGGGCCATGGCCTATGACCGCTACGTGGCAGTGTGCTACCCACTACACTACACGATCATCATGCATGGAGGGCTGTGTCTGGGACTGGCCATTGGCTGCTTGGTGGCTGGTTTCACGAATTCACTGATGGAGACAGTCATCACCTTTCGGCTTCCCCTGTGTCACAATGTTATTAATCACTTTGCTTGTGAGACCCTAGCAGTGCTGCGGCTAGCCTGTGTGGATATCTCTTTCAACAAGGTCATGGTGGCCATCTCAGGGTTTCTGATGATCATGCTTCCCTTTGCCCTGGTTCTGTTTTCCTATGGTCGTATAGTTGCTGCCATTCTGCACATTCATTCTGCTCAGGGACATAGCAAAGCATTTGGGACCTGCGCCTCTCACCTCATTGTGGTTTCCATGTGCTTCGGAACAGCCATCTTCACCTACCTGGGGCCACGGTCTGCCTACTCAGTGGAAGGGGAGAAGATGGTTGCTCTGTTCTATGCTGTAGTGGCTCCTATGTTGAACCCCTTGATTTACAGCTTGAGAAATAAAGAAGTCATGGCTGCTCTCAGTAAACTTTTAGAGAAATTCAGAGACAAAGGGTAAAGACTATAAGAACTTCTTGTTATCTATCATCAAAATCAAAAAGAAGATCTGATAAGTGAAGGTGGGACTGCCACATTTGCATGAAAGAAGACGATTATGGTCAGATTCTGGATTTCAAGTGAGGAATTTCTCCACATGATTAATGGATTTCCTCATGTAGGCCAATACCAGGTAATTTACATACCAGTGACTCATGCAAGGGCCTTTTCTTAGATCATCTTATCTCAGGTATCCAGGAGTATTCAGGATTCTTCTCCCATTTTTCCATTTGATTAGCCTGTCAATGTTTAAAGGAATAACGCATGGCTTCATCAACAGACTTGGTTTGTGGCTTGAATGGATAGATGAATTCTGACGATTAGGCCTACTTACACTTTTGTGGACTAGAAGAGAGAATGTCTGTTTCCCTTTCTACATGATAGTACTCCAATTGTTTTTAGAACAGCTTAATTTCCTCCAAATGGTTTTTTCAACTCCTTAAAAAAAATAACATCAATTTTGGAGCTTTCGATACTGTCTATGCCTAAATCTAGACTATATTATTATATTGTGAAATAAACAATATATGCCAGAATATTTGTTCAGACCATAATGCTGGATCTTATTTGCTTTGAAGATGAGAAATCTGTGGCTTCACTATAGTCTTTTTTATTGTGGTAAAACATACAATATATAATATAAAATCTGCTATTTTAGTCATTTTTAAGTGTGTATTTCAGTGGCGTTAATTACATTCACAATGTTGTGCAAACATCACCACTATCTATTTCTAAAGTTATTCATTACCATAGTCTTTTATTCAACTAATTTTCAAAGACCTGGTTCCTATAAACTGGTTACAAAGATTCCACACCCACTGTACTCATTTTCTCTTAAACTTAAACAAAGGTAGGTGCATTTTGTTTTGCTAATCATTATTGATTTTCACACACCAGCCTGCCTAGATTATTTTGAATTTTGAGTCTCTAGTGCATCCCATTTGTTTACTTTATCTTTCTGTTGATATAGATACAATAACTGGAAGAAGTTATAAAAATAAATACCAAATAGTACACATCAATCATATGTCACTGCAAGCTTGGTGAGAAGGGATGCAGAATGCCTTATCATTGGAATCATATGGGATAAAGCCTTTTCATATTGGCTTCACTTAGTAATTCGCATTTAAGTTCCTTCATGTCTTTTCATGGCTTAATCATTCATTTCTTTTTGGAACTGAATAATATTCTATTGTCTGCATGTACCCCAGTTTATTCTTTCATCTACTGAAGGACTTCTTGTCTGCTTCTAATTTTTAGTAATTATGAATAAAGCTGCTTATAAACATTTGTGTACAGGTTTTGTGTGGACATATTTTTGACTCCTTTAGGACTCCTTTAGGTAAATACCAAGTAACATGATGAAAATCACTGCAGACGGTGACTGTAGCCATGAAATCAAAAGACGCTTACTCCTTGGAAGAAAAGTTATGACCAACCTAGATAGCATATTCAAAAGCAGAGACATTACTTTGCTGACTAAGGTCCGTCTAGTCAAGGCTATGGTTTTTCCAGTAGTCATGTGTGGATGCGAGAATTGGACTGTGAAGAAGGCTGAGCACCGAAGAATCGATGCTTTTGAACTGTGGTGTTGGAGAAGACTCTTGAGAGTCCCTTGGACTGCAAGGAGATCCAACCAGTCCATTCTCAAGGAGATTGGCCCTGGGATTTCTTTGGAAGGAATGATGGTAAAGCTGAAGCTCCAGTACTTTGGCCACCTCATGTGAAGAGTTGACTCACTGGAAAAGACTCTGATTCTGGGAGGGATTGGGGGCAGGAGGAGAAGGGGACGACCGAGGATGAGATGGCTGCATGGCATCACTGACTCGACGGACATGAGTCTGAGTGAACTCCAGGAGTTGGTGATGGACAGGGANAAAAGTTATGACCAACCTAGATAGCATATTCAAAAGCAGAGACATTACTTTGCTGACTAAGGTCCGTCTAGTCAAGGCTATGGTTTTTCCAGTAGTCATGTGTGGATGCGAGAATTGGACTGTGAAGAAGGCTGAGCACCGAAGAATCGATGCTTTTGAACTGTGGTGTTGGAGAAGACTCTTGAGAGTCCCTTGGACTGCAAGGAGATCCAACCAGTCCATTCTCAAGGAGATTGGCCCTGGGATTTCTTTGGAAGGAATGATGGTAAAGCTGAAGCTCCAGTACTTTGGCCACCTCATGTGAAGAGTTGACTCACTGGAAAAGACTCTGATTCTGGGAGGGATTGGGGGCAGGAGGAGAAGGGGACGACCGAGGATGAGATGGCTGCATGGCATCACTGACTCGACGGACATGAGTCTGAGTGAACTCCAGGAGTTGGTGATGGACAGGGAGGCCTGGCGTGCTGCAATTCATGGGGTCGCAAAGAGTCGGACATGACTGAGCGACTGAACTGAACTGAACTGAACTGAACATGATTGCTGGATCGTATGGTAAAGGTATGTTTTGCTTTGTAGAAAACCATCAAACTGTCTTCCAAAGTGGCTGTACCACTTGGCATTCCCACCAACAGTGAATGAGAGTTTCTATTGCTCCATATTTCTCCAGCACTCTCTAGTGTTTTAGATGTTGGCTATTCTAATAGTGTGTAGTGGTATTTGATTATTGACTTAATTTGTGTTTCCCTGATGACACATAATATAGAGTATCTTCTTATATGTGTGTATTAATACTAGTTCAGACTCTTCCAGAATACAGAAAAGGAGTAAACACAACATTATTTTATGAAATCAGGATTACACTCACACCAAACCAAGCCAAGACATTATAAAAAGGAAACCATAGATCAATAACAGTCATGAACAGCCACACAAAATTCTAAAATTATTGCCAAATAAAATCTCATACTTTGCAAAAATATAATAGCTTATATTTTAATTTAGTTCCACATCTTAAAATAATTCAATGTATATATTTCCCTGTATCAAGAGAATAAAAGGGGAAAACAATTTAGCACTTCAATAAGTGGCAAAAAGTATTAATGTTAATAAAAAAAATCTTTGCAAACTAGATATAGAAGGAAACTTCTTAACCCAATAAAATGTATATACAAATAACTTACCGCTGACATCAATATTTATTAGCAAAAAACGGAATCATTTTCTCTTTGAGACTGAGAACAATCCTTAATGTCCATGATCATCAGTTTTCTTATCTGGAAATTCTGGCCAAAGTGATAAGGCCAGAAAAAGAAATAAAAGGAATGCAAATTAGAAAGAAATAAATAGAATCATTTTTGTTCTCAGGCAGCATTATTATTTACATATAAAATCTCTTGCCTGGAGAATCCCAGGGATGGGGGAGCCTGGTGGGCTGCCGTCTATGGGGTCACACATAGTTGGACACGACTGAAGCGACTTAGCAGCAGCAGCAGCAGCAGGAATATACAACAAAGATCTTGGAATTAATAAGGGAATTTGGCAAGGTTGAAAGCTGCAAAGATAATATGTAAAGTGCGAGTGTGTGCATGTGGGCAAGCTAAATCCCTTCAGCTGTGTCCTACTGTGTGTGACCCTGTGGACTGTATCCTGCCAGGTTCCTCTGTGCATGGGATACTACAGACAGGAATACAGGAGCGGGTTGCCATGTCTTCCTTCAAGGATCTTCCTGACACAGGAATCAAACCCACGTCTCTTATGTCTCCTGCACTGCAGGTGGATTCTTTACTACTGAGCCACTGGGGGAGCCCACATTTATGTATCAGTTCAGTTCAGTTTAGTCACTCAGTCATGTCCGACTCTTTGTGACCTGATGAATTACAGCACACCAGGCCTCCCTGTCCATCACCAACTACCGGAGTTCACTCAGACTCATGTGCACTGAGTCAGTGATGCCATCCAGCCATCTCATCCTCTGTCGTCCCCTTTTCCTCCTGCCCCCAATCCCTCCCAGCATCAGAGTCTTTTCCAATGAGTCAACTCTTCATATGAGGTGGCCAAAATACTGGAGTTTCAGCTTTAGCATCACTCCTTCCAATGAACACCCAGGACTGATCTCCTTTAGGATGGACTGGTTGGATCTCGTTCCAGTCCAAGGGACTCTCAAGAGTCTTTTCCAACACCACAGTTCAAAATCATCAATTCTTTGGTGATTTAGCTTTCTTCACAGTCCAACTCTCACATCCATACGTGACCACTAGAAAAACCATAGCCTTTACTAGACGGACCTTTGTTGGCAAAAATAATATCTCTGCTTTTGAATATGCTATCTAGGTTGGTCATAACTTTCCCTCCAAGGAGTAAGCATCTTTNACAATAGTAGATATCATGGTCATCTAAGTTAAATTCACCCATTCCAGTCCATTTTAGTTCACTGATTCCTAGAATGTCAATGTTCACTCTTGCCATCTCTCGTTTGACCACTTCCAATTTGTCTTGACTCATGGACCTAACATTCCAGATTCCTATGCAATATTGCCCTTTACAGCATCTGACCTTGCTTCTATGAGCAATCACATCCACAATTGGGTATTGTTTTTGCTTTGGCTCCTTCCCTTCATTCTTTCTGGAGTTATCTCTCCACTGATCTCCTGTAGCATGTTGGGCACCTAGCAACCTGGGAAGTTCCTCTGTCAGTATCCTATCATTTTGCCTTTTCATACTGTTTATGGGTTTGGTATTTAAATATGTAGATTAATTAAATGTATAAATATTCATATAAATAAATATAAATTATATACATGTTTAAGGTAATGATGTTTTTGTAAACATTACTGAAAATTGTTGAGTGGGGAATTCCAAGACTTTATTTCTCCACAGAACAGCCAATAAGCTGGTGAAAACTTTTGGAATTAACCTTTGCAGAACTCTGAAATCTGGTAAAAAACTGACTACAAAGGAGAAAGATTAATAAAAACTGAAAATGCTGCATTATGGTAAAATAGTATGAGGGCATTTCAGCTGCCCACTCATTCCCTCTCACCTCCGACAGCCGTGAAGGTTACAGTCTATACTCCTGGTGCAGGTTGCCAGTAAAAAACAGCAATCTGGACCTTACTTAAAGAATTCTGGCTGTTTCAACATATCTGGCAGCTACATGAAGAGCTGACATAAAGGCTGGCCTCTGTTTTACGACTTAGAGTATTATCAGGACTGGGATGGCTTTCCAGGTGGCTTTTGCTGAAAATATTTAAAGGCAAAAGTATGGCAGCCTGACACTAGGGTTAAGAGTCAAGAGAGCCAACAACCAGACTGAAAAGACTGAGAAGCAACAGGCTAGAAAAGGATGTATATAGGGGAATAAGGGCTTTAAAAGGCATCCCTGGTAGCTCAGCTGGTAAAGAATCCACCTGCAATGCAGGAGACCTTGATTTGATTCCTGAGTCAGGTAGATCCCCTGGAGAAAGAATAGGCTACCCACTCCCATATTCTTGGGCTTCCCTGGTGGCTCAGATAGTACAGAGTCTGCCTGTAATGCAGACCTGAGTTTGATCCCTGGGTCGGGAAGATCCCTTGGAGAAGGGAATGGCAACCCACTCCAGTATTCTTGTCTGGAGAATTCCATGGGCAGAGGAGCTTGGCAAGCTAAAGTTCATGGGGTCACAAAGTGCTGGACACAACTGAGGGACTTTCACGGGCTTCCCAGGTGGTGCTAGTAGTAAAGAACAGTTAATAGAGCCGAAGTATAAAAACTAAATTGCAACCACTAAAAATAAGACACTTCTTTCAAATCCTATTTATCCTGAATCCTTTTATCCTAAAATCCTAGAACAATTGACATCCCCCCAAAATGTATCATTTGATATCATCGACAGTTTTCCCAAATTGATCTTAAATATATCATGATGTCGTGGGCACTAATGGCAAGAAATGACAGAGGGTCCACTAAACAATATCTGTGCTAAGCTGGTTCTGGCTACCTGTTGTGGTGGCAGTGTGCCAGGGAGACTGAAAATGGGAGCACACTTCTCCTCCAAAGATAGGGAATGTCTATTTTCAGAATGTTCTATGAATCACTGTGTCTGTGTCTTTACACAAGACGTTTAGGGTCAGAATTCCATGCAAATGATCTCAAATAGGTAGGAAAAGTTCATCAGATACAAACTGGCTATATTCCATGACACGATGACACTATCTTATTCTAGAATTCAGCTATACAGTCTTTTCTTGGAGATATATATGTATTGGCTGGCAGTTGCAGGTTGGATAATTTTGCAGAGCTCTGTCCAGGTTATGTGGGAAGCATTAAGGACACCCAGGGAACTCGCTGTCTGTCCTGTTTTCCCTCAGGTCCTGAGGCCCCTCAGCTGTTGGTTTTTACTTTTTTCGGTGTCATCTTGTATCTGTTGTGTTCCATTTCCTTCTCCAGGGGATCTTCCTGACCCAGGGATCGAACCAGGGTCTCCCACATTGCAGGCATACTCTTTACTGTCTGAGTCACGGGAAAGGCCCAAAATTAGGATGCCTGCCAGTGTTGTTTCCACCTGGTTTCGAACCAGGGACCTTTCACGTGTTAGGTGAATGTGATAACCACTACACTACGGAAACCTGTGTGTTATGTCTAGATTTTTTTAATGGTAAAGGACAGTTTATTTATTTATTTATTTTTTATTGCTAAGCAGTAGTCCAGTATATGGATGTTATCACTGTTTGATATCTATACTTCAGCCCTATAAACTGTGTTAAAGCCTGTTTAATTATCATAGACACATTGGAAGATTGAATTGCTTATAACTACTAATATCTCCATTTTTCATTTCATGAAACCCCAATGAATTAGACAGCTTTTGCTTCTGTGAGGGTTATTTAAGAGTTCTTCAGATTTCAGAGAAGTGATTTTAGTAAACTAAAATTTTGTCCTAGAACATGAAATACTGGTCAAGGGGCTTCCAAAGGCAGCTGACAAAGTAATGATCCCATTATGATAAATTTATTTAGCACACAATTACAGCAGAAGCATTTAAATAAAAACCTTTATTTAAAATTTTACTGAAATGTAGCAGTATGTTTACTTTGGATTTTAGTATCTCCCATGGAGTGCTGATATGATTGTCCTGTTTTAAGTAACTGAAAGTTGAATAATAACTGAAAAATCTATGAAAAGTGAAACTGTTAGTCCCTCAGTTGTGTCCGACTCTTTGTGACCCCACGGACTGTAGCCTACCAGGTTCTTCCATGGAACTTTCCAGGCAAGCATACTGAGTGGGTTGCCATCTTCCTGACCCAGAGATCAAACCCTGGTCTCCTGCATTGCAGGCAAATTCTTTACCATCTGAGCCACAGGCCATCCTGAAAATCTACAGATAGATTTAAAAGTAGTAAATTTTTTTTTCTCTGTGCTTTGGAAAAGACTAAGTCACAGGTGGTTCTTTTCAAAGCATGGATTTCTTTCCCCTCTGGAACTAATACTGTATAAAATAAGTTAGATTACCACAATGAAAGTGAAGTCGCTCAGTTGTGTCCGACTCTTTGCAACCCATGGTCTATAGCCCACCAAGCTCCTCCGTCCATGGGATTCTCCAGGCAAGAATACTGGAGTGGGTTGCAATTTCCTTCTCCAGGGGATCTTCCCAACCCAGGGATCAAACCCAGGTCTCCCACATTGCAGGCAGACACTTTAACCTCTGCACCTACCACAATAGGCAAATAGAAATTTCTCATGTCCCACAAGAGACGTGAACTGGCCACAGGCCATCCTGAAAATCTACAGATAGATTTAAAAGTAGTAATTTTTTTTTTTCTCTGTGCTTCAGCAAAGACTAAATTCACAGGTGGTTCTTTTCAAAGCATCTATTTCTTTCTCCTATGGAACTAATACTGTATAAAATAAGTTAGATTACCACAATAGGCAAATAGAAATTTCTCACATCCCACAAGAGACCTGAACTGCCTTGTCAAAGTGCTTTTCTCCTGGGTATTTGCAGAGATGTAGGGCAAGTCTTAAAACCGTATAAAACTCACAGAGTCCACAGATCTTCAGTGTGGAATGCCTAAGACCTCTGCAGCTTCCTGCAGGAAGGCAATGGGTGCTCCGGCCCCAGGATACTGGGAGAGCCATCCTGGAGCCCCATCAGACACAGATGTGTTCCTGGTGTCCAGGACTCAGCTCTCCTGTAGTCCTGACGATCAGTTTGGAAGCAGTTGGGTAACCTGTGGCCATTCACCCTTTGTAGGTTTAGAGAGTGCGCTTTTCATATCTATCCAATACCTGAATCTTTCTTTTCTACTTCTTCCTATTTTAGAATCAGTGAAGAATTTCTTTTCACATCCCAGCCACTTAGAGGCTGCTGAGCCAAGGTAAGAGTCCCTTCTCAGAATATAATCTTGTCTTTTGAACTCTAAGTACAGCCAGATATGCAGTGAGCACATACCTCCTAATGCGTTTGAGGGGCATCTCTTGATATTGGGTCAGACATACAAACCCCAGGTTCTGATCCCAGCCTGCAGTTTCTTATTATGCCTTCTGACAGCAATTTTACTGCTGCATCTTCCTGGCAATTAATTTGTGATGGTGGCTACAAAAACTGCTGCTGTCTTGACAGGGAAGGAGGTTATGTTCCTATTGTATTTGAATTACTTGGATCCTACCCTTGTACAGAATCCATACAGAGTTAAGCAGGAGTGTACACACAGCAGGCACAAGGATGGAGAGAAGAAGCTAAAATGTTTGATTCTGGATCATTGGTAAAAGTCTTAAATGAGGGGGTAGCAAATTTGAGTACACCATAGTGGAGTAGAAACTACCATGAGAGTAAAGGTCCACAAAGTTTATGGTAAAATAATACATTGAAAACCCACATGGTCAAGTCCTTCCATCCCTGTGCAATGGTTAGTGCTTGCACCCTTCGTTTAGTGGATGAGAAATAAGGAAATCTGTTGTGGTCGTTGAGCTTCCTCTAGGAGTGCTAAATTACTCGTCCAATTTGTGAACAAGTATGTCTCAATATGTTTGTCTTCTTTTCTTTGATAAATATTGTAACTGGGGTGATTTTTCTTTTCTTTGTGTGTGTCTTTGTTAGCTAGGAAGGTGTATTCCAACTAGTGTTTTAATCTCTGATTTGACCCAACCAAATTCATGCCCCCCATAACAAAATCCAGGGTGGAATGTGAGGATGTTATCAGCTGCTAAAAGCATTCAATGATTACATATTGTCTATAATATAGAATAACTCTTAAACACCTTAATATTTCATATGAAGGAATCTACAATCTGGTCCTTAACACTGTTTTATCTCTTCTTCTCTTTCCCTAGGCCGTTCCTCTCTTTCTCCCATCCCCCTTTTCTCTTTCTGTTTCTATTCATTTGTTAATTTATAATTTTCCCACCCACAGAGGGAATAGGTCTTAATGAGATGCTTCGCTGAAAATGTCAGGCTATTTCATATCTCTTTGCCTTTGTTCACTCTGTTTCATCTGCCTAAAATATCTCTAGCTTACTTTTATTGTCAAACTTATCTGTATTGTAGTGATTTTCTCTTCTCTGATACGTTTACCAAGCATTTCTATATATTCATTTCTGTTTCATGTGTAACTGAACATGCAGTCTCTGTCACATGTGTCAAAATTTGGGCTCATCTTTAATAGCCTGTGCCAATAGTGAAATTTCAGTACAATTAGAGAATATTTCCTAAGATTATCAGACATTTTAAATATTTAAAAAGTGGTGTTGAGTGCAAAATCTGGTATTCCTCATCTATATGAGACAGCATTGTGGTTGAGGCTGTGCTTTTGTAGTCAGACGGACGGTGTCTTCGCTTTAATTCTGGTTTCATCACTCTCAAACTTGGAAATGTTACTAATCAGTCTGAAGTGTCCTCTGAGAAATCAGAGTAACAGTGCCTCACTTAGTTGTTTTGTATATTAAATGGCATATTTGAAAAATACTTAGCAAGTTTCCCAGTACCTAGTAATAACTGATAAATGGTTATTAGAGAATATTCTGGTCAACATTGAACAATATTGTTCAGAACAATATTCCGGAATATTGTTCAGGCTTCATGTTAAAACTCATCAGAACAAAACCCTAACAGAGTCTTGCCCATTGCTATCTCTTCAACTATGAGGAACGTGTCTGTAAACACCAAAATTTTTCCCATAACAGTAAATGGCATCACTTCCATATAGTAAGCCATATACCTGAAATTCCTCCTTGATTTCTCTCTTCTCTTTCCTCCCATATTTAATCCATCAATTACCATTAAAGATGCTTTTAACATACATCTGGAGTCCACTCATTCTGTGAAACGAGGTTTGCAAGGTCACCATCACCTTTGAGTAGCCACCCGCAATCTCACAACTCCCACTCTTGCTCCCACAGTCTTTTGCAATGTCAGAGTGATCTTTCCAAGTGTGAGTCATACTGTGCTCCTATTTGGCTTTAAGCCTTTCACTTGCTTCTCATGGTATTTAGACCACTATTCAGATCCCTGGTTATGACCTGTGGGGTCTTACGCTGGCCCTGCTTGCTTTTCCCCCCTATTCCTCATTTCTTCTCCCTCTGTCACAGCAGGCACAGACTCATCTCAGTGCAGCTCTCTCCCACCCGACTCTTCAGAAGGCTGGGGCTCCGGCATCCTCCTCTGTGCAATGTCACCTCCTCAGAGGTCAGAGAGGCCTTCCCCAATCACACGAGTATCATTTCTGTTTTTTAACTTTCATAGAAAATGTCTTAAATTTTATTATGTATTTCTTATTGTTTGCTGATTAAAAAAAATCTCCAAGAGACTCTCACCTCCACCCCCAAGGACTTCAGTCTCTGCAAAAGGAAGCTCATATCTACTTACTACTCTGCTTGGTCCACAGCAGTCACTCTCCTCGCTCCTGTGAGCCCATCCTTATCTTTTAAGGCCCTGAGATGGGGGAGGAGCCCTTTCACACTTACTATCATTTACAGTTTATATACAATTTTACTTACATTATTTCATTTGAGTTTTGACCCACATTGACATAGTTCAGTTCAGTTCAGTTGCTCAATCGTGTCCGACTCTTTGCAACCCCATGAATCGCAGCACGCCAGGCCTCCCTGTCCATCACCAACTCCCAGAGTTTACTCATACTTGCGTCCATCAAGTCAGTGATGCCATCCAGCCATCTCATCCTCGGTCGTCCCCTCTCCTCCTGCCCCCAATCCCTCCCAGCATCAGAGTCTTTTCCAATGAGTCAACTCTTCGCACAAGGTGGCCAAAGTACTGGAGCTTCAGCTTTAGCATCATTCCCTCCAGAGAAATCCCAGGGCCGATCTCCTTCAGAATGGACTGGTTGGATCTCCTTGCAGTCCAAGGGACTCTCAAGAGTCTTCTCCAACATTGACATAAGCTAAATGAATATTAATATTTGTATTTGCAGAAGAGGAAATTGGGTTTCAGAGATTATATATTCATATAGCAATTTGCAACTGAGGTCCAGGTTTTTAATACTGGAAAGCCTCTCCCCACCTCACCATCTCAGGTACCTAGCAGACAATAACAGGTTTCACTCTGTCTCCATGGATAGTACCGGGGGAAAAGCATTGTAAAGGCAGAACTTCCAGCGCTCTGGGTGGATGCTAGGCCAGGAAAGCCAGGTGTATCCTTCACAGTTGGGAATGGTAATATGGAGCATGGTTGTTTGATACTATTTGATTTGAACGTGGTTGTGAAAGACAGTATAGGGTAATAGATAGAGCATGGTGTTTAGACTTAGACTTGAATGTGATTCCTGCCCTGCTGCCAGTGGGAACGTGGTAGGTTACTAATACTTCTCCAAAACTCAATTTCTTCATTACTAAATGTATGAAAAGGCTAGGTGAAAATCAAATTACATTGTATACATAATGTACCCAGTGTATGATCTAACCTATAATGCACTATTAAAAATGATATGTTACTGTTGTTACTAGTCAAAGAAGGCAAAAGACGGAAGGTTCTAAATGGACCATGGAGTCTGACCGGTAATTTTTTCTCCCAGGAAAGTTAAGCCCTGTGTTTCCAATATGGAAGTGGAAAACCAGACACGGGTCACCAGGTTCATCCTGGTGGGGTTCCCTGGGAGCTGGGGCATGCGTGCAGCAGTGTTCCTCATATTCCTCATGGCCTATATTCTGACAGTGGCTGAAAATGTGACCATCATCCTGTTGGTGCAACAGAACCGGCCCCTGCACAAGCCTATGTACTTCTTCCTGGCCAACTTGTCCTTCTTGGAGACCTGGTACATCTCTGTGACTGTGCCCAAGTTGCTATTTAGTTTTTGGTCCGTGAGCAACAGCATCTCCTTTGCTCACTGTATGATACAACTTTACTTCTTCATTGCACTCATGTGCACAGAATGCGTGCTCCTGGCCGCCATGGCCTACGACCGTTACGTGGCCATCTGCCGCCCACTACACTACCCCACCGTTATGAGCCACGGGCTCTGCTTCCGCCTGGCTCTTGGTTCCTGGACCATTGGCTTTGGCATCTCCTTGGCTAAGACCTACTTCATCTCTCGCCTCAGCTTCTGTGGCCCCAATGTCATCAACCATTTTTTCTGCGACATCTCTCCGGTACTTAACCTCTCCTGCACAGACATGTCCACAGCTGAGCTGGTGGACTTTGTCCTGGCACTGGTCATCTTCCTCTTCCCCCTCACTGTCACTGTCCTGTCTTATGGATGCATCCTGGTCACCGTTCTACGCATGCCCACGGGCAAGCAGAAGGCGTTTTCTACTTGTGCCTCCCACCTCGTGGTGGTCACCATCTTCTACTCAGCTACAATTTTCATGTATGCCCGGCCCCGAGCCATTCACGCCTTCAACACGAACAAAGTAATTTCCATCTTCTATGCCATTGTCACCCCTGCCCTCAACCCTTTCATTTATTGTCTAAGGAACCGAGAGGTCAAAGCGGCTCTGAAGAAACTGGCTTATTGCCAGGCCAGATCTGACTAGTCTGTCACAAGTGATTAGAAGAAGTAATTTGATTTGGAGCCTGCTCTTCAGCCCCCATCCTTTCTCCTTTAAAGCCTCAGCTGGATATTAGCATGTTACTCATGTTAATGTGACCTCACCACATCCATATTAACCACTGGCTCTTGATTGTGTCCTGAGATCTACGTCTGTGCCTGTGGTCTGTGTTTTAAGGGCATGCCCTTTTAACAGCGAGTTCTCTTTGACTGTGATCCAAAATGGGGTTTCTCAGATTATGAGTAAATTCCTGAGTTGAGTGGGAGAGAGAGATGGCAGCATATGAATTAGCTGTTTTAGGATCTAGCAAGCACTATCCTCTCCAGGGAATCAGATTTGGTGACAGCTTCCTGACTTCTCAGCTTCCTGACTGAGACAGAAGTAGCTGCTCCTTTAATAATCCCGTTCTGGGTTTGATGCCAGGAGTCAATCTTGGTGGCAAAGACTAGAGGAACAGTCTCTAGCCTCTTTCACCACGTGTTGTAAACACCCATTTCCCTGCATTAAAACATCCTTTTGCTTCAAAATAGCTGGAGTGCTTTCTGATATCTGCAAGGTGTCACCTGTAAGTGAACTGTACCTTTTATAGTTTACATTTTGTTTTCTTATATAAGTTATTCAGTTGTTTTGTGCTGAATTTCATATTTCCTTCCTAGCTGTCACAGCATATTTATTTGTATCCTCCAGTGGATGAATGCATCATTGCTGATAAATAAATGAATATCATCACATATACCACTTGCTGCAGGAAGCTTGCGCTCATAGTCCTCTTTCCTTCTGGTCTCAGTCTTCTTTCAGTCCTCTTCAGCTTCCTTTTACTTCCTCTGGCCTCACTCTCTTATCTCATATACAAGTAACTAGCCCAATCTTCGGAGAAGGCAATGGCACCCCACTCCAGTACTCTTGCCTGGAAAACCCCATGGGCAGAGGAGCCTGGTAGGCTGCAGTCCATGGGGTCGCTTAGAGTTGGACATGACTGAGTGACTTCACTTTCACTTTTCACTTTCATGCATTGGAGAAGGAAATGGCAACCTACTCCAGTGTTCTTGCCTGGAGAATCCCAGGGACGGAGGAGCCTGGTGGGCTACCGTCTATGGGGTCGCACAAAGTTGGAGATGACTGAAGTGGCTTAGCAGCAGCAGCCCAATCTTAGGAATTAACAGACTTTCATCTTATACCACAGTGACTCTCTACTCTCCTACTTCTTTATCTGACACCCTACCCATGTAAGCTTTACCTTTTTGATAAAGTGAGCCCACACACCTGCAGAAGTGCATATGGATATGCCCTCTCTTGGTTCATAGTTCTCACAAAGGCAAAGGGAGCTATACTTTAAACTGTATTCAATGTAACATGCTGATATCAGTAGGAATTTAAATATTCTATTGTGTGAGTACTGTGTGCTCAGTCATGTCCAACTCTGCGACCCCAAGGACTGTAGCCTGCCAGGCTTCTTTGTCCATGGAAATTTCCAGGCAAGAATGCTGGAATAAGTTGCGGTTTCCTACTCCAGGGGATCTCTGTGATTCAGGATTAACACATGTCTCCTGCATTGACAGCCAGATTCTTTACCACTGCGCCACCTGTGAAGCCTCATATGGATTCATATAATGACCTTGTTTGGTAATAGAAGAAAGATAACACTTGAAAACAATGATTTTTTTTTTTTTTAATTTTTGATCAGCTAATGAGGCAGCCACTTATTGAGCCTTTTCACCTTTCCAATTTAAGTGCCGAATTGCCATAGAATGGTCGGCGTTGAATTCTTCGGCAACCTCTCACATAGTTGTAAGAGGATCAGCTTCTATGACATTCTCAATCAGTCATTGTCAACTTCTGGTGGCCGGCCACTATACTCCTCATATTCAAGGCTCTCATTTCCTTTGCAAAACTTCTTGAACTGTACATTTGTTAGAAGTTCTGGGCCAAATGCATTGTTGATGATACTAATTGTCTCCTCTGCTTTATCACCTGTTTTTAACTGGAATAAAAAATTGCTTGAATTTGCTTTTTGTCTAACATCATTTCTATAGTCTAAAATATAAAATAAGCAACAAGTAATAAACCCTTAACAAAAAACATAAAGTGAGGAAATGCACATTAAAATAATATTTAACATAACCACATTCATTTAAAAATAATCATATGGTAGCTTTATTTTTAGCTTTTAAAGGAGTCTGCATACTGTTTTCCAGAATGACTGCACCAATTTACATTCCCAACAACAGTGTAGGAGTGTTCTCCACACCTTCTCCAGTATTTATTATTTGTAGACTTGTTGATGATGGAATACTTTAGTAACAATGGTCTAGAAATGCCTATGAGGAGGCAATATTTTACACAAAGCCTGAATAGTGAGAAGTTAGACAGTCATGCTAAATAAAATGCAGAGACTGATAAGCACAGGTTCTGGGGCCCCACTTTGAAACTAGTTCTGGGTAAGTTTAGTCTTTCTGTGTCTGTTTTCTCATTTGTAAAATGAGGCTCATAACTGAACCTACTCCATTGCGTTGGTTTCAAGATAAGTAAAGAGAAATACTTAATTAGTACTCAGCACAGAGTAGGTGTGCTTACTTAAAGGATTGTTTTCATTTTTGTGTCAGGCAAAGTTTTATAGGCAAAACACGTACTGAGTACAGGAGCTTGTAGTGAGAACTAGAGTAGCATGTTACATGAAGAAGGCGAATAATACTGGAAATAAAGTAAAACTTGTAGTATAATAATTCCAGTTTAGCCATTTATACTGGGCTTCCCTGGTGGCTCAGCTGGTAAAGAATCTGCATGCAATGCAGAAGCCCTGGGTTTGATCCCTGGGTTGGGAAGATCCCCTGGAGAAGGGAACAGCTACCCACTCCAGTATTCTGGCTTGGAGAATTCCATGGACTATACAGTCCATGAGGTCACAAAGAGTTGGACACGATTAAGGAAATGCATCCATATGGGAATAATCAGGGGGGTATTCATTGCAATGTTGTCTATAACAGAAAATGAAAAAACCCAGCATGTTAAAAAAAATAGAGTTGGATAGAGTAAAACGTCCTTGTGATGGAAAATATTGTAGCTAAAACAATGTCATGGGATTTTTTTATTGATAGTATAAGTCACATTACCATATTGAGTACAAAGCAGTTTGCAAGTAAATAATTACAAAAATGATGTACAGCGTGATCCCATAAAATATAGGAATATATGACATATGTGTACTTTTTTGAAAAGAGAGGAAAGAAGGAAGCATTAATAATTTCCAGACTGCNTGGGATTTTTTTATTGATAGTATAAGTCACATTACCATATTGAGTACAAAGCAGTTTGCAAGTAAATAATTACAAAAATGATGTACAGCGTGATCCCATAAAATATAGGAATATATGACATATGTGTACTTTTTTGAAAAGAGAGGAAAGAAGGAAGCATTAATAATTTCCAGACTGCAGGGATGAGAGTAGATAGATCAAATATTAATCAAATGAAGTTTTAATAACCCAATAGTGTTTGAGAGAGCTAGGCAGCTATTTCTTTAACCTGATTCTTACATTTTGTACTTGTGATATTATGCTAAGGCAGAATAACAATGAACAGCAAAATTGTTATTCTGCCTTGGTGTAATATGGTTTTCCTTTTTCTCTTTTGTTTATTGTCAGATTCTTTTGAGACCCAGAAGCCTCTGGGAGTTGGGCTGATTATGACACCATAAATGTATACATAGATAAACATGCTATATTAAAATATGAAATTTTGATAAATTAATATTTCTAATTTATAACAGAGTATAAACAAATGCTATTTGTGGTTTATTTGATATTAAAAAATCTGAAGCCTCAAATAGCGAGGCAAAGCTTCTGGATCAAAACAACTTCATCAACCTTGACTTTTGCTGAACAGGTTGTCATGGTAACAGGAGGGCGCAGAACTGAGAGCATATTAAAGCAGTTATTATAACTCTACATGAAACATATTTGACATTTGGAGCATTTCTCTTTTGATTCATGATTAGACTGAGGCACTGAAATGTCCCCATGGTGGGCTGAGATCATGTGGCCAGTGATAATCTGAAAAGAGAAATATCTAGAGATATAGATACAAAATAGAAGTGTTTATCTAGGAGTGGATGCATTTCAAGCATTTGTGTCTCTTCCATTTCCCTCTAGTCCACCTCCATTTTTTTCTTACCTAGTATTTTCTTTTTAAAAATTTATTTTTAATTGGAGTGCAATTGCTTTAGTTTTTTCTGTACAACAAAGTGAGGCAGATGTATGTATACCTATATCCCCTCCCATCCCACCCTTCTAGGTCATCACAGAGCGCAGAGCTGAACTTCCCACTGGCTGTCTATTTACACATGTTTACTTCATAGTTTCTTCTGCTTTTCTGCTTAACAAGTGCTGTGTTGCTTGTTTCCTAGATAAGATAACCTCCCCAAGTGGAAATACTCCCGTGCTCCTGTCTCTGTCCTCTTTAAAACGCCTCATTGTTCCTCTTCACCGTCTACGAAGACGACGACTTAGCTTGGTCATAAAGCTCTCCAATGTCCTGCCCATGCCTGCCCATCAGCATCCACTTCTCCAGCATCAGAGCAGATACTCCCACCCAGCACTTTTGTTGTCAAACGTCCTATAGTTTATAAAACACAACATGCTCTTTTAGGCATGCCTGTCTCGCTCAGGCTGTTTCCCGAATCTCTTTCAAGAATCTTAACAAGGGCCTGCACTTCCTGTCTGANGCATCAGAGCAGATACTCCCACCCAGCACTTTTGTTGTCAAACGTCCTATAGTTTATAAAACACAACATGCTCTTTTAGGCATGCCTGTCTCGCTCAGGCTGTTTCCCGAATCTCTTTCAAGAATCTTAACAAGGGCCTGCACTTCCTGTCTGATGCACAATCAGCTGCCCTGTGTTCTCTTTTGATATCAAAGGGACAGGAACTCATCTCATTCATCTTTGTTTCCCTAGGGTTTAACACACCCCCTGGAATAGAGCTGATGCCCGATTAATACAGCTAGGGTAAGCGGAACTAAGGGAGAGTGTTATTTTTTTAGATTCCATATATAAATGACAACACAGTGTATTTATTTGTCTTTGTCTGACTTACTTCACTAAGCATAATACTTTCTTGGTCCATCCACATTGTTGCAAATGGTTCTGTGACTAAGTACTAGTCCATTGTGTGTGTGTGTGTGTGTGTGTGTGTGTGTACATACCTGGCATCTTTATCCATTCATCTATTGATGGACATTTACATTGCTTCTATATCTTGGCTATTGTAAATAATGCTGGTATGATCATTTGGGTGCATGTATCTTTTAAAATTAGTTTTTATTTTCTTTAGGTCATATGGTTTTTTAGTTTTTTGAAGCAGCTCCATACCGTGTTCCATAGTGTGTGTTAGTTGCTCAAGTCGTGTCCAACATTTTGTGATCCCATGGGCTATAGCCCACCAGGCTCCTCTGTTCATGAGGTTCTCCAGGCAAGACTACTGGAGTGAGTTGCCATTTCCTTCTCCAAGGGATCTTCCTAACCCAGGGATCGAACCTGGGTCTCCTGCACTGCAGGTGGATTCTTTGCCACCTAAGCCACCAGTGTTCCATAGTAGTTGCACCAATTTATAATACTACCAGCACTATACACCAAGTATTTCCTTGTGTCAACATGCTCACCAAAACTTTTAATTTATTTTCTATTTGATGATGGCCAGTTTGACAGATATTAGATCATATCTGTTGTTTGATTTTCATTCCTCTGATGATTAGCAGTATTGATTATATTTTCACATTCCTGTTGGCCATCTTTATATCTTCTTTGGAAAAATGTCTATTCAGGCTTTTGCCCATTTTTTAATTGGATTTTTTTTTAATATATTGAGTTATCTGGACTGTTTTTATATTTTGGATATTAACCTCTTATTGGTCACATCATTTGCAATTATTTTCTCCCATCAGTAGATTATTTTTATTTTGTCAGTGGTCTCCATGGCTGTGCAAAGACTTTTAATGAGGTCTCATTTGGTTATTTTTGCTTTTATTTCTTTTGGATTAGGAGGCAGATCTAAAAAAAAAATATTTCTGTGATTTATGTCAAAGAGTATTCAGCCTATGTTCTCTTCTAGGACTTTTATGCTTTCAGGTTTTACATTTAGAACTTTAATCCATTTTGAGTTTATGTTTGTATATGTTATGAGGAAATTTTCAAATCCCATTCCTTTATAGTTTGCCCAGTACCACTTACTGAAGATTGTCTTTTCTCCATTATATATTCTTGTCGGGCTTCCCTTGTGGCTCAGCTGGTAAAGAATCCTCCTGCAATGCAGGAGACTTGGGTTCAATCTCTGGGTTGGGAAGATCCCCTGGAGAAGGGATAGGCTACCCACTTCAGTATTCTAGCCTAGACAATCCCATGTACTGTATAATCTATGGGGTCACAAAGAGTCAGACACAACTGAATGACTTTCACTTTTACTTTCTTTGTTTGTCATAGATTAATGACCATGACTGTATGGCTCTCTGTTTCATAGATTTATGGACCAGGACTATGATTCTTTGATTACTATAGTTTCATTGTTTAGTCTAGTCTCTTCAGTTTGTTGAGATGAGTTTTGTGGCCTAGCATGTGATCGATCTTAGAAAAAGTTCCATGTGCACTTGAAAAGAATGTGTATTCTGCTGTTTTTGAGTAGGATATTATGTAAATGTCTATTAAGTACAACTGGTCTATTGTATAATTTAAGACCACCGTGTCATATTTGATTTTCTTTCTGGATGATCTTTCATCCAGGTTGGTAGGGTGTTAAAATCTCCTATTATTGTTGTATTATTGTCAGTTTCTCCTTTTATATCTGTTAATATTTGCTCTATATTTAGGTGTCTTGTATTGGGTGCATTTAGGTTCAGCTCAGTCCAGTTTAGTCGCTCAGTCGTGTCTGACTCTTTGCGACCCCATGAAATGCAGTACACCAAGCCTCCCTGTCCATCACCAACTCCCAGAGTTCATTCAGACTCAACGTCCATTGAGTCAATGATGCCATCCAGCCATCTCATCCTCTGTTGTCCCCTTCTCCTCGTGTCCCCAGTCCCNTGCATTTAGGTTCAGCTCAGTTCAGTTTAGTCGCTCAGTCGTGTCTGACTCTTTGCGACCCCATGAAATGCAGTACACCAAGCCTCCCTGTCCATCACCAACTCCCAGAGTTCATTCAGACTCAACGTCCATTGAGTCAATGATGCCATCCAGCCATCTCATCCTCTGTTGTCCCCTTCTCCTCGTGTCCCCAGTCCCTCCCAGCATCAGAATCTTTTCCAATGAGTCAGTTCTTCGCATGAGGTGGCCAAAGTACTGGAGTTTCAGCTTTAGCATCATTTNATCAGTCCTGGTTGTTCATTGGAAGGACTGATGCTGAGGCTGAAACTCCAATACTTTGGCCACCTCATGCGAAGAGTTGACTCATTGGAAAAGACTCTGTTGCTGGAAGGGATTAGGGGCAAGAGGAAAAGGGGACAACAGAGGATGAGATGGCTGAATGGCATCACCAACTCGACAGACATGATTTTGAGTAAACTGTGGGAGTTGGTGATGGACAGGGAGGCCTGATGTGCTGCGATTCATGGGGTTGCAGCTTTGGACATGACTGAGCGACTGAACTGAACTGAAGGATATGAATTAGCCATTTGTTGCCTTTCTACCAGATGCCTCTACCAGATGCCTCTTCAAGGCCAGCTCTACTCTGCTTTCTTTCCTTCCTTTCTCATAACACCTTATATCACATTTCAGGTACAACCTGTAGAAGACTCATCATCTTTCTCAGCACAGTGTAGGAAGGTTGGTAGAAGTATTCTTATCTATTAACACTAACTTAGAGTAAATCTTAGGAGGAAAGGAGAAAGAAATTAATGCCAATTTCAAGTCAATTTCTCATTAAGAATGATGTTCTGCTTCCTCCCAGCTCTACTAAATCCATCTGGGATAAGCCTGAGATCCAGGAACACACCACCATCGAAGTACCTGGGGAGTATAATTTACAACATGACCCTGGGAGTTTGTTTGTTCTTACTACTTCATGACTTTGATGTGCATGAATTCATCTGGGTATTAAGTCATCACCTGCCAGCTTCTTTTCTCCTGAACATCCATCCCCAGAGTCCAGCGAAATGGAGACAAAGAGTTAAGCAATTTTTTTCCCCCGCTAGAGATGGCATCTGTGTTTTTTATGTCCTAGTCCCCTCCCCCTCAGGGACACTCAGGGGACAATCTGGGAGGACTTGGGCAGAGATGAGCATAAAGCCTCTACTGCTGGTGCTCATAGTGAGCAAGGATCCAGTCCCTGCATCCGCCTGTGTGAAGAAAAGTGGGCATAGTTCCTGCAGCCGCAGACCCCCTCATTCAGAGGCAGCTGAGGGGAGCCAGAGCCTCAGCTTGGATCGTCAAACTCTCTCCTGGCCTCTGTGCTGTTTCCTGTACATATAAACCTATCTCTGGGTTAAGACCAGTGCCACAGTGAGTAAAGGGCTTTTGGCCAAGTGTGATCATTTAAAGAAGCTGGGATATGGAGAAAGGAAGGACTCCAGAAATCGGCACACTGAATGGGAAGTTCGGGACCAGCTTATAGGCAGGCGGATTTCTGGGCTTAAGATAGCCTTGGGATTTGCAAAGCTGTGTCATAAGCTGCTCATTGAGAATGATCATGTATATCAAACTGTCAGGTAATAGGTGTATACTCCTATGGAACATTTCAGGTTCTCCCTTTCTGTCACCTTGTCAAACATGGGTGGCCCTAAGGTTGATGGAGTGGTAGCCAAAAAATTAAAGGAGAGTCAAAAGACTTGATTAAATTCCAGAATGTACTCTGGATGTTATTCCTAAAGTAATGCCTTTTATTCATCCTTTGCCATCCATCCATTCATCCATTCAACAAAGGCACTGTACGAATGCAATGGGCCCAGAAATAACATCTCTCTAGAACCAGGGAAGCAGCCCTGCAAGAAGGTGGTATAGGACAGGAGCAGAAAGAGAATAGAGATCCTTGCCCTGATCATAGATCATAAATAACTTCTGTGAATGCTGACCAGATCAGTGATGGCACTCTGCTCATGCCCAGCATGGAAAAAATCTAGATTTTCCTGCATAGTATCAGGAAGAAAAAACTTGGTGCCAATTTCATTTGCTAAAGCTTTAGACCTAATGGACACAAAAGGAAATATACCTCCTTGAAGTTCCGTTTGTATATCTCATCCCCCATTTTATTGGTGTATTTACTTCATGATCATTTATTGAGCAACTGCTGTGTGCAATGAATGTACTCTGCACAGGCTTTAAAATAAGAGCAAATCGAATGATAAAGTATGAGCAAAACTTGAGAACTGAGGAAATAAGAAAGCAAAATGAGAATGTAACTCTGGGCTTTTCTTAAAAATAAAGCGATTAGTCATTATGGAGAATAGTTTATTCTGTGGCTGCCATCTCGATAGTATGAGTATAAACTTTGCAATCAGAGTTCAATAAAATTCTGTAGAAATAGAAACAATACATGACACCCTGTGTTCACTGATCCTGTTTATGGGAGCCTTTCTGCTTTACTGTGGATTAAAAGACTTGACACGATGAATTTGAAAACGATTGTTAGCTGAGTCAGCACCCAGCACACCCCACAAACTCCCCCTTTCTGTTAATGGCTAATCCAGACCCGCCTTTGTTTCTCAGCCCACAGGCACTGTCAGCAGGGCATGACAGAAAATCAGACATGGGTCACAGAGTTCATTCTCCTGGGATTTCTGCTCAGCCCAAGCATGCAGACGCTCCTCTTTGGGCTCTTCTCCCTGTTCTATGTCCTCACCCTGCTGGGGAACGGGGTCATCCTGGGGCTCCTCTCACTGGACCCCAGACTGCACACCCCCATGTACTTTTTCCTCTCACACCTGGCCATCGTCGATATTTCATATGCATCAAACAATGTCCCGAAGATGCTGGTGAACCTTCTGAACAAGAAGAATACTATCCTCTTTGTCCCATGCATAATGCAGACCTTTTTATACATGGCTTTTGCACACACTGAGTGTCTCATCTTGGTGGTGATGTCCCATGATCGGTACGTGGCCATCTGCCACCCCCTACGTTACTCTGTCGTCATGAGCTGGAGAGTGTGCACTGTTCAAGCTGTCGCTTCCTGGACGTGCGGCTCCCTCCTGGCCCTGGTCCATGTGGGTCTCATCCTGAGGCTGCCCTTCTGTGGGCCTCATGAAATCAACCACTTCTTCTGTGAAATCCTGTCTGTCCTCAAGCTGGCCTGTGCTGACACTACACTCAACCAAGTTGTCATCTTTGCTGCTTCCATGTTTGTCTTAGTCGGGCCCCTCTGCCTGGTGCTGGGCTCCTATGTGCGCATCCTGGCCGCCATCCTGAGGATCCAGTCCACTGAGGGCCGCAGGAAGGCCTTCTCCACCTGCTCCTCCCACCTCTGCGTGGTCGGGCTCTTCTTTGGCACTGCCATCGTCATGTACATGGCCCCCAAGTCCCGCCACCCTGAGGAGCAGCAGAAGATCCTCTCTCTGTTTTACAGTCTTTTCAACCCCATGCTGAACCCGCTGATCTACAGCCTTAGGAATAAAGAGGTCAAGGGTGCCTTTAGGAGAGTGCTGTGGAAGGAGAGGCTAATGTGAGGNCCATCGTCATGTACATGGCCCCCAAGTCCCGCCACCCTGAGGAGCAGCAGAAGATCCTCTCTCTGTTTTACAGTCTTTTCAACCCCATGCTGAACCCGCTGATCTATAGCCTTAGGAATAAAGAGGTCAAGGGTGCCTTTAGGAGAGTGCTGTGGAAGGAGAGGCTAATGTGAGGGATGCCAGGGAGAGTCCTGAGGGTGGAAGGTTTGTTCTCTATGAGATTTGGGAGAATGGTACTGTACGTGCCTTAAAATCTCATGTCTAAAATCTCTGGCATTAAGAATTTATATTGATCAGATGCTGTTCCTAACTCTTAAACATGGAGTTCTGTGCAGACCACAAACATGAGCAGAAGGTCATGGAGAATACAGGCCATGAAAGAAGAATCATGAGGTTGTGAATGCATGGCAGAGAGCCATCAATTCTCAGGGCCAGTTCCCAACACTGAGGTCNAACATGGAGTTCTGTGCAGACCACAGACATGAGCAGAAGGTCATGGAGAATACAGGCCATGAAAGAAGAATCATGAGGTTGTGAATGCATGGCAGAGAGCCATCAATTCTCAGGGCCAGTTCCCAACACTGAGGTCCAGTTTCTTTTCTTTTAAGGTTTTATTGTCTCAAATCTCTTCTTAAATTCCACGACAGTTTCTTTCTCCCTTATAAATATAAGCATAAGCTAGTAATGTCATAATAAGTGCTGCTACCTCTAACAAGACAGAATAAACACTGACCTTGGTTAAGCAGGATCCTATTGGGAAATGCAGTAAGAACTATAGAAAGAGGCAACTACTTGGTCTGGAACTTAAAANAAATTCCACGACAGTTTCTTTCTCCCTTATAAATATAAGCATAAGCTAGTAATGTCATAATAAGTGCTGCTACCTCTAACAAGACAGAATAAACACTGACCTTGGTTAAGCAGGATCCTATTGGGAAATGCAGTAAGAACTATAGAAAGAGGCAACTACTTGGTCTGGAACTTAAAATCTAAGGAGGATGCCATGTGTTCTGAAAAATCACCTGAATCTGAGCCTAATGAACTTATTTGTGTGAAAACAAAAGCTAAATTTTGAGAATTTTTTTGATATGGGAGACAAAAAATATGAAGATTTTCATCTTATTTCATTTAAGTTTGCACCATTTAATTAGAAACAGTTTGTGTTTAGAATAACAGACTCATATGAGAGTTACCTTTATAGGGAGAGTAGAACTCTTTCAGAGTTCAGGTTACAACACTGGGAGTAGGTGACAACTGACCCTTATGAAGAAATATTATGGGGTTTAGATAATATTATAAAAGGAANTAGAAAGAGTTTGTGTTTAGAATAACAGACTCATATGAGAGTTACCTTTATAGGGAGAGTTACCTCTTTCAGAGTTCAGGTTACAAAACTGGGAGTAGGTGACAACTGACCCTTATGAAGAAATATTATGGGGTTTAGATAATATTATAAAAGGAAGTGTCAAGAAAGGCTAATAGCTTGACATAATGTTGTAGGCCCACATTTCTTGATCAAGCCTTGCAGGAACCTCAACACAACTCCAAAGAGCGCCTGCTCCACGTGATATAAGTCACATGTTCTGGACCCAAGTGATCAGAATGATAGGGGAAGATTTGTTTCCTTTTAACACAAGTTCAGGAACTAAGTGGCCAACACAGTAAGGCAATGGGGATTTGTTGAACACAGAAGGAACGCTATCTTTTGAACTTTCTTCTCTGCTCTTTGCTTGTAGCATCACATGACCTTCGAGTGTGTGATATATGATGATGGCATGATTCTCTTTCTGTAGATCTATGTTTTCACCCCAATTCTTTCTTGTGTCATTTCCATTGTATATCTTTCTTCTCCTATGAAATTAAAGAATCAAAGAGGAAAATTTCCCTTCCACCTTTTCTCCTAAAGCACTGTTTTCCGCTTGGTTCCCAGAAAGCTCACTCTCTGACTCTTCTTCTTATTGACTGTTCTGTTCAGTAATTTGAGCAAATCATTTTGTCTCTGGCCATTATCTTAGTCTTCTTACCCCAGCAGTATCAGGAAATTGCCAGCCCCCAGAAATTCACATTTACTCCAGTTCCCTCCCCACCCCCCCAAAAAAGAATGTGAATAAAGAGATAAATAGTAGCTCTAACTGTAAATTTTAAAGCACTATGTAATTATTGTGTATCCTCTTTCAAAGGTAGGAAAAAGCAGGTAATATTTTCATAAAAATGACTTTTTAAATATAACCAGAAAAATTATGTTCTCTGAAACGTGTATGTGAGTGCTCAGTCATGTCCTAGTCTTTGCAACCCCATGGACTGTAGCCCACCAGGCTCCTAGGCATGGAATTCTCTAGGCAAGAATACTGGTGTGGGTTGCCATGCCCTCCTCCAGGAGATCATCCCAACCCAGATATCAAACCTACATCTCTTAAGTCTCCTGCATTGGCAGGTGGGCTCTTTACCACTGGTGCCACCTGGGAAGCCCCTAAATATATACACCTTATATTAAAAGAAGAGTTAGAGGAAAGTACGGGATAATTTGCCTCATATAAAACATAAACCATTGGGTTGAACTCAGAATTTTTATACAAGCGCTCATTAGAAAAATCAAGGGATTGTATTCACTCTTGTGTCAGTTCAAAAATACTTGAGAAAGAATTGACCAAAAAGACCAATCTTGTATGAAGGTAACTGGGGTAGATGAANAACCTACATCTCTTAAGTCTCCTGCATTGGCAGGTGGGCTCTTTACCACTGGTGCCACCTGGGAAGCCCCCGAATATATACACCTTATATTAAAAAAAGAGGAAGAGGAAAGTACGGGATAATTTGCCTCATATAAAACATAAACCATGGGTTGAACTCAGAATTTTTATCCAAGGACTCATTAGAAAAATCAAGGGATTGTATTCACTCCTGTGTCAGTTCAAAAATACTTGAGAAAGAATTGACCAAAAAGACCAATCTTGTATGAAGGTAACTGGGGTAGATGAATTATGAAGAAATATCTTGTAACAGGTCTGAGGAGTGGCTCTGACTAAAAAATAAAAAAAATGCAACAAAACTATATTTTGTTAATAAATTGCATAAAATGCTTAAATAGAGGAGAGATTACTATGAATTGTTTCAATATTTGTGTTATGAGATTCTAATGAACAAATTATATTTTGTTGTGATCCATTATATATATTTTATTTTAACACTTGCCATAGTTTTGAAAAGGCTGAGGGCAAGAGGATAAAAGGATACATTTACTTGATGCTTAGGATTCTTCTGGATGTTTCCCAATGTTGTCCTACTCACCTTTCACCCTTAATACTATAAAGTAGATTTAAAAAATTTTTGGAGAATATTTGCTTTACAGTGTTGTCTTAGTTTCTGCTGTGCAGAAAGGTNAACAAAGGATACATTTACTTGATGCTTAGGATTCTTCTGGATGTTTCCCAATGTTGTTCTACTCACCTTTCACCCTTAATACTATAAAGTAGATTTAAAAAATTTTTGGAGAATATTTGCTTTACAGTGTTGTCTTAGTTTCTGCTGTGCAGAAAGGTGATTCAGATATACATGTATGCTGCTGCTATTGCTGCTACTGCTGCTAAGTCACTTCAGTTGTGTGTGACTCTGTGCGACCCCATAGACGTCAGCCCACCAGGCTCCCCCATCCCTGGGATTCTCCAGGCAAGAANTTTCCTACTCCAGGGCATCTTTCCTACCCAGGGGTCGAACCCAGGTCTCCATTGCAGGTGGATTTTTTACCACTATGCCACCTGGGTAGCCCATAGTGATGTGAGGTCAGTTAATTTCCATTTCAGGAAGAAGAGAAAATAATAGTAGTTACAGACCTAGGGGGAACCTTGGTCTTTCTTCCCACAACCCCCTGGGCTCAGAATGTCTGGAAGCTAAAGATCAGGATTTAACAAGTCCCTCTGGGATACCTTATCCTCTTTCCTGACTCCTCGACATGTTCTCTATTGCTTCTGTAGATCCTGCTACCTGGTCTCACTGTATGAATTGCATTCCTTGTGGTGATGGAAAAAATATATGGGATACCTGTTCAGGTCAGGTGTAATATAAAACTCAAACAGTACTAGAGACGACGCGAATAATATATGGGTCTCATGTGCCCTAAATACTACTTAATGTGTTTGGTGGATTAAAGAAGCGGAAATTGTCAGAGTTCTTGAAACCAGAAACAAGTCTAGCTCTTGAGAGCCCCCTTTCCCTGGAAGAAACAGGCAGTTGTGTGCAGTGAATCTTATCCCTCCCTTACATCAAACTCTCAGAAGTGTATTTAAAGGTAGTTGAGCTAGGAGAGGATTATCTCTTTTGAGAGCTATCTTGTTGCCTCTATGGAGACAATTTCTTTTCTCAGATAATCCTTGGACGAAAAGAATTTCAACACTGATTTACAGATGCTATTTATTATACTTTATGGGTGTACTGCCACTTTACCCGATTCACGCTCTTCCTGTCTTCTCATATTCAGCTGTGAATTTGAAGTAAGTTTGTTATATAATCTAGCCTTTTTTCCTTATACAATTTCAGATAGATTGTAATGAAAACTCACCGTGTTAAATGTAGTTGTTATTATCTGCTAATAGCAAATTTCTTCCATTTATGGATAGCTAATAGGAAAATTTAAGTCATCATCTCTTTTAGAAACAACTAATATAGGTTATTACTTTGATGCATTTAGTATTGAATTTCTTATTTAAACTATAAGATAAATAGCTATTTGAGAGATTTCTTTATAAACCTTTCTATTATCTCATGAAGTTAGTGTCTTCATGAAATAACGGGCCAAATTGACTACAAAATGAGTTTGTTACAGAGGCGTGTCCTGAAGGTTTTATTTTTAACATGAACTTTCTTTTGTTGAGTCATTAAATATGGTAACTTTAATCTTTGTGAGTTCTTTTAACAGTCATATCATTCCAAGCAGGTTGTATACATCAGCAGACAAGGACTATCTTGTATATACTTAGCTGAAACATGTAGCAAGACATAGAATGTGTTCAGTAAATATCTGCAGATTTTATGTTTTGAGTTTTAGCTACTTGCAGATAGGAGGAAGATGAGGTGCCCACTCGGTGATTCTCTACTTTGGTTTCTTCTGTGCTTTAGTATGTGGCATTTTACAAATAGCATTACTAACTTAAGTCCTGCAAGGAAGTTGAAGTGAAAATGGCTAACACGTTTCTGTACATTGAAGGCCGATGAATCCTATAGTTGGAAAAGACCTTAGCATAACACAAGGAATCCCATCTTGAATAGATGATTAATCAATCTTTGATTTAAAACATTCACTGACATAAAGTTCAGTCCTAATACGTCAACCAGTTTTCAAGGAGGTGATTCTAATTGTTATAAAGTTATTTCTTAATAAGACAAAATCATCATCTCCTAGCAATTTCTACTATGAATTTGATTCTCCCTTTGAAGTAGGGTGAAAGTTTATCAACTTTTGTTTAGGAAGCCTTTCAAATATTAACTTATCAGAAGAATTTAATGGGGACTTATAGAGAAGAACTGAATTAGGAATGTTTTAAGATTCATATTTTAGTGAAATTCAGATGGATTCTGGACTGATGAAGGCTATAGAGTCAGACAGGCAAGAAAAGAGACAGTGGTTTAAAAGTTACAATGGTTCAAACCTACTCTATTATGGAATGACTTTTTTTAAATATGATAAGCCACAACAAACTAAAGATTCATGATAAATAATACCTTCTACATTAGAGTTGAGAAGATATAAAATATGTAAAAGATTCTGTGACAGTAACTCTACAGTTAGGGCTTAACTCTAATCTTGGATATAAATCAATATTTTTTAAATCCCAGGTTATGGCCCATCACGAAATCATTCAGCCAGCATTTTTACTAATGAAATAGAGTGAAATAATATAGAAAAGAAAATACCAAGTACACTGCACATAGTGGGGATTCAAAAAATATATATGTGTATATGNAAATATGTAAAAGATTCTGTGACAGTAACTCTACAGTTAGGGCTTAACTCTAATCTTGGATATAAATCAATATTTTTTAAATCCCAGGTTATGGCCCATCACGAAATCATTCAGCCAGCATTTTTACTAATGAAATAGAGTGAAATAATATAGAAAAGAAAATACCAAGTACACTGCACATAGTGGGGATTCAAAAAATATATATGTGTATATGTATATATATTATATATATATATATATATTCATTCATATATGTTCCCAGCAGATGTTTTACTATATGATATGGTGAAACTATTGGGAAAACTCAAGTATAGATAAATATAGATAAAGGCAATGCAGCCCCACTCCAGTACTCTTGCCTGGAAAATCCCATGGATGGAGGAGCCTGGGAGGCTGCAGTCCATGGGGTTGCTAAGAGTTGGACACGACTGAGCGACGTCACTTTCACCTTTCACTTTCATGCATTGGAGAAGGAAATGGCAACCCACTCCAGTGTTTTTGCCTGGAGAATCCCAGGGACAGGGGAGCCTGGTGGGCTGCCGTCTCTGGGGTCGCACAGAGTCGGACATGACTGAAGCGACTTAACAGCAGCATATATGTAAACATACACATATGTATAAACATATGAATGTGGTAGATATCTCTGTGTATATATGTGTATATATGCAAACATACTTAAAGATATAGAATATAAATATTCATATAGAATATAAGGGGGGCAACAGGGGTAATGTAATGATCATGAGACAGCGTGATCAGAATACCCGTTGTGCGTACAAAAATCAAAAGACAAAGGTCTCTACTTTAAACCTAACTGAAGTTGTAACAAACTGCTTGCCATGCTATTGAATTAATTGTGTTATGCTATCAGTAAAGATCACAAGCCCACAAGTAAGTCGCTTATGAAATGCGCAAATTTGTGAGACAGCCTGATAGACGAATCACTGACATGTTCCTCATTCTTCTTCCATCCTTCATATGTAAAGACAGTAGTGAAAATTTACACACATGAATATATGTACACAGCAGCACAGGAGTACACGCGGGCACACCTCTGATATAATCAGCACAGGCTGAGAAAAACTCCACTGCTATGAAGGCAATTTAAGTATTAATATATTTTGAGCTGTGATAAAAGTTGGTTTGGGAATAAAGATTTACTGAATACTAGGCCTTCCGAATACTAGCATTTAGCATACCACAGTGAGAATGTTCCTTCTGTCTCATGTGGCATGCATAGTTTTCATTTATTAAATGACTAACAGGACAAAAATGTCATTGAAGATGTTTTATTAGGGAGTAAACAGTGACTGACAAAGACTCAACATGTTAAAGCTCTTCCCTTGGACTTTCCAATTTGGCAAGTTCATTGTCTCTTTCACAGGGAAATGGAGGGAAATCAGACCTCTGTCACGGAATTCATCCTACTGGGATTTCCCCTTAACACAAGGACTCAGATGCTCCTCTTTGGGCTCTTCTCCCTGTTCTGTGTCCTCACCCTGCTGGGGAACGGGGTCATCCTGGGGCTCATCTCACTGGACTCCAGACTGCACACCCCCATGTACTTCTTCCTCTCACACCTGGCCATCGTCGACATGGCCTACGCCTGCAGCACGGTGCCCCAGATGCTGGCCAACCTCCTGAGTCCAGCCAAGCCCATCTCCTTTGCTGGCTGCATCACACAGACCTTTCTCTTCCTGAGTTTCGCTCACACCGAGTGTCTGCTCCTGGTGGTGATGTCCTATGACCGGTATGTGGCCATCTGCCACCCCCTCCGATATTCAGTCCTCATGAGCTGGAGAGTCTGCATCACCCTGACAGTGGCATCTTGGGTTTTTGGAGTCCTCCTGGCCCTAGTACACCTGGTGTTACTCCTACCATTACCCTTCTGTGGGCCTCATCAAATTAATCACTTTTTCTGTGAAATCATAGCTGTTCTCAAGCTGGCCTGTGCAGACACCCACATTAATGAGACCATGGTTTTGGCTGGGGCGGTGTCTGTGCTGGTGGGACCATTCTCCTTGATTGTGGTGTCTTATATTCATATTCTATGTGCCATCCTAAGGATCCGGTCAGGAGAAGGGCGCCAGAAAGCCTTCTCCACTTGCTCATCCCACCTCTGTGTGTTTGGGCTCTTTTATGGCACAGCCATTATTATGTATGTTGGGCCCCGATATGGGAATTCTAAGGAAGAAAAAAAATACCTTTTGCTGTTTCATAGCCTTTTCAATCCCATGCTCAACCCCCTGATCTATAGTCTGAGGAATAAAGAGGTCAAAGCTGCTCTGAAGAGAATGCTTGATAAAGAGAGAAGTTGACAAAAAACTTAAAGAATAATAAAGTGACTAAGTTTAAAGGGACCTAAGGCTATGGTTTTTCTTGTGGTCATGTATGGATGTGAGAGTTGGACTGTGAAGAAGGCTGAGCACCAAAGAATTGATGCTTTTGAACTGTGGTGCTGGAGAAGACTCTTGTCTCAAGAGTCTTGCAGTCCCTTGGACTGCAAGGAGATCCAACCAGTCCATTCTGAAGGATATCAGCCTTGGGATTTCTTTGGAAGGAATGATGCTAAAGCTGAAACTCCAGTACTTTGGCCACCTCATGCGAAGAGTTGACTCACTGGAAAAGACTCTGATGCTGGAAGGGATTGGGGGCAGGAGGAGAAGGGGACGACCGAGGATGAGATGGCTGTCTGGCATCAGTGACTCGATGGACATGAGTCTGAGTGAATTCTGGGAGTTGGTGATGGACAGGGAGGCCTGGCGTGCTGTGATTAGTGGGGTCGCAAAGAGTCAGACACGACTGAGTGACTGAACTGAACTGAACTGAAGAGGCCATCTTGTCCAATAACTACACAGATATAAAAACATGATCTACACAGATGTCAAACTACATAGATATCAAAAAGTCCCTATATTGGGGCCCAACATACATGATAATGGCTGTGCCATACTTTGGTCACCTGATGCAAAGAGCTGACTCATTGGAAAAGACCCTGATGCTGAGACAGATTGAGGGCAGGAGGAGAAGGGGACGACAGAGGATGAGATGGCTGGATGGCATCACTGACTTGATGGGCATGAGTCTGAGTGAACTCCGGGAGTTGGTGATGGACAGGGAGGCCTGGAGTGCTGTGATTGATGGGGTTGCAAAGAGTCGGACATGACCGAGTGACTGAACTGATACTGATAAAAGAGCCCAAAGGATCTCTCCTGAACAGGCATTTTCTTCGTCTTCTTCAAAGTTTCCTAAGGCTGTCTTCCAAGAAAGCCCAGTCCACATTGCTGGCTCTGGCAGTGAAGCTATGGCTGCACAAGAAAATGCAAATAGCTTCCAAATAGCTGCACAGTGTGTATACTTTTAATGTGGCTATGTGAAATATTCTGAATAAGAAGAAATAAGTGTGTATATTTTTTGTTCTATTATCAGAATTTATAGACAAAATGTTATGGAATAAAGCAAGGTATTTGTAGAATATTTAAGGTAAAGGAGTTGGGAGAGATTAATAACATAGTAGTTAAATATTTTAAATTCAGCAACTATCGTCTCTTTCAAAAATTGGTTTACACTTGAAATATTTCTTTACATTCCCACGATAGTGCTGTTTCCTAAGGCATGATCAGCTTAAATGAAGTAGAGCATGAGCCATGGCTTCAAGGGAAAGAGGATTAGGAACATAACCGTGATGCAATTAACAGCAACAGGAAAACACCGGGTGATGTCATGCTGATATATGATATGATATGGTATGTCATGATAGACATACCAGAGCTTTCTCGGTCAGTTTTTTCTCTGCTTGTGGAGTGTGGGTGGCAATCCATGGATTGTGGAGGTGAGAGAAGAGAGCAGAATGGAAGTAAAAAGTCCTTTAAAGAACTCTCTTTTTTCCTCATTGACTTGGTCATGGGAGATGACCAAATGGCCTTGTCTCTTATGGGAAATGATCAAAATTTGGAAAAAAAACACCCTATCAAACAAGAGCACACTGTAATTGTGCAGATTTTTTTTTTTTTCAGGGCTTCCTCTGGGCCTTTCAGGACCTGCTCCTGCTTCACCTTGGTGAACATCAGGCTCTCAAGCTCTGTCTGCCGTGGTAGCGGTCTTCCCCCGCACCCTCAGCTCTGCAGCATCCCCCTCTCCAAACACATGGCTCAGTTGTGCGGATTATTTGACCAGGGATACTAGAGCTACAACTTATCAGAAGTCATTTGATTTTAAATTGATATTTGAGTAAGTTAAATATGGCAGAAAGTGAAGAGGAACTAAAGAGTCTCTTGATCAAAGTGAAAGAGGAGAATGAAAAAGTTAGCTTAAAGCTCAACATTCAGAAGACGAAGATCATGGCATCTGGTCCCATCACTTCATGGGAAATAGATGGGGAAACAATGGAAACAGTGTCAGACTTTATTTTTCTGGGCTCCAAAGTCACTGCAGATGGTGACTGCAGCCATGAAATTAAAAGACGCTTACTCCTTGGAAGGAAGGTTATGAGCAACCTAGATAGCATATTCAAAAGCAGAGATATTACTTTGCCAACAAAGATCCATCTAGTCAAGGCTATGGTATTTCCAGTGGTCATGTATGGATGTGTGAGTTGGACTGTGAAGAAAGCTGAGCGCTGAATAATTGATGCATTTGAACTGTGGTTTTGGAGAAGACTCTTGAGAGTCCCTTGGACTACAAGGAGATCCAACCAGTCCATTCTAAAGGAGATCAGTCCTGGGTGTTCATTGGAAGGACTGATCCTAAAGCTGAACCTCCAATACTTTGGCCACCTCATGTGAAGAGTTGACTTATTTGAAAAGACCCTGATGCTGGGAGGGATTGGGGGCAGGAGAAGAAGGGGACGACAGAGGATGAGATGGCTGGATGGCATCACTGACTCAATGGACATGAGTTTGCGCATGCTCCCGGAGTTGGTGATGGACAGGCCTGGCGTGCTGCAATTCATGGGGTCTCAAGGAGTCGGACATGACTGAACGACTGAATTGAACTGAATCAAGCATAAAATTCTAACAATTATGAAGTGATAGAAAATAGTTAAGAAGTAATAGAAAAGGATAGAGAGGCTTTTTTTTTTGTTTTTTACCTCTTTCCTCAAATTACATAATTAAACCTTCTAAATATTTAAACTGTATATAAAGGAATTATTCAAATTTTAATATAAGATCTTTTGTGAAAAAGTGTTTTTGGAGATGAAAACATATGAACTTCTGTCTTATAAAACAGCCCTTTTTAAGGATATCTATTATGAAGGCATTTTATCCATTGCCAGAAAAAAGGTTTAAAATATGCGTATTTTGAGTTCAGCTAGAGCTTGGTTTTTACAAAGGTCTTTCAGTTGCTATGTGTGCCACTTACCTAAATTCTCTGAAATTTAGTTTTAATATATGTAAAAAGTTCACTGATACTAAGCTTACAGGTTTGTTGTGAAGAGAATATACCTATATGCAAAATGCTTGCCAGAATCCATGACTCATAGCAAGAGCTCAACAAATGGTGTTAACATCATCTACAACATAAACTTAGCATATCTTTAAAGAACAAGACCTATAACCTATAAATAAGACAGTAGCAAATTAGATTTCCCACTGTACTAGAAAGAACCAGGAAGATTATAAAATTTAGCCTTTTACCTGATGCAAAATAATTTATGAAGTCAACGACTCATAATGTCTTTACTTTGCAATCTTAATTCTCTAAAGAGATAATGAACAGTTAAAAATACATGAATAAACACAAGTCAAAACTGCTAAACTTCATTCACATGTGTGTACACTCACACATACATTTTGTGCTGTTAGGTCGGGAAACGAAATCGTGAAAAGAATACATTTTCTACTATGACTTTATTCACTGTCTAGTGGAGATAACAGCAGAAGGATAAATGAAATTCACCTTGCCACACACCAAGTGAATTCCTGAGCTCTGCAGAGGGTAGTGCTAATGTAGCTCAGGAAAGTATCACTCACTTAGAGGGAGAGTGGCTAAGAAAGGCTTCCAAGAGAAGCTCCTGTTAAAGGATGAGTGAGAGTTCACCAGGAGTATGATGCANATGATTTTGGAGCCACTTTGGTCTGCCACTGTTTCCATTGTTTCCCCATCTATTTGCCATGAAGTGCTGGAACTAGACGCCATGATCTTCGTCTTTTGAACATTGAGTTTTAAGACAGCGTTTTTACTCTCCTCTTTCACTTTCATCAAGAGACTCTTCAGTTCCTCTTCACTTTCTGCCCTAAGGTTGGTGTCATCTGCATATCTGAGGTTACTGATATTTCTTCCAGCAGTCTCAATCCAGTTTGTGCTTCCTCCAGCCCAGCATTTCTCATGATGTACTCTGCATATAAGTTAAATAACCAGGGTGACAAAATGCAGTCTTGATGTAATCCTTTCCAATTTGGAACCAGTCTGTTTTTCCATGTCTGGTTCTAACTTGCTTCTTGACCTGCATGCAGATTTCTCAGGAGGCAGGTGGAATTATTTAAGTCCCTGCCAGAGGCAGCAAGGGTCCAGGAGAGCTGTCTCACTGCTCCTGGATCCAGACACAACAGTTCTTGAACACTTATCTCTCCTTGCTCAATCTTATGTGATGTTTTTATGCAGTTGCTTTGCACATTGTTCTCCAGCCAGAGATACTAATGGGAAATGTTAGGGAAATATTCATATATTTTGAGATTTATCCTTATTGTATCCAACAGCCCCCTGTCTGTGATTTTAAGCCAGAACAGGAAACCCAGTATGTATATGCATCTGATCAACAATGCTTTCTTACTTGTCTTCCTTTCCCTTCTATTTCAATGGGACCAGAAGAACAGAGTTTCTGCCTCTCAAACAGAGAATATACCTACATCTTAGGCTGGATTCTCTCTGCCACTAGATTTTTGCAACTTCAGTGGCTCCATTATACTGGGTTCCCCCAAAATAAAAGCTCATATATGTAAGGAAGTGTTGGTCGCTCAGTCATTTCCCACTCTGTGACCCCATGGACTGTAGCCCACCAGGCTCCTCTGTCCATGGAATTCTCCAGGCAGTGGATAGCCATCCCCTTCTCCATGAGATCTTCCCAACCCAGGGATCAAACCCAGGTCTCCACATTGCAGACAGATTCCTTACCATCTGCACCACCAGGCAAGCACCAACATTTAATGATAAATAAGGAAAAAGAGGAGTGAGACAAGAGTTGGGAGAGGAAGTTCAAGGGTGCTTTACTGATGCTGGCATTACTTCTTGGTTTTAGAAACAACTAAGTGTCCTACTTCATGGGATTGTCTTAGGAGAAGTCTTATGAAATATGTCTCCTGGAACAGTCCATCCAAGAATAGATAAGTGAATAACTTAACTGCTTGATTCTCTCACTGATAAATGTGTGTCTCACTCCATGGAGTATTAATTATCCTACCTTATAGGTTGTATGCACATCGTGGCCACCAAGGAGTCCAGTGTGACTTTCTCCAGGGGTAAAGGAAAACCTTGGTTCAGGAAGCAAGAGGCATGCAAAGTTACATGAGGTGAGGTGCTATTGTCTTTTACTCAGTGAAGCCAACCAGGTTAGACCAGAGTTAGTCACATGGATGGCTGAGATGGGGTGAGTGGATGGAGATTCCAGAGAGCTCAGACTGAGAGATGTGAGGAAGTGAGAGAGTGATATCAGCCACAAGGGTTAAGTCCCAGGGAGCTAGTCTTGATTTATCCAGGAAACACAATGAATTTAGACAGAGTCTGCTATGTTTTCTGACTTTTATATTGGTATGGGCTTTGTTTGACTACTTTTATGATTGCTATCGGAGCTATATTGGTATGGACTCAAAACCTTTATTCTAGCTGTCAAAATAAGAATATGGAATGATTGAGAATGTGCCTGAGGCTTGTCCATTATAGTTTGTATAGAATGTACTTGTGTGTTTAAATATTAAGTTACATTGAGTTAATAAAAACCAGTTGATGAATTTATCAATTTAGAGCTTTTTGGAGGAATTTGTGTTCATTTTTGTGAACTGGTAGTGCAAACACAGCATTACAATTATCTAGCAGAAAAGAAATTCAGTAAAACTACATGATAATGTACTCACAATGGTAAGAAAAAGAAAGAAAGAAAAAAGAAGGAAGGTAAGAAAACTTTCTTAGAAAGCAAACTGCCTTTCAGTTAAATTTCAGTATTCATTATCAAGCTTTCAGTTTTTAACTGTTTCTGTTATAAATAAATAAAGCTTTTTAGCAACTAAGATAAAGCTGTTTAACAGCTAAGTTTTTGAAATGTTTCAAGAGTTTGAAGTAGGAAAACAAAAACTTGAATAGAACGCAAAATTTAAGCTGTTCTTTAAGCATTTTCAGAACAGTTTAAAATTAATTTCCCCAACTATCATCATTCATATGAAAAATATAAATAATAAGTAAATGTTGAAGTTAAAAAGAGATACAATTATCTGTAATTAATATTGATGACTTTTTCAATTTTATTCTCTCTTTATGGCAAGGCCTTAAGAAAATAGGTAATACTGTTGTGTGTTCATAGGAGCCTAAAGCCCTAATCTTTCTTCAGGGAAATTTGATACAAAGAGATGAATGTTGTTAGTTTCAACCCTATAATTCCAATTTAAAGAATTATCTGAAGATATAATTATGTGAGCAAAGATGCCTCATTGTAGTGGTACTTATAGTAGCTAAAAGGTTGGAAACATCCAAGGTTTCTACTATTAGGAGATAGATAAAACATGTACCTGTATGGAACATGCATTCAAAAGAATATACTCTTAAAAATCAACCTTTATCATATATGTATTGACTTGTAATATTTTTATTAAATTCATATTAAATGAAAAAGATCATTAATGCCATTCATAGAATATGCATTTTTGAGAGTAAATTCACATAAAGAAAATATTTTCTTAATCTGAATTTTTATGTCCAAGTATTGCCTGGAGAATCCCAGGGACAGGGGAGCCTGGTGGGCTGCCATATATGGGGTAGCACAGAGTCAGACACAACTGAAGTGACTTAGCAGCAGCATGATGAGCATATATTAACTATATAATGAAGAAATAGAAAATTTTTGAAAGTATAGTTTTAAAAATAGAAAACCTATAATATGAAACAGTTAAATTAAGGTTTATAAACAATCTGATCACGTAGAGACAAGAAAAATTATGGGCTGGAAAAATTGGAGAATACAAGAATCTGATGGGTAAATAAAAGAAACTGGAAAATGGAAATGGTAAAAATACCATGAAATAACACTTAAGTGGAGAAATTGGAATAGAAAATGTAGAATCAGCAATTCTCAGAAATAATGTCTTCAAAATTTTTTTATTCCTATTTTATCTTTTCAGTAGTATATATTAGAATTTTTACCGTATTCCCATATGTCTTTCAGACTCAGCTCCATTTTTCATTACTTTTATTGCTATTGCTTGTTAGTTTCTTATTAGTCTTCATATAAGTTCACTAGTTCTGCTTGCTGTTGGGGGCCGTCATCTGTTAAATCTATTAAATGTTTTCTTAATTTAAGATATTACATATTGCCGTTTCAGAATAGATGTTTGATTCTTTTTGTAGACTCTAATACTTCAGTGAAATATTGTATTTTTCATTTTTGCTATCTTTGTTTCCCATTTCTTCAATATAAACTGTAGTTATTTGGTAACTTTATTTGTAACCACTATCTGTATCATGTCTGGGACCTCTACTATCGACAAATGTATCTCTTGAGCATTGGTTGTTTCTTCCTGATTTTCAGTGGTTAAATGATACATTGTAGAAGCTATCAATTATATTATGCATGCCATGCCATGCCAAGTCGCTTCAGTCGTGTCCGACTCTATGCGACCCCATAGAAGGTGGCCCATAGGCTCCCCCATCCAATCATATTATACTTCTGTGAAAGTGAAAGTGAATCATGTCTGACTCTTTGCAACCCCATGGACTGTAGCCCACCAGGCTCCTCCATCCATGGAATTTTTCAGGCAAGAGTACTGGAATGGGTTGCCATTTCCTTCTCCAGGGAATCTTCCCGACCCAGGGATGGAACCTAGGTCTCCCACATTGCAGGCAGACACTTTACTGTCTGAGCCACCAGGAAAGCCCTTATACTTCTATAAAGATTATATATTTTTTGTGCTTTTCCTCTGAACAAACAATTACATTTGTTGGAGATCACCTTGTTTCTCTTTGGCCTTGATTTTAGATTTGTTAATATGGGTCTATTTTATTGTTACTCTTACTCCCCAGATGTCATTTTTGCACCTAGATCAAAATCTTTATGAAGATCTCTCCAGGTTGGCTAGATTATAACTCCAATTTATTCTAGACATTTTGCAACGTCTGAAATATCTGTTCAGTTATGCTCAGCTCTTCTCACCTCTCAGTCCCTCAACAATTGTTTCTTGTTAGGTTTTAACATTCATGTGCTTTAGGATTAAGAAATACCTCACAAAAACTCTTGCACAGATTTTGGGGGCTTCTTATCTACAGATCTTTCCTTTTCTAAATACCCTCACAACTCAATTCCTAACCCTTTTGTACTCTATATCTCCATTTTCAAATACTTCCGTCCAACAAGACTGTAGCTTTCTGCTCAGATTCCATTTTTATGGTCATTGTTTAGAAAATGCCTCTAGGAACTAGGCCTCTGGGAAAGTGGACTCAACTGGCATGTCCTTTTTTTCAAGGATCACAGGTTGTACTATTGACTCATTTGAAGCCTAAGTTCACCAACAATTATCTTGATAACTTGCTCAAATAATCATTAAATATTATTAAGGAATTTTTCAAAGAATTAATCTTCAGCATGTAACACATTTTCGTTAAATTCATTAATGATTAAGGCAGCCTGAAATCCCTTGGAAAGGGTTTGGCAAGAGTATTTATATATAGTTTATGCAAATGCCAATCTGCTCCATTTAATGTTTTTATCCTTATAATAAGGTCTTTATTAGCAGGAAGGAAAAAACTGGAGCAATACAATCCTGAACCATATTCCAAAAGAGATGATAATTCCTAAATGTCAGCTCATATACCTGAAAGCCAATTTTCAGCAAGTTGACTTGTGGCCGTTATTCACGCACACCATGTGGTAACATTTCATTGTCTGAAAAGTGAGTGATTAGCTACTTTATATTGAGTTGTGTCCCTTCAAAGTTAATATATAGAAACCAGGGCCCCGGGGTACACATAAATGTGACTTTTCGGAGATAAGATTTATGGAGGTAATTATGTTAATGTGAGGTATTTAGAGTGGCCCTAATTCGAAGTGACCAATGTCCTTGAAAGGAGATAGAATATAGACAGAGGGAAGACCTTGTGAAGACCTGGGGAGAAGACAGTCACCTAGAAACCAGGAAGAGTGGCCTCAGAAGAACCAAACCCGTCAACACCTTTGTCTTTGCCTACAAACCCTTAGGACTGTGAGAAAATAAATTTCTATTATTTATGTGGTAGTAAGGTTTTGGAAATCCTAGAAAACTAGGCCATTAGCTCAGAGTTACAAAAGACTCAAATGAACGTTAGCGGAGGACCTAGGGACATCCTACTGTCGGCTTTAAATCATCTCTAGATTACTTATGACATCTACTTGCAAGATTGCGTTTGACCTGGCTCACCCCTCTCATTGTGTGTTCATAGAACAGAGTGTTTCTGGAAATTAGTGAGAGGCACTTATTAAGCATTACAGCTGTCGGAGGGACTGATAACAGGCATTACACATGAAGATATGGTGCCAAACTGTCTGACCAAAAACCTTCAGAGGAAGAGCTGAGCAATGAGACGGATACAGGTGGCTCCGAAAGGNTCACGTAGAGACAAGAAAAATTATGGGCTGGAAAATTGGAGAATACAAGAATCTGATGGGTAAATAAAAGAAACTGGAAAATGGAAATGGTAAAAATACCATGAAATAACACTTAAGTGGAGAAATTGGAATAGAAAATGTAGAATCAGCAATTCTCAGAAATAATGTCTTCAAAATTTTTTTATTCCTATTTTATCTTTTCAGTAGTATATATTAGAATTTTTACCGTATTCCCATATGTCTTTCAGACTCAGCTCCATTTTTCATTACTTTTATTGCTATTGCTTGTTAGTTTCTTATTAGTCTTCATATAAGTTCACTAGTTCTGCTTGCTGTTGGGGGCCGTCATCTGTTAAATCTATTAAATGTTTTCTTAATTTAAGATATTACATATTGCCGTTTCAGAATAGATGTTTGATTCTTTTTGTAGACTCTAATACTTCAGTGAAATATTGTATTTTTCATTTTTGCTATCTTTGTTTCCCATTTCTTCAATATAAACTGTAGTTATTTGGTAACTTTATTTGTAACCACTATCTGTATCATGTCTGGGACCTCTACTATCGACAAATGTATCTCTTGAGCATTGGTTGTTTCTTCCTGATTTTCAGTGGTTAAATGATACATTGTAGAAGCTATCAATTATATTATGCATGCCATGCCATGCCAAGTCGCTTCAGTCGTGTCCGACTCTATGCGACCCCATAGAAGGTGGCCCATAGGCTCCCCCATCCAATCATATTATACTTCTGTGAAAGTGAAAGTGAATCATGTCTGACTCTTTGCAACCCCATGGACTGTAGCCCACCAGGCTCCTCCATCCATGGAATTTTTCAGGCAAGAGTACTGGAATGGGTTGCCATTTCCTTCTCCAGGGAATCTTCCCGACCCAGGGATGGAACCTAGGTCTCCCACATTGCAGGCAGACACTTTACTGTCTGAGCCACCAGGAAAGCCCTTATACTTCTATAAAGATTATATATTTTTTGTGCTTTTCCTCTGAACAAACAATTACATTTGTTGGAGATCACCTTGTTTCTCTTTGGCCTTGATTTTAGATTTGTTAATATGGGTCTATTTTATTGTTACTCTTACTCCCCAGATGTCATTTTTGCACCTAGATCAAAATCTTTATGAAGATCTCTCCAGGTTGGCTAGATTATAACTCCAATTTATTCTAGACATTTTGCAACGTCTGAAATATCTGTTCAGTTATGCTCAGCTCTTCTCACCTCTCAGTCCCTCAACAATTGTTTCTTGTTAGGTTTTAACATTCATGTGCTTTAGGATTAAGAAATACCTCACAAAAACTCTTGCACAGATTTTGGGGGCTTCTTATCTACAGATCTTTCCTTTTCTAAATACCCTCACAACTCAATTCCTAACCCTTTTGTACTCTATATCTCCATTTTCAAATACTTCCGTCCAACAAGACTGTAGCTTTCTGCTCAGATTCCATTTTTATGGTCATTGTTTAGAAAATGCCTCTAGGAACTAGGCCTCTGGGAAAGTGGACTCAACTGGCATGTCCTTTTTTTCAAGGATCACAGGTTGTACTATTGACTCATTTGAAGCCTAAGTTCACCAACAATTATCTTGATAACTTGCTCAAATAATCATTAAATATTATTAAGGAATTTTTCAAAGAATTAATCTTCAGCATGTAACACATTTTCGTTAAATTCATTAATGATTAAGGCAGCCTGAAATCCCTTGGAAAGGGTTTGGCAAGAGTATTTATATATAGTTTATGCAAATGCCAATCTGCTCCATTTAATGTTTTTATCCTTATAATAAGGTCTTTATTAGCAGGAAGGAAAAAACTGGAGCAATACAATCCTGAACCATATTCCAAAAGAGATGATAATTCCTAAATGTCAGCTCATATACCTGAAAGCCAATTTTCAGCAAGTTGACTTGTGGCCGTTATTCACGCACACCATGTGGTAACATTTCATTGTCTGAAAAGTGAGTGATTAGCTACTTTATATTGAGTTGTGTCCCTTCAAAGTTAATATATAGAAACCAGGGCCCCGGGGTACACATAAATGTGACTTTTCGGAGATAAGATTTATGGAGGTAATTATGTTAATGTGAGGTATTTAGAGTGGCCCTAATTCGAAGTGACCAATGTCCTTGAAAGGAGATAGAATATAGACAGAGGGAAGACCTTGTGAAGACCTGGGGAGAAGACAGTCACCTAGAAACCAGGAAGAGTGGCCTCAGAAGAACCAAACCCGTCAACACCTTTGTCTTTGCCTACAAACCCTTAGGACTGTGAGAAAATAAATTTCTATTATTTATGTGGTAGTAAGGTTTTGGAAATCCTAGAAAACTAGGCCATTAGCTCAGAGTTACAAAAGACTCAAATGAACGTTAGCGGAGGACCTAGGGACATCCTACTGTCGGCTTTAAATCATCTCTAGATTACTTATGACATCTACTTGCAAGATTGCGTTTGACCTGGCTCACCCCTCTCATTGTGTGTTCATAGAACAGAGTGTTTCTGGAAATTAGTGAGAGGCACTTATTAAGCATTACAGCTGTCGGAGGGACTGATAACAGGCATTACACATGAAGATATGGTGCCAAACTGTCTGACCAAAAACCTTCAGAGGAAGAGCTGAGCAATGAGACGGATACAGGTGGCTCCGAAAGGCTCCAGCATCCTCCTGGGACTATAGAGGACCATGCGCATGCGTAGGGGTGCCTGCATGTCCAGGACTCGGATAACTACAAGGAAAAAGCGAGAAGGTTCTGAACTCTCACCCTCTACCTGACCTTAGGGGTCTGTACGAGTATAAGACGCGAAGACTTGTTTGGAGAGATGAATTGCCCGCCTGAGCACTGATTTTGCTCTCCTGGTGGCCCTTCTACTTTCCTCATCATTTCCCTTATCTAAAAACACTGGCATTTTTCAGGGTTGACTCTTCATATCTATTTTCTATCTACTCTCTATGGACCTCATCAGTCTCAGTGATTACAATACATTACAAACGCTTGTGCTGTTACGCTTTGTCACTCAGTTGTGTCCAATTCTTTGCGACCCTATGGACTGTATGTAGCCTGCCAGGCTCCTCTGTCCATGATTCTCCAGGCAAGAATATTGAAGTGGGTTGCTGTGCCCTCCCCCAGGGGATTTTCCCAAGCCAGGGATCAAACCTAGGTCTTCTGCATTGCAGGTGATTTCTTTACTGTCTGAGCCACCAGGGAAGCACATTACATATGCTGCTAACCCATAAATTAATATCTCAGTCCAGTACTCTTCCCAAAATGCGGTGGTCTAGAACAGATGTTTCCCTGGTGCACACCAGCCTGAAACAGTAGTGCCTGATGACTTTCTATCTCAAGAGAGTAAGTCTAGTATTCTTAAAGTCACAAACTTGCCTTAATTATAAGAGAATAGAGTTCAGTCTTTATGAGTTTCTGAGTAAAAACAATTATTTGTAATGGAGGATTTTGGTAGTTCATTTCATAATAACACTTTTCAGCAGACAAAGATCATATACTCTCCAGGGAGGATTTGGTCCTTTGAGGTGCTGTCTTAACAAGCTCCATGGGGTCCACAAGTATTACATCATGACATTTAAATCATTCCAAAAGGGGATATGGAGGAAGGCATGACTTGAAGATCAAGTACATAATAAGTCTAATTACTTAGAGATTGTTCTATGTGACATAATCCATAATATATGACTTAGACTTGTTAAATTTTCATACCAAGATCCCTCTGAGTAGGATTACCCCAGCCATTCTTCCTGAGTTCTTATTTTTCTGCTTAAGTAGTTACACACACACACACACACACACACACACACACACACACACACACTCATGGATGGTAAACCTGGAGAGCAAAGTGGGGAGGGTAGGTTTTGCTCTACTCTGTAGGGAAGACAGAATGGTGAGAAGACGCTTAATAATTTGTTCCCTGGGCTCGACAGGAATGTCTCTGGGGAATGGGCTGGTTTTAGGTGATCAGACTCTAAAACCCTCACACCTCGAAGCTCGTGAGCACCCTGAGTCCTGTCCTTCCGTCAGGACAGAAAAGGTGTCTGGGACTCCCTATCCACTGCACTCACTCCAGGGAGCAGGAGACTCAGCTCCAGCCATTCCCATCTCTGTGAGTTTTCCTGTACATTCAAGCCCAAGTTGAGGAAAAGATCAGAAGTAGAACCAGCCCATAGTTGCACAAATCATCATTTATATACTGGTCAATGGTTTACAGATGAGGACAGAAGGCTGGCAGAAATCATCAGGTTTAGGAAGACAAAAATGGCACTTTTGTGAAGACCCCTTTCCTGCTCTGTGCTGGGGTCTCAGAGTCACATCTGATACCCACACTGTCTAACCATAGGTTCCTCATTCCTCTGACTAGTCCCTCCCAGGTCACAGGGTTCCAGCCTTATTCTCCAGGGCTGATGGTTCCGATCCCAGGGAAACCCTTAATCAGATCCTAGAGTGGAATTATGTGGCTCCACTGTCTCTTATGTTTAGAGGAAAGTATTTGCTGCTGGAAATATGGTAAAATGTTCTTCTATGAAAGCTGTTTCTCCATTTCACCTCTGTTCTGTATCTGGTATCATGTTCAGTAAAAACATTTGCTTTATAAAAACTTTTAAAATTTAAATGCCTTCTTTCTCTTAATCACTTTTAAGAAATGGTTGTTAAAAATATTAACCTAAGTGAAAATGTGGTGTTCTTAAATTTAGAAATCCAAAAAGAAAAGGAAATCCAGTCAGAATGTATACTATTGACATGAGACAATCTTCTTCTTTTGGATTCTGTTTAAGAAATATTGCTACTCTAAGATCCTCTAATTGGTATTCTGGAAGATTTGCTTGTATCTTTTATGCTTAGCTCTAAAACCTACCTGGAATTTATTTTCTGTATTATATATGGTAAGGTTCATGTCTTAGTTTTCTTCCTCATGGGTAGCCGTCCTACCCAGCACTGTTTATTGAAAACACCGGTGCCACCTTTCTCTTAGATCAAGCATGTATGTGTGTGTACTTATGTGCATGTATTTCTGAATTTCTGAGTTAACCAAGCTGTTTCATTGGCTTATTTGTTCACCCTTGCCTCAATATTACGTTACTAATTGTGGTTTTATAGTACTTGATTTTAATCAATAAATTCCTTTTACTTCATTTTTTATTCTCAGATACTTTTGGCTATCCTTGATCTTTGGTATTTTTGTATACAAAATTTAGAATAAGATTATTAATTTCCACAAATAAATAAAATTTCCTAGAATTCTGATTTTCATTTCATTAAAAGTATAGATGAATTTGGAAAAGTTTGGAATCTTTACAAATTTTCCAATTTTTAAAAATAAATGTGTTTATTTTAATTGGAGGTTAATTACTTTACAATATTGTATTGGTTTTGCCATACATCAATATGAATCCGCCACAGGTATACATGTGTTCCCTATCCTGAAAGCCCCTCCCTCCTCCCTCCCCGTACCATCCCTCTGGGTCGTCCCAGTGCACCAGCCTCAAGCATCCAGTATCATGCATTGAACCTGAACTGGCGGCTTGTTTCATTTAAACATCTATACATTTTCATTTTTTGCATTGACTTTTAATCCAATTTTTATAATTACACTTAATTTCAACAGTTCATCTATAGTTTTCTCTTCATACACAATTGGTATTTTGTATTTTCCATTTTAATGTGCCCTTTATTATTATTTTTGCCTGTTGCTGACTAGTTATGAGTCAGTGTTAAATAGAAGTGTTTTCAGTGAAGCATATTAGATTTCTAACTCATAAGAAAAGCTTTTATCATTTTACCATTAAATATAATTTTTCTGTAAGTTTTGGAGATATTTTTCTCAGAGTAAGGATGTTTCTTCCTATCTGATGTTTGCTAAGCCTTTGTAGGGAATAGACTCTGAAGTTTATCACTTTGGTGGATTTATCTTTTCATTATTGTTCTGTAGTAGTTCCTGTGTGTCTTAAATGCTTTGAAGTTATCTGAGTATTGCAACTACCAGACTCTATCTGGCTCAAACATGTTTTTCCATTATTTGACCTTTAACCTGGGGCTGTGTGTGAGAGAGACAGAGAGACGGAGACAAGGACAGTGACAGAGAGTTTGTATGTTTGTATTTACGTATAGGTAGTTTAGGCATGACTCTCGAAAGGCTTTTGCAACTGGATTTTCTTTTCTCCTTTTATTATGATTAACTATATCTTTTAATGGAGAAGGAAATGGCAACCCAGTCCAGTATTCTTGCCTGTAAAATCCCTTGGATGGAGGAGCCTGGCAAGCTGCAGTCCATGAGGTCATAAAGAGTCAGACACGACTGAGTGACTTCACCTTCACCTATCTTTTAATGTCTTCCACTTATGCATAATGTTTAATTTACATACATAGACTTATTAATATCAGCTTAAACTGTGTTTTCTGTTCATTATAAAATTATTTGCTCCTTTATTTCTCCTTTTCTTCCCTCTGCCTGCTGCGGATTCATAATGCTTTTACTTTCTTTTCATTTGTCTTGTAATTTGGGGATCCATAGATTTTATGTCATACCTTTTTAAAATGATTTCCATTAATCGAATTTAAATTTAAATTTAAGTAAAATTGAATTTAAAATTTTAAATTTAATCAAGTACTCTAACAAATTTCAAGTGATTCAAGATTCAATTCTTATCAATAATATTAATATTAACTTTCTCTATTAATGTCCCTTTCTCTGTTTACTCATTTTCAAAAATTTAATGTCCCCTTTTAAAATGCCAAAATAATCATTTTATAATCTATAGGTTACAAAATTAATCAATATCATTTTTTCAAATGATAAATGCTTTGAAAAAATAGGTAGAGGGGATAGATGGTAACCTGGCAGCTTTCGTAGAATAAATGTGCAATTGAATTATAGTTATAAAATGTCTAAAACATGATGAAAATAGTAAAAAGAAATCTAAGAGGATAATTAAGAGTCTTAAGATAGGTAGATAGACTACAACATTGATTGAATAGGAATTCCAGAAGGTCAATACACAGTGAAACGTAGAGAATGAAGAAAAGACAGTAGTCAAAGAGATGATTGTTAAGAATTTACATTTTTTTGAGAATTTATTTTTTATTTATCCTATTCTGTTCTCTGTGGGCATTTTTTATCTAAAGTTATGATCATCTAAGTTATATGTCATCTTCAGTTATGAAAAATTGCTTGAGTGTACATTTATGTTTATGTATTGCAATCATTAAGTATAATAAATATTTGCAGTTTAAGGGCTTAGGTCTATTTTTAATACAATTCACCGGAATGTTTACGGTGAAATCTCTTCAAATACTATTTCTTCACCATTTTCTTCATTCTTTTTTGCTCTGGAAACTTTATCTTTTCTAAGTATAGCCTGTCATCTATTATTCGTGTCTCTAAACTCCACTTTCAAACTATTGCCCCTCTTTCTGTATTCAAGTCTGAGTGGATTCTTAATGTGACCTCCCAAGACTTTATTTTCCTCCTTAACATTAGGTCTGGAAATCATCTTTTTTATTGGTTTTTTAAAATTATATGGCTATATTTCTTATTTTAGAGGTCCATAGTTGATCTATTTTTACACACTGATTGTGTTTTCCTGCCTTCCTTATTTATTTTTCTTAACTTATTAAACATTTGAATAAATAACATACCCTTTATTAATGTATTGGAACATCTTAACCATCCTTAATTATATTAGAGTTTTATGAAGATTCCTCTATAAATTTAGTTTCATCTTGAATAAATCAAATTTCAATCATTTACCTTGTTTTCCTCTATAGCATGAGATTTTGGGGTATGCTTTTTAGGCACATATTTTGAGTGAAAGTCTTTTTGTTTTTGCCAGTATTTTTATTTTGATTTGGTCTTTCCACCTTTTCTTTCTTCCTCTCTTGTGGTTTTAAGTTTTTTTTGCTCTTCAGATGACATCATGGGCCCTTTACAGAGAATCAGGTCCTATATAATAGTGTCTCAGACAGAGCCAGCAAGCATATTGACTTCCTTGGAATCACTGTATCTAGCAGCCCAACAGCAGCGTGTTTTGTTTTGTTTTTATCCCATTTTATGGGCCCAGCCCAAGCCTGTAGTTTCAATCAACCATATTCGTACCCCATATCCCAAAACCTGTCCTGACCACATACCAGCTGAGTTCCAGGTATGATTCTCTGATTTCATACTTGGACCATATAGTGTTTCCGATTAATTTCTGTTTGAAGAATTGTCTCGCTTTAAACTCTGGTTGTGTATTTGGCGGCAGGAGGTTCATTTTATATTTTATTTCTATGTGTTTGGAGTACAGGAGAACCTAAGAACTCATCTTGAGGATGAATATTTACTTTCTCCTTAATAAAATATCAATCAATAGTTTAAGTATACTGATAAAATTGTTCAGCATCATTAAACTTCATTTTCTGTGAGAAAACAGATTAGTGAAAATAGTGGTAAGTGAAACAATCTGCCACTATCTTCTCATTAGCTTCAGCTAACGAATTTTAAGAAATGACAAATATTTTATTTTTTGAAAAGAAGACAGAGATCTCAATTTTTATGAAAAATCTACTAATTTTAAAAGTTGATCAATAACTTTTAAATTATTGTCCCAATAATTTAAAATTTTAAAAATTTTAAATTTTTAAAAATCAATAAAAGGCAAATTATCTAATCAGTATCACAGGACTTTGGGCTGATTAGATCCAGGAATTACTGATTTGTGGCCTCTGGTATAAATTCTCACTTTGTATGAGCATATCAATTTTTTTCCTTCTCTGCCCCTCAGCTCTAAAATTTCTGTCCCAAGGGCAGCATTTTATTTATCTGTCAAAAAAGCATGGGAAGCAATCAGACATGGATCTCAGAAGTCCTCCTGCTGGGATTCCAAGTTGACCCAGAACTTGAAGTTTTCCTCTTTGGCCTCTTCTTGTTATTCTACAGCCTCACCCTGCTGGGGAACGGGGTCATCCTGGGGCTCATCTGCCTGGACTCCAGACTGCACACCCCCATGTACTTCTTCCTGTCACACCTGGCCATCGTTGACATGGCCTATGCCTCAAGCACTGTCCCTAAGATGCTGGCGAATCTTATAACGCAGAAGAAAACCATCTCGTTTGCTCCGTGCATGCTTCAGACGTTTCTGTATCTGGCATTTGCCGTCACAGAGTGTCTGAGTCTGGTGGTGATGTCCTACGATCGGTACGTGGCCGTCTGCCACCCGCTGTACTACTCCGTCATCATGAGCTGGAGAGCCTGCGCAGTCCTGGCTGCCACGTGCTGGATTTTCAGCTTCCTCTTGGCTCTGGTCCATATTTCTCTCATTCTGAGGCTACCCTTTTGTGGACCACAAAAAATAAACCACTTTTTCTGTCAAATCATATCAGTATTCAAATTGGCCTGTGCCGACACCAGGCTCAACCAGATCGTCCTCTCTGTAGGCTCCGTGTGTGTCTTAGTCGGGCCCCTCTGCCTGGTGCTGGGCTCCTACGCGCGCATCCTGGCCGCCGTCCTGAGGATCCAGTCCGCTGAGGGCCGCAGGAAGGCCTTCTCCACCTGCTCCTCCCACCTCTGCGTGGTCGGGCTCTTCTTCGGCACTGCCATCGTCATGTACTTGGCGCCCAAGTCCCGCCATTCTCAAGAACAAAGGAAGATTCTGTCGTTGTTTTACAGCCTTTTCAACCCTATGCTGAATCCCTTAATCTACAGTTTGAGAAATACAGAGGTGAAGGGTGCCCTGAGGAGGTTTCTGGAGAAGAGATGGTTGTGAGAGATGGTTTGAAGTGTGGTGTGTGACTCTGAAACCTTGAATGTCTTTTTGAGTCCTTTAACAAACCCTGTACTCTTTATCTTTGGAATTCTTATAAAATGAAAAAATAAATACCTTTACTGTTTAAGCTCTTGATAGTAGCCCTGAGTTAAACACTACAAAATAGAAAACACAGTCTAATCCTATTCATGAATACAAATGCAAATATCTTAAAATATTTGTAAAACAAGTCCATAAAAATAAAAGTAAATTATGATAGAGTTTTTATCCTGAAAATAAGATATTTAATTCCCAAAACAATCTTCAAGAAAGAAAGCAGTATGAATATATATTTAGGGGAGCAATATGGTTGATAAACTATTTTCAGATGTTTTTGTGGTAGAACTTTTCTGGCATAACAATATTTAAAATTTATAAAGAAGCAAAGAGAAAGAAAGAAATAGAGAAAAACAGTCAAATGGGAAAGACTAGAGATCTCAAGAAAATTAGAGATACCAAGGGAACTCTTCATGCTAAGATGGGCACAATAATGGTATGGACCTAGAAGAAGCAGAAGATATTAAGAAGAGGTGGCAAGAATACACAGAAGAACTATACAAAAACATCTTCATGACTCATATAACTATGATGATGTGATCACTCACCTTGAGCCAGACATACTGGAATGTAAAGTCAAGTGGGCCTTAGGAAGCATGACCACAAAGTTAGTGGAGCTGATGGAATTCCAGTAGAGGTATTTCAAATGCCCACAGATGATGCTGTTAAAGTGCTACACTCAATATGCCTGCAAATCTGGAAAACTCAGCAGTGGCCACAGGACTGGAAAAGGTCTGTTTTCATTCCAGTCCCAAAGAAAGGCAATGCCAAAGAATGTTTAAACTACCACACAATTAAACTCATCTCACACAGTAACAAAGTAATGCTCAAAATTCTCCAAGCCAGGTTTCAACAGTGCATGAACCGTAAACTTTCAGATGTTCAATCTGGATTTATAAAATGCAGAGGAACCAGAGATCAAATTGCCAACATCTGCTGGATCATCAAAAAAGCAAGAGAGTTCCAAGAAAACATCTACTTTTGCTTTATTGACTACACCAAAATCTTTGACTGTGTGAATCACAACAAACTGTGGAAAATTCTGAAAGAGATGGGAATACCAGACCACCTTACCTGTCTCTTGAGAAACCTGTATACAGGTCAAGAAGCAACAGTTAGAACTGGACATGGAACAACAGACTGGTTCCAAATTGGAAAAATTATTGAGGCACTATGGTGACTAAATATACATATATATGATATGAGATATATCAGGCTCTTGAACTGAGAGACATTGCAAATATTTAGTATCTCCAATTTGATGAATATATTCAGTGTAATTCTAGTAAATATCTTCCAATATCTCAGAAATGTGTGGGTATCTGCAGAACTTGAAAAGCTGGTTCTAAAATATGAAGAGCAACAGCTAGACCAAGCACCATTAAAAAGGATGAAGTGCAAGATGAGAGGATTTTTAAAATGGAGCCTGTATTCTTAATCTAATTATATATGCAAGTGTAGTTTACACCAAGAATCCAATGATTCCACACAATACATAGATATTTCTCTCCTCTGTCCCAAGGAGAAAGAGTTAGCAAAAATTACCAAAGGAGAATAAAGATAAGGCAAAAGTAGAAAGAAAAGTCAATAATTGTTTAACTTTCAAACAATGAAAAAAAACTGTCACATGTCACCATGTGAAATGCTGGGCTGGAAGAAGCACAAGCTGGAATCAAGGGGGAAATACCCATAACTTCAGATATGCAGATGACACTACCGTTGTGATAGAAAGTGAAAAGGAAATGAAGAGCCTCTTGATGAAAGTAAAAGAGGAGAGTGGAAAACCTAGCTTAAAACTCAACATTCAAAAAACTATGATCATGGCATCCGGTCCCATTACTTCATGGCAAATAGATGGGGAAACAATGGAAACAGTGACAGACTATTTTGGGGGGCTCCAAAATCACTGCAGATGGTGACTGCAGCCATAAAATTAAAAGACACTTACTCCTTGGAAGAAAACGTATGACCAACCTAGACATTATATTTAAAAGCAGAGACATCACTTGGCCAACAAAGGTCTGTCCAGTCAAAGCAATGTTTTTTCCAGTAGTCATGTATGGATGTGAGAGTTGGACTATAAAGAAAGGTGAGTGCCAAAGAATTGATGCTTTTGAACTGTGGTGTTGGAGAAGACTCTTGAGAGTCCCTTGGACTGCAAGGAGATCCAACCAGTTCACCCTAAAGGAAATCAGTCCTGAAAATTCGTTGGAAGAACTGATGTTGAAGCTGAAGCTCCAATACTTTGGCCACCTGATGTGAAGAACTGACTCCTTTAAAGAGACCCTGATGCTGGAAAAGATTGAAGGTAGAAGGAAAAGGGGATGACAGAGGATGAGATGGTTGGATGACATCAGCAACAGGATAGACATGAGTTTGAGCAAGCTCCGTGAGTTGGTCATGGATAGGGAAGCATCTGAATGCAGAGTTCCAAAAAGAAAGCCTTCTTCAGCGATCAATGCAAAGAAATAGAGGAAAACAGCAGAATGAGAAAGACTAGAGATCTCTTCAAGAAAATTAGAGATACCAAGGGAAAATTTTATGCAAAGATGGGCTTGATAAAGGATAGAAACGGTATGGACCTAATAGAAGCAGAAGATATTAAGAAGAGGTGGCAAGAAAACACAGAAGAACTGTACAGAAAAGATCTTCACAACCAAGATAATCATGATGGTGTTATCACTCATCTAGAGCCACACATCCTGGAATGGATGTGAGCCTTAGAAAACATCACTACGAACAAAGCTAATAGAGGTGATGGAATTCCAGTTGAGCTATTCCAAATCCTGAAAGATGATGCTGTGAAAGTGCTGCACTCCATATGCCAGCAAATTTGGAAAACTCAGCAGTGGCCACAGGATTGGAAAAAGTCAGTTTTCATTCCAATCCCAAAGAAAGGCAATGCCAAAGAATGCTCAAACTATCGCACAATTGCACTCATTTCACATGCTAGTCAAGTAATGCTCAAAATTCTCCAAGCCAGGCTTCAGCAATACATNTGATATGGAACACTTTTAGATTTTTCCGTAGAAATTTTCAGAATTGCTTTATTTTGTATTATGGAACTTATGTCCTTTTTACAATAAAAACACTACTTTTTTTCTCCCCTAAAAGTGGGTGGAGAGAGAGAAAGGTAAAGAATGGTGGCGAATTAAAGAAGGCAACGTGGATGCAGCTTTCCTGTTTACTCCTAGGACGTGCTGCTGCTGCTGCTGCTGCTGCTGCTGCTGCTGCTAAGTCGCTTAAGTCGTGTCCGACTCTGAGCGACCCCATAGATGGCAGCCCACCAGGCTCCGCCGCCCCTGGGATTCTCCAGGCAGGAACACTGGGGTGGGTTGCCATTGCCTTCTCCAATGCATGAGAGTGAAAAGTGAAAGTGAAGTCGCTCAGTCCTGTCCGACTCTTCGCGACCCCATGGACTGCAGCCCACCAGNCCAGGCTCCGCCGCCCCTGGGATTCTCCAGGCAGGAACACTGGGGTGGGTTGCCATTGCCTTCTCCAATGCATGAGAGTGAAAAGTGAAAGTGAAGTCGCTCAGTCCTGTCCGACTCTTCGCGACCCCATGGACTGCAGCCCACCAGGCTCCTCCGCCCATGGGATTTTCCAGGCAAGAGTACTGGAGTGGGCTGCCATCACCTTCTCCCCTAGGATGTGAGTCAGAGGAATGCAGGGTTTGGCTCTCTGAATCAGTGATGTCCCTTAATGCCTTAACCTAAAGGGTGCCTGATGTTAATGGTACATGATAAACACTTGATAAGGGTTAGCACCAATTCTTCAGCTTCTGAGTAAAGTGCAACACAGTGTGTGTGCCCATTAATCAGCCCAATGAAGGAGGAAAATCCCTGAAGACACCCATGGTTGTTAGAGCGGGAAGCAGCACCCCTACTTGAAGCCCATTCACCCACAGGACATCAGCCATGACGGCAAGTTTGAATAGAAAACCTTTTATTAAGCAATATTTTCTGTCACATGATTTCCTAAACAAGAAGTATGGAGGGATTAAAGGCTTACAGCTGCAAGTAATAAAGGTGATGTTAACCAGTTCCCTACTTTTTGCCTCCCTGCTTGGATTGTTTGTACCAATGGCTAAGACTTTCTACACTTTACAAACCTCCTCAGCCACCTCTGATAATATACCCATCTCTGCAGAGATTGTTTTCCTTCTGTTTGGATTGGATGCTTTCTAGGCACTTCGTCTGCCTTTATTATGTGTTGTACGCCTTAGTATTTTAATCTCATATATTTCTCTTTCCTGGTTTATTCCTTTGTTTTGGAGAAGCACATCCTACAATAGCTTCCTCTAGTTAAAAAGGTGTTGCATGACAGAAGTTATGGTAAAAAGAGTCATCAACACATAATTTCCCATCATTTCTTATAACATTTATCTTTTTTCAAATACCCCATTGAAACAGTACATGCTAAAAGGACTTAAAAAAATAAGAAAGAACTCAATCCTATGTAGGGAGAATTTCTGTCTCAGAGATAGCAAAACAATAAAATGATATTTAGGCGCAACTGTAGATATGTATTTAACTGTAATCTGAAAACACTTTTATCTCTAAATTGACTTTCATTTAATAGGTATCCACTAATGATTGAGCCAATTATGCTTTATAATATTTATTCTTGCTAAGATATAAAATAATGAATATAAATATTAAATAAATACATGAAGACTTTTCAGAATAAATATTTTTTCCCTACCCAATTCAAACATTAAAAGTCAAAAAAAAAAATGGAGACAGATGGTTATACCGTTTTGTATCCACAAAGCTCCAATGACTGTCACCATACTATCTTCATCAAAATAAATAACATTATAATTGTGCTCAGTCATGTCCAACTTTTTGCAACCCTATGGACTGTAGCCCACCAAGCTCCTCTTGTCCATGTTATTTTTCAGGCAAGAATACTGGAGCGGGTTGCCATTTCCCTCCTCCAGGGGATCTTCCCAATCTATGGATCCAACCTATCGTTGTCTCCTGTATTGGCAGGCAGATTCTAAACCACTGGTGCCACCTAGGAGGCCCTAAATTCAGAGGCTCTATCTGACTGTTGGTGAAGAAAATTTATTTTTCTGTAATAATCTGGCTTCACTTATAAAATATAGGAAAGATAGTAAAATTGCTAAAATGCAAAAATAAATTAAACACAACCTTAAAGGATGCAATCAGTGTTTTTAGTAGACCAGAAGAAGGGAGTCCAATTTGGTCTGAGATAGTTTAAGAGGCTCCATGAGTGTTTTGAAGGATTAGTANAATCTGGCTTCACTTATAAAATATAGGAAAGATAGACAGTAAAATTACTAAAATGTAAAAAGAAATTAAATACAACCTTAAAGGATGCAATCAGTGTTTTTAGTAGACCAGAAGAAAGGAGTCCAATTTGGTCTGAGATAGCTGAAGAGGTTCCATTAGTGTTTTGAAGGATTAATATTGTGTTTGGAGTCAAGTGGGTAATACAAGGATAAAATTGACTTGAAACAAGGAATAAGAATTCGAGAGAAGTACTGGGAAATTTCCTGGGGCTTCCTTGGTGGCTCAGATAGTAAAGAATCTGCCTGCAATGCAGAAGACTGGGGTCAATTCCTGGGTCAGGAAGATCCTCCGGAGTAGGAGATGGCAACCCACTTTGGTGTTCTTGCCTGGAGAATCCATGGATAGAGGAGCCTAGAAGTCTACAGACCATGGGTTCACAAAGAGTCAGACAGAACTGAGTGACCAACACTTTCAGTTTCACTGGGGAGTAGTGCTTGAATGAATAGAGTGCTCATTAGAGAATAAGGAAGTAAGTAGACTGAGGCTCTGCTGGACACACAAGATTACCAGAAGGAAAAAAATAACCCCAATTTGCCTCCTCTTAAGTATGTTTTTGTCTGCTCTCTATTACGTTAAATATATATCTTCTATGTTAAAGTGCTCCTTCCAACTCAGTTTAAGAACTGAGACACTCTAGAAAACTAAATTAAGATCAAAACTTAGAAAGTTAGAACCATAAGGGCTTTGTAATCATCAAACAGTATCACTTAGTGCATCAGAAGGAGGACAATTGAAAGAGACAGAGATTAAAAGAAAAGTGTAAATTTCAACTGTATGGCCTTAATCTGCAATGAAGAAATAAAAATGTTGCTCTGAAATCTAGAGATGTTTGAAAAGGAGGGCCCACTAAAGAAGGTTAAGGAGAGGTATATCTAAACTGCCAAGTCAGAAATATTTGAAAGTGATAAAAGTGCAGTGGTTACTTGGCAATATTTTCTACACTGGGGGTGCCTGTCTCCCTGAGATGATGTCTTAACAGGGTCCATAGCACTGCTCCCATGAGAGATCAAGAAATCACAGCTTCTCCTTTATGAACAGGAGGAGTTAGAGGTAGAACAACTTTGAGTCTATAACATAAGCATTGAGACAAGTTAATTTATGACATGATCTTGATTGTTTTTTGTTTTTTTGTTTTTTTTTTAGTTTCCTGAGCCGAGTCTAACATAGTAGAGTAACAGCCTCACTCAATCTCAGGAAAATACAAATACACACAAACAAATCCCAAACAAATGCCTGTAATAATTCCAATGGCATACTGAAAGAACTAAATGAATAAACATGGGAAATGCATTCACTGGCTCACTCACTAATGGGAAAGCAGCAGACACTTTAATTCTCTCTGGGGAGGACATGAGTAGAGCTGAAACACAAGCTTATGTCCCCTGATCATTTTTCATGTCTTTAGGGAAGGGGTTGGGTCCAAATGATAGAAAAAGCGTTCACTCTATCATAGAGTTCTGTGTCTGCGCTCCACCTCTCCATGAGGCCCCTGTGAGGAGAGTCAATTGTAACCCACCCTCCGTGTGAAGTTTCCTCTCAACCAGAGNTATGTCCCCTGATCATTTTTCATGTCTTTAGGGAAGGGGTTGGGTCCAAATGATAGAAAAAGCCTTCACTCTATCATAGAGTTCTGTGTCTGCGCTCCACCTCTCCATGAGGCCCCTGTGAGGAGAGTCAATTGTAACCCACCCTCCGTGTGAAGTTTCCTCTCAACCAGAGGCCACGTTGAAGAGGACAGCACAGATTCCACACGGTAAGAGGGTTCATTAGTCACGAGAAAGCTTGGCAGGTGGAAACAGGAAAGGGGGAGTGAATGAAACCACTGCCTTCAGGTATTAGAGACTCAAAGCCTTCCCTATGTCCTAAGCCTAACTTTAGACTGTGGTCCTGAGGGTATTTCCAGGGACCCCTACCTAGCGCCATTGGGCTTCCTTTGTGCTCAGCTGGTAAAGAATCCACCCACAATGCAGGAGACCTGGGTTCAATCCCTGGGTCGGGAAGATACCCTGGAGAAGGGAAAGGTTCCCCACTCCAGTATTCCGGCCTGGAGAATTCCATGGACTGTACTGTCCACAGGGTCTCAAAGACTTGGACATGACTGAGTGACTTTCACTTTCGCTTCACTTTACCTAGCACCGTGCTGTGGCCTTGATGCCTCTGACCTTCCAGGACTCCTGTCCATGTCCCTTTCATCATCCTTCTGAGGCAGCTCTTGGATTTGTCACGACTGTGTTAGACAAGAGGGGTAAGCTCCATGTAGGACAGGATCTGGCTAAAGGGCTGCAGAGACCATCAGAGGACAATGGCCCCCACTACTCTTCTCCACAGAAAAAGTCCTGAAGGCAGAGGCCAGTGGTTCGCTTACCCAGTGCCTCCTGGCATATAGATTCCGTTCTTTATTTCAGCAGAGAAATGTTATAACCTCCAACCTGCCTCTTTATGAAATTAGATCCAGAATTTACGCTCCAATATTGACTTCCACTCCTTATAGCAAATATTTAAATTCTAAGGTGGCTTATGTGAGTTAACGCATCTAACTTTTCAAACATCCTATGAGTTAAGGTTTATTCACCCCAATCTGCAGCTGCAGAAATGAAAGGACAGAGAGGAACAGAGATCACCAGCCTCAGTTCAGTTCAGTTCAGTCGCTCAGTCGTGTCCGATTCTTTGCAACCCCATGAATCTCAGCATGCCAGGCCTCCCTGTCCATCACCAACTCCCGGAGTTCACCAGCGTAGCCTACAACAAAGCCGGGATTCGAACCCATGCGGTCAGGACCACAGTCCATATCTGCTTTTTTTTTTTTTAAATTAGCTACTCATGAAGATTAAGCTGTGTTGAAGTTACTAACAGAGAGAGTAACTAATATCTGAGTAATTGTGAAAATTGGACAAATCTATACTTCCTCAGTGCTTCGGCTTTGACAACCCCAAGGCACATATTCTGAGAAAGTGAGCTACAGAAATATTTAATTAGAGTCAGGTGGTATTCTAAATTATGCCCTGCTTGCTTTCATAAGATTTACTTTCTCTCACACTGGTATTTTGGCTTAGCAGAACTGTGATTTAACTATTAAAACCTGCATTTTCTTCTTCAATCCTGAAGTGAGGTTACTTTCAAGGATTCTTTTTAAATTCTATTCTAAGTTTAATGATAATAATCATAATATAAAAAATTAATAGAAATGAGAGTAAAGTGGTGTGTTTTCTATTTAAAATAAAAAATAACCAAAACAAGCAAGATAAATATGAAAGAATGTACATATCATAATTTTGTTGCCNCTTCAATCCTGAAGTGAGGTTACTTTCAAGGATTCTTTTTAAATTCTATTCTAAGTTTAATGATAATAATCATAATATAAAAAATTAATAGAAATGAGAGTAAAGTGGTGTGTTTTCTATTTAAAATAAAAAATAACCAAAACAAGCAAGATAAATATGAAAGAATGTACATATCATAATTTTGTTGCCTCTTTATATTTGATTTATATTCCCAGTGATTTATATTCTCTTGGAATTGTGGTCCCTTTAATACAATTACTAAAAGCTAACATTTATTTCTGGCTTCCCTGGTGCCTCAGTGGGTGAGAATCCACCTGCAATGCAGGAGACGCAGGTTCGATCCCTGGGTCGAAGGGAAGATCCCCTGGAGAAGGATAACGGTAACGTAACCCACTCCAGTATTCTGGCATGGCAAATCCTAAGGACAAGGGATCCTGGTCAGCTACAGTCCTTGGGGTCACAGAAGAATCAGACATGACTTAACAACTAAACCACCATCACCCAACATTTATTTAACTCCTTCTGTGTACCTGTTTAATGGTATTTATTCTTATATCAGCCCCTTAGACCTTGCTGTCACCATCTTCCAGATGAAAACAATGATGCTGAGAATCAACGACTCGGGGTCACTGGTCCCCCTGCAGAGAGGGCTGTGGTGGGCTGACCAGTGCTGCTGGCCCTGCTCTTTTCACCCCTTTTCAGGGGTTTTTCTCTTTTCAGTTCCCGCTGATTTTCATGCTGTGGAAGAACAGAGCCATGTATCCATAAGACCTTTTGCATCATTGTGTGCACTGAAGACTTTTCCTTAAGGGACAGCAAGATGGACACTTAAAGGCACCTTCATTTCAGGTATTTGTATCTCTATTTTATCTGTCACAGGCTTTCTCTCATAGGAAAAAAACTCTAGCTTCTTGAACTGTGAAATTCAAAATGCAAAACCATACCAATATTTAAAGGGAGAAAAATCAATTTCACCTTATGCTACATTTTTCTACTTTTCTTGTCCTGACAAACGAGTTGATCAACAGCTATTGTGCATAGAAGCCACCATGGTAGACCTGTCACCTCTTTCCTACAAAACTGCTGACTTTCCTACAAACTGTGGGAAGTGCCCTTGACATCTGGTGGTTTGTCTGAATTTCACACCTGATGAAAAATGTTGTGTCGCAATTCGTTCTATTTGTCTCCTTATTTGTTGCTGCCTCTTCAAAATAGGTTTCTTCTAAGATAACAGCTTCTTTAAACATTTTCTGGCCCAAAATATTACATGTAAAACTGTAATTTCAGATTGTTTGAATCACCAACTTGGATTTGTCCAACAGTTCTAATCATTTGGGAAAGGGAGGCTAGTGAGTTGCCTATCCGTGCGCCTGCTACCCTAGGTCCCTGGTCTGGGTACAGTAGGAGCACAGATGCCCACAACACAGCTGAGCCCACTGGGCTTTTCCCTTGTTGCTCTCCCAGGATCCATCTCAAGCCCACACGGGCTTCCTGGCCCAAATCCTGACTCAGCCTGTCTGTCCTTCAAGTTCTTACTCACACTTCCCCCACCGGAGGTCTCCTATGACTCATTCAAACACTCTCCTTGGAAAGAAATACTCAGTTTCCTGTGTATATATTAGCCCTAATTCCTGAATATGAGACTATTTCTGAAGTAATTTCAAAAATTTTGGTTATTACTTTTGTTCTTTCTTATTTAAAATGAACCTTAAAAAAAAAAATCACAAGAAGTTCATTCTGCAGGTGTCCCAGAGATGAAGAGCTCTGAAACCCTCCTCTTCAGCTTGAATCAGTGAGAGCAATCCGCACAGTACTTGGTGTCTCCCCAAAGTGCCATATTCCATCCTGTCATTAAATCTGTATTGTCCGGGGACTTCCCTGGCAGTCCAGTGGTTAAGACTCCACATTTTGACTGCAGGGGGCCCAGGTTCAATCCCTAGTCAGGGAACTAAGATACCACATCCTGCAAGGCTGCACAAGGCAGTCCAAAGATTTTTAAAACTTGTATTGTCCTGGAAATTGGCAGTTTCCCATTTCATATTTGCTAATGGGACTAATTCAACTAGGATTAATTCCTTTAATTATGCTCTGTAAGTATGAATTTTAAAATAAATCAGTTAAGAAGAGGCCAAACTATTTCTATCAGCTCAAATAAGATAACAGTTCAGTGACTTGGTAAGATATTTTGTTGACCATAATTTGCTGCTATTTGGGAAACTCTAGTGAAGTAAATACTCATAACTTTGGAAATTAGTGAAAGAGAAACACCAAATCCGTGTAGGCATAGACAGAGAAGTTCACATGCAGGAGGGTAAATGTCTCTGAAAATTGCATTTGCATAGCACTCTGATCAAATGTGTCTTCTAGTGAGCATATTTCTCCATCCCAGGAATAGAAATAAGAGGCGTTCACAGAGGCAAACACTGGACTGTGTCATTCGAGTGGTATGCGGGGAAAGTGGAGGCTTTCATGAGTCCATCTTAGATACATGGTCCCTCTAGGAAGCAGTTTGATACTAAGTGACTTTTTCTAAGTAATTGATATAAAAATTCCTGGACTAGAGGACTGCAAAATTCCCTGTAACTTCTCATTCTGAATTTACGTGTATTGGTTTTATTATTGTTTTCAATGTTTTGGTTTTTAAATCTGAAATCCCCAGAGCTACCTAACAGATAAAAAGAACACTGAAATGTACTTTGCATGACAGAGGTCACTGTCTTTGATCTGTGCAACAACAAAACAGCTTTGTCTGTGCGCCTTCTCACAATTTGGTTGATGTTGCAATAATTTTCAAGCTGATTTATAATCTATTTCTCCTTTTATTCAGTAGAAGATCTTGATCTTTTTCTCTATTTGGACAATTCGGGAAAAATAAAATCTCTAAAGAAAAATGAGATTGAGGTTTTCAATTTCCCCTTTCCTGCCAAAAGTTAACTATATCATAATGTCATGACTTATTCCTCCCATTTGAAGCTCTTAAGAAAATCTACTCAAACTTAAGATTTTGCTTACACTTGGTATTAGTTGTTTTCAGCAGGAATAATATACAACTTTAGCCTTATATTGTTATTGTTGTTGTTCAGTCGCTGTCATGTCTGACTCTTTGTGACCCCATGGACTACAGCACGGCAAGCTCCTCTGTGTTCATTATCTTCCAGAGTTTGCTCAAATTCATGTCCATTGCATCGGTGATGCTATCAATCTCATCCTCTTCTGCCTTCTTCTCCTTTTCCTTCAGTCATTCTCAGCATCAGGATCTTTTCTAATGAGTAAGTTCTTCACATCAGGTGGCCAAAGTGTTAGAGCTTCAGCTTCAGCATCAGTTCTTCCAAAGAATATTCAGGGTTGATTTCCTTTAGGATAGACTGGTTTGATTCCCTTGCTGTNTTAAGAAAATCTACTCAAACTTAAGATTTTGCTTACACTTGGTATTAGTTGTTTTCAGCAGGAATAATATACAACTTTAGCCTTATATTGTTATTGTTGTTGTTCAGTCGCTGTCATGTCTGACTCTTTGTGACCCCATGGACTACAGCACGGCAAGCTCCTCTGTGTTCATTATCTTCCAGAGTTTGCTCAAATTCATGTCCATTGCATCGGTGATGCTATCAATCTCATCCTCTTCTGCCTTCTTCTCCTTTTCCTTCAGTCATTCTCAGCATCAGGATCTTTTCCAATGAGTAAGTTCTTCACATCAGGTGGCCAAAGTGTTAGAGCTTCAGCTTCAGCATCAGTTCTTCCAAAGAATATTCAGGGTTGATTTCCTTTAGGATGGACTGGTTTGATTCCCTTGCTGTCCAAGCGACTCTCAAGAGTCTTCTCCAGCACCACAGTTCAAAAGCATCCATTCTTCAGTACTCAGCCTTCTTTTTGAGCCAACTCTCACATTCATACATGACTACTGGAAAAACCATAGCTTTGACTATCCTGATCTATATTGGCAAAGTGATATATTTGCTTTTTAATACATTGTCTAGATTTGTCATAGCTTTCCTTCCAAGGAGCAATCAATTGTCCTTTAACTTCATGGCTGCAGTCACCATCTGCAGAGATTTTGGAGAATTTGCCCAAGAAGAGAAAATCTGTTACTGCTTCCACTTTTTTTCCCTTCTACTTGCCATAAAGTGATGGGACTAGATGCCTTGATCTTAGTTTTTTGAGTGTTGAACTTTAAGTCAGCTTTTTCACTCTCCTCATTTACCCTCATAAAGAGGCTTTTTGGTTTCTCTTCACTTTCTGTTTTTAGAGTGATATCATCTGCATATCTGAACTTGTTGATATTTCTCCCAGCAATCTTGATTCCAGCTTGTGAGTCATCCAGCCTGGCATTTCACCTGATANCCTTTAACTTCATGGCTGCAGTCACCATCTGCAGAGATTTTGGAGAATTTGCCCAAGAAGAGAAAATCTGTCACTGCTTCCACTTTTTTCCCTTCTACTTGCCATAAAGTGATGGGACTAGATGCCTTGATCTTAGTTTTTCGAGTGTTGAGCTTTTAAGTCAGCTTTTTCACTCTCCTCATTTACCCTCATAAAGAGGCTTTTTGGTTTCTCTTCACTTCCTGTTTTTAGAGTGATATCATCTGCATATCTGAACTTGTTGATATTTCTCCCAGCAATTTTGATTCCAGCTTGTGAGTCATCCAGCCTGGCATTTCACCTGATGTATTCCTCATAGATGTTAAATAAGCAAGACAGCAATATATAGCCTTGATATACTCCTTTCCCAATTTTGAACTAGTCAGTTGATCCATGTAATGTCCTAACTGTTGCTTCTTGACCCACATACAGGTTAATCAGGAGACAGGTAAGATCGTCTGGTATTCTCATCTCTTTAAGAATGTTCCACAGTTTGTTGTGATCCAGAAAGGCAAAGGCATTAGCTTAGTCAATGAAGCAGAAGTAGATGTTTCTGTGAAATTCCCTTGCTTTTTCTATGACCCAGCAAATGTTGGCAATTTGATCTCTAGTTCCTCTGCCTTTTCTAAATCCAGCTTGTATATCTGGAGTTTCTCAGTTGGCTTATTGCTGAAGCCTAGCTTGAAGGATTTTGAGCATAACCTTGCTAGCATGTGAAATGAGTGCAATTGTTTGGTAATGGGAACATTCTCTGCTGTTGCCCTTCTTTGGGATTGGAATGAAAACTGACCTGTTCTAGCCCTGTGGCCACTGCTGAATTTTCCAAATTTGCTGACCTATTAAGTGCAGCATTTTAACAGTATCATCTTTTAGGATATGACATAGTTCAACTGGAATTCCATTACTTTGTTCGCAGTGGTGCTTCTTAAGGCCCACTTGACTTCACATTCTAGGATGTCTGGCTTTATGTTAGTGACTACACCATCATGGTTTTCCAGGTCATTAAGACCTTTTTTGTATAGTTCATCTGTGTATTCTTGCCACCTCTTCTTAATATCTTCTGCTTCTGTAAGTCTTTACTATTTCTGTCCTTTAACTTGCCCATCCTTGCATGAAATGTTCCCTTGATATCTCCAATTTTCTCGAAGAAATCTCTAGCCATTCCCATTCTATTGTTTTCCTCTATTTTTTTGCATTGTCGATTTAAGAAGGTCTTCACACTTCTCTCTGCTATGCTCTGGAACTGTGCCTTCACTTAAGTAGATCTTTCTTTTTCTCCCTTGCTTTTCACTTCTCTTCTTTTCTCAGCTATTCGTAAAGCCTCATCAGACAACCACGTGGCCTTCTTGCATTTCTTTGGTTACTGCCTCCTGTTCAATGTTACAAACCTCTGTCCATAGTTCTTCAGGCACTCTGTCTACCAGATCTAATCCCTTGAATCTATTATTCATCACCTCTACTGTATAATCATAAGGGACTTTATTCAAGTCATACCTGAATGGCCCAGTGGTTTTCCCTACTTTCTTCAATTTAAACTTGAATTTTGCAATAAGGAGCTCATGGTCTGAGCCTCAATCAACTCCAGTTCTTATTTTTGTTGACTGTATATAGCTTCTCCATCTTGGACTGCAAAGAATATAATTGATCTTATTTCAGTATTGACCTTTTGGTGATATCCACGTGTAGAGTCCCCTCTTGAGTTGTTGGAAAAGAGTGTTTACTATGATCAGTGTGTTCTCTTGATAAAACTCTGTTAGCCTTTGCCCTGCTTCATTTTGTACTCCAAGGTCAAACTTGCCTGTTACTCCAGGTTTCCCCTGATATCCAACTGTTTGTATTCCAACCCCCTATGATGAAAAGGACATCTTTTTGGTGTTAGAAGATCTTGTAGGTCTTTATAGAACCAGTCAACTTACATTAAATACTAGATTTTTAAAAATGAATGTCTTATTTTTTTCTGTGATAATGCACAGGTTTATTAAAAAACAAGCAAAACTACAGTAAGCAAACAATACATGCAAAATGTAAGACCCTCCATAATGCTACTCTCTAGAGTTATCAATTGAGATTTCATGTGTAACTTAAAGAATCTTTCTACATATATCTGAATAGGCCCTAAAGACATATTATATATAGATATGTTCGTATTTTATTTATTTATTTATTAAATATATATTTACTTATTTTAGTTGGAGGTTAATTACTTTACAATATTGTGTTGGTTTTGCCATACATCAACATGAATCCGCCACGGGTGTACACGTGTTCCCCATCCTATTTTAAAATATAAATAGAATCATATTATACATACATCCTTTGACTTTATGTGGAAAAACTTCCATTCCACCCTATAAAGATCTGTATTGTCCTTTTTAATGCATGAGAGGATGAGACTGTTGGATAGCGTCACCAATTCAATGGACTTGAACTTGGGCAAACTCTGGGAGACAGCGAGGGACAGAAAAGCCTGGCATGCTGCAGTTCACGGGGTCACAAAGAGTCAGACACGACTTAGTGACTAAACAACAACAATGATATTGTACATTATAAAATTAGCCAAAATTTCAGTTCATCTCCAGCTTTCAAACTTTATATCAATTCTAAATTTTCAGAACTATAAACTGGGTAACAGGGAGTAATTCCAGCTTCTTGGTCTCTATGTTTGGTGCACATTAGGCTTTTTCCTGTCCCCATTGCTCAGCAAGCCCTTCCTGCCCAGGACTCTGCCTTTCCTATTCCCCGTGCAGGAAGCAGTCCATGTGGGCTGTTGTCAGGTGACGTTCCCTTTATCACTTAGATTCCACCTGTGTGCCTCCTCTTTAAGAAGACCTCTCCTGACAGTCCCAGCTAAAGGAGCCTCTCCAAACCAAGTCACTTTCTATTATTTTTCCCTGTTCTTTTTCCTTCATAATGCTTTCCCATCAATTCCTATTTTATGTTTTTTTGTACTTTTGATGTTTTAAGGGTGGTAATTAACCACGACATCTCTTTGTTCCATGTCAGGCTGTCTCTGGAAAAGTGAAGTCTAGTGAAGTCACTCAGTTGTGTCCGACTCTTTGTGACCCCGTGGACTGTAACCCACGAAGCTCCTCCTTCCATGGGATTCTCCAGGCAAGAATACTGGAGTGGGTTGCCATTTCCTTCTCCAGGGGATCTTCCCAACCCAGGGATCGAACCCAGGTCTCCCACACTGCAGGCAGATTCTTTAACCTCTGTGCCACCAGGGAAGCCCTGTCTCTGGAAAAAATGTGAGGACATGTAAAAGACAACACCTGGTGACAAGACTTCTCAGTGTGATGGTGCCATCCATCCCCTTCATGACACTCTCCTATGGGTAGACCTAGGCACCACCCAGGACAGGTTCCCTAGAGAGAACTAACCAACGGATGCTCCAGCTGACCCTACTCCCTGTGACTGACTCAGAATCCAACAGAACAGCAGTAGGTGGCCAGCATGGTAACAGGTGACGAGGAAGGGATTCAGGAGATACGATGGCAATAATAGTTGCCATAACTGGGAAGATACTGCAACAACTAAAGATCCATTTCGCGACAGATTCTCAAATCTGCCTCTGTATTATGTTATAAAGGAAAAAGAGAAAAGAAGTGAATAAAATAATTAAAAGGCAAGGGTCATCTTTAAATACACCCACAGAGAATGTAAATTCATTTTCACCTTTTGAATTGCATACTTTAGAAGGCTGCAGAAATGTCGCCTTGCTTAACTGAATTTAAGACAATATGTGTGCCTGTGTTCATCTACTCAAATGACTTTTCACTTATGCTTAAATTTCAGGATCAGGTGCTGACAAAAAAGTAAATAAGACAATAAAAATAAAATTGCAAACTCTGGAGATGGGAAAGAAATGGCAGAAGATGCTTCTATGGAATATTAGTCCACTGTTGAGAGGAGTCTTATGCAAAGCTTGAAATACTACAAAATTGAGAGGTTATTTAATAAGGGAATTCAAATCTGAAATAAGTGGATAGAAAAGCATATGAGAAGGTAAGTGGAAAAATAAGCAACATGTAAATAACAAAGTATCATAAACATTTTATTTCTTGAACCAAGAAGATAAGCAAGGTTAGGAAATGAAACTACCTCTTACTACATATGGCCTGTCAGGGTTGTCTCTCTTCTAAGCACATTAATAATCAACACTCACACCTTTGAAGGGAAGCCAGGGTACCTGAATTTTACAAAACAGTGCATGTCTCTATTTGTATGTATACTGTTACACAGAGTGTATAATAATGCATTTATCCTGTTATATATTTGATTATCTATAATATATTTTACATATTATCCATTGATACAAGGGGAATTTGTTTCTGACTTGTATGATCACACCAAGTTTGTGTATACAGTATATCTAAAAATAAGTTATAGAAAACCCACTCAAAGTAACATATTTCCAAATGCTCACTTTGTTACTACTCAGAAGGTATTTTGTGTCTTGATTTCCCTGCAGCTCTGACCTTCCTATTGAAGCCTTGGGCTTCTCTGTCTCTAGCCAGGAGAATGAGAGGCAACCAGACACGGATCACAGAAGTCACCCTCCTGGGATTCCAGGTCGATTCAGCACTGGAGTTTTTCCTCTTTGGACTTTTCTCTCTCTTCTACACCCTCACCCTTTTGGGGAATGGAGTCATCCTGGGGCTTATCTGCTTAGACTCCAGACTGCACACCCCCATGTACTTCTTCCTCTCACACTTGGCCATCATTGACATGTCCTATGCCTCCACCAACGTCCCCAAGATGCTGGCAAATCTTGTGAGTCAGAAAAGAACCATCTCCTTTGTTCCCTGCATTATGCAGACATTTTTGTATCTGGCTTTTGCTGCTGCAGAGTGCCTGATTTTGGCGGTGATGTCCTATGACAGGTACGTGGCCATCTGCCACCCCCTCCGTTACACTTTCATCATGAGCTGGAGAGTGTGCACTGTCCTGGCCAGCACTTCCTGGGCATTTAGCTTCCTCTGGGATCTTGTCCACTTAGTTCTCATCCTGAAGCGGCCCTTCTGTGGGCCTCATGAAATCAACCACTTCTTCTGTGAAATCCTGTCTGTCCTCAAGTTGGCCTGTGCAGATACTTGGCTGAACCAAGTTATCATTGTTGCATCCTGTGTTTGCATTTTAGTCGGGCCCCTCTGCCTGGTGCTGGGCTCCTACGCGCGCATCCTGGCCGCCGTCCTGAGGATCCAGTCCGCTGAGGGCCGCAGGAAGGCCTTCTCCACCTGCTCCTCCCACCTCTGCGTGGTCGGGCTCTTCTTTGGCACTGCCATTGTCTTGTACATGGCCCCCAGATCCAGCCGTTCTCAGGAACAAAGGAAGATTCTGTCGTTGTTTTACAGCCTTTTCAACCCTATGCTGAATCCCTTAATCTACAGTTTGAGAAACACAGAGGTGAAGGGTGCCCTGAGAAAAATTCTAGGGAAGAAGAGGTCAGTGTGAGGGATGGCTCCCTGTGTGAGCCTGTCTTCATGACTCTGGACCTTTGAATGCTCTTTTGAAACCATTAATTTAACAAATTAGCACCCTTTATCTTCAAAATTTTAAAAACTGAGAAAATAAATATTCTTATATTTAGTCATTGATAGAAAATCTGAAGTAAGCATCATAAATAAGAAAATTATAATCTCATCCTATTCTTTAACACAGGTGCAAATATCTTAAAATATTAGTAAATCAAGTAATAAAAAGATACTAAATTATGATAAAGTTTTTATCTCTAAAATGCAAAAATTGTGTAACTTTCAAAGAATGAAAAAAATTGGCCCATTAACAAATTAAAGTATCCATTGTCAGTAGATCAAAGGAAGTGTTTGACAAAATTTAACATCAGTTCATGATAAAGCTCTTTACAACCTAGCATAACAATAAGCATTCCTAGAAAAAAATTTATCAAAAACCCCAGTACCATAAACATTCACATATCAGACATTATACTTAATGGTAAAATGCCAGTATCTTTCTCCATAAAATAAAAAATAAATAAAATAAGATATACATCATCACCACTTGTTTTTCTTATTTTTCAGATTTTTATTAGAGATATTAATATGTACAGTTAAACAAAAAGAAGAGATATATGTGTATGTGGGTATCTGTCATATGAGATACCCACATGAGAAGGAATAAATCAATTATGTTGTTTTCGTTGTGTGGCTAAGTTATGTCTAACTCTTTTGTGACCTCATGGACTGTAGCCCTCCAGGATCCTCTGTCCATCAGATTTCCCAGGGAAGAATACTGGAGTGGATTGCCATTTCCTTCTCCAGGGGATCTTCTTGACCCAGCAATTGAACCTGGATCTCCTGGATTGACAGGTGGGTTGTCACAAGGGAGCAACAAGGGAAGCCCAAATGAATTATGATCATATGCAAATAGTGTGATGGCATTTGTAGGAAATCCAAATGAATCTTTTTGTATATTAGTGAAATGATGAGAAATTTAAACAAGATAACTTGATATAAGATCAATATAAACATCTATTATAGATTTATATAACAAATAATTAAAATGAATTTTTTCCAAAATGCTAAAAGCAGGATTTAATTTTTAAATGTTTAGGAATATATCTAAGAGTGTGTCCTTAGTCACTCAGTTNATTATGATCATATGCAAATAGTGTGATGGCATTTGTAGGAAATCCAAATGAATCTTTTTGTATATTAGTGAAATGATGAGAAATTTAAACAAGATAACTTGATATAAAATCAATAATTAAAATGAATTTTTTCCAAAATGCTAAAAGCAGGACTTAATTTTTAAATGTTTAGGAATATATCTAAGAGTGTGTCCTTAGTCACTCAGTCGTGTCCAACTCTTTGCGACCCTGTGGACAGTAGCCCATCAGGCTCCTCTCTCCATGGGCATTCTCCAGGCAAGAATTCTGGAGTGGGTTGCCATGCCCTTCTCCAGGGGACCTTCCCAACCCAGGAATTAAACCCAGGTTTCCCGCATTGCAGGCGGATTCTTTACCATCTGAGTACTAAATCTATAAAGAGACAATTAGAAAAATTTATTGAGGCACTGTGCTAACTAAACAGATATGAAATGTGAGATATGCCAGGTTTTCGGATTGAGAAACAATGTTTAAATGATTCAACCTCCTCAAGCTGATATAACATATTTAATGTTAGTATCTTACAATATCCCAAGGGAACATGTGAGTATAAGCAGAACGCTTTAGAATTCGACAAGCTGATTCTAACATACATGCTGCCGTGGCTAGTCCAAACACATTTAAAAGAGATTAAGTATAAAGTGAGAGGAATTGATTCTCCAGATAACAATTGACTCTCCAGATAACTCTGCTACAGAGTGCCAATAAGTAAAATGGTGCAGTCTTCATCCTTGGGTTGGCCAATAAACAAATGGANAAGGGTGCCCTGAGAAAAATTCTAGGGAAGAAGAGGTCAGTGTGAGGGATGGCTCCCTGTGTGAGCCTGTCTTCATGACTCTGGACCTTTGAATGCTCTTTTGAAACCATTAATTTAACAAATTAGCACCCTTTATCTTCAAAATTTTAAAAACTGAGAAAATAAATATTCTTATATTTAGTCATTGATAGAAAATCTGAAGTAAGCATCATAAATAAGAAAATTATAATCTCATCCTATTCTTTAACACAGGTGCAAATATCTTAAAATATTAGTAAATCAAGTAATAAAAAGATACTAAATTATGATAAAGTTTTTATCTCTAAAATGCAAAAATTGTGTAACTTTCAAAGAATGAAAAAAATTGGCCCATTAACAAATTAAAGTATCCATTGTCAGTAGATCAAAGGAAGTGTTTGACAAAATTTAACATCAGTTCATGATAAAGCTCTTTACAACCTAGCATAACAATAAGCATTCCTAGAAAAAAATTTATCAAAAACCCCAGTACCATAAACATTCACATATCAGACATTATACTTAATGGTAAAATGCCAGTATCTTTCTCCATAAAATAAAAAATAAATAAAATAAGATATACATCATCACCACTTGTTTTTCTTATTTTTCAGATTTTTATTAGAGATATTAATATGTACAGTTAAACAAAAAGAAGAGATATATGTGTATGTGGGTATCTGTCATATGAGATACCCACATGAGAAGGAATAAATCAATTATGTTGTTTTCGTTGTGTGGCTAAGTTATGTCTAACTCTTTTGTGACCTCATGGACTGTAGCCCTCCAGGATCCTCTGTCCATCAGATTTCCCAGGGAAGAATACTGGAGTGGATTGCCATTTCCTTCTCCAGGGGATCTTCTTGACCCAGCAATTGAACCTGGATCTCCTGGATTGACAGGTGGGTTGTCACAAGGGAGCAACAAGGGAAGCCCAAATGAATTATGATCATATGCAAATAGTGTGATGGCATTTGTAGGAAATCCAAATGAATCTTTTTGTATATTAGTGAAATGATGAGAAATTTAAACAAGATAACTTGATATAAAATCAATAATTAAAATGAATTTTTTCCAAAATGCTAAAAGCAGGACTTAATTTTTAAATGTTTAGGAATATATCTAAGAGTGTGTCCTTAGTCACTCAGTCGTGTCCAACTCTTTGCGACCCTGTGGACAGTAGCCCATCAGGCTCCTCTCTCCATGGGCATTCTCCAGGCAAGAATTCTGGAGTGGGTTGCCATGCCCTTCTCCAGGGGACCTTCCCAACCCAGGAATTAAACCCAGGTTTCCCGCATTGCAGGCGGATTCTTTACCATCTGAGTACTAAATCTATAAAGAGACAATTAGAAAAATTTATTGAGGCACTGTGCTAACTAAACAGATATGAAATGTGAGATATGCCAGGTTTTCGGATTGAGAAACAATGTTTAAATGATTCAACCTCCTCAAGCTGATATAACATATTTAATGTTAGTATCTTACAATATCCCAAGGGAACATGTGAGTATAAGCAGAACGCTTTAGAATTCGACAAGCTGATTCTAACATACATGCTGCCGTGGCTAGTCCAAACACATTTAAAAGAGATTAAGTATAAAGTGAGAGGAATTGATTCTCCAGATAACAATTGACTCTCCAGATAACTCTGCTACAGAGTGCCAATAAGTAAAATGGTGCAGTCTTCATCCTTGGGTTGGCCAATAAACAAATGGAGGAGAGCATGGATGCTGATGTCTATGATTAGAAACTGGCTGTGTGAAAGGTGTGGCAGGGGAGGCCACTGGGGAAAGGGAGGGGTGCTGGAGAAAACAGCCCTGGCACCACTGAGTAACCACACAGATACTCATGCGTGAAGAACTCAGGCCCAGTGTTTTTAAGACCTAAGTGGCAAAGGCAAAACTTTATAGTTTGCATAATGGAAGGGAAAGATTTTCTCAGTTTTTCCATATATGGGAGGGGAAGATTTTTAAATTAATATACAAAATTGTTAGTCTCCAGAGAAACACTAATACATTTGAATAGATTGCTATAGATAGATCAAGAATGCATGTTAATCCACAAGGAGCAGAAAAAGAATGAGAAGACATGGAATTGTCTTCAACAATTCTGATTTATCAGGTCTCAAACATCACTTCCTCAAAACCAGTGTATTTCAGTCTACTTGTCTTGACCAGGTAATTTTCCACCGTGGTAGCTCAGCTGGTAAAGAATCCACCTGCAATGCAGGAGACCCTGGTTCGATCTCTGGGTCAGGAACATCCCTTGGAGAAGGGAACAGCTACTTACTCCAGTATCCTTCTCGCCTGGAGAATTCCATGGACAGATGAGCCTGGCAGGCCCCAGTCCATCGGTTGCAAAGAGTTGGACACGACTGAACAACATCTAATTTTTCAGTCCATTGTGTCTCTTTTCCATAGCATTATATACTAACTGAGGTTATCCTCCCTGTAAAGTTACTATTTTTAACACGAAAGATCACTGGTAAGCATTAACTTTGCCTTCCTCATTGCTGTGTTCATCATATCCAGAGCAAAACTAAGTACAGACAAGGCCCTCAGGAAATCTTTGCTGACTAACTTTGTCTCCTATATTTTTTATTTTTTTTAAAAAGTGTTTTATATTGGAGTGTAGTTTTTTAAAATTTATTTATTTTTAATTGAAGGATAATTGCTTTACATACTGCGTTGGTTTCTACCAAATATCAACATGAATCAGCCATAGTGGAGTATAGCTGATGAACAGTGTTGTGTTAGCTACAGGTGTGCAGCAAGTGATTCAGTTACACATACACCTGTACTGTTGTTGCTGCTGCTCACTAAATCCTGACCAACTCTTCAGCACACCAAGGCCTGAAGCTCACTAGGCTACCCTGTCCTTCACTGTCTCCCAGAGTTTGTTCAAATTCATGTTCCTTAAGTCAGTGATGCTATGTAACTATCTCATGTTCTGCCACCCTTTTCTCCTTTTGCCTTCAGTCTTTCCCAGCGTCAGGATCTTTTCCAGAGTCAGCTCTATGAATCAGGTGTCCAAAATATTGGAGCTTAAGCTTCAGCATCAGTCCTTCCAATGAACATTGAGGGATGATTTCCTTTAGGATTGGTTGCTTTGAACTCCTTGCTATCCAAGGGACTCTCAAGAGTCTTCTCTGGCACCACAATTCAAAAGCATCAATTCTCTGGTGCTCAGCCTGCTTTATGGTCCAACTCTCACATCCATCTATGACTACTATTAAACCAGAGCTTTGACTATATGGACCTTTGCCAGCAAAGTGATGTCTCTGCTTTTTAACATGCTGTCTAGGTTTGGCATAGCTTTTCTTTCAAGGAGCAACTGTCTTTTAATTTTGTGGTTACAGCTATTGTCCACAGTTACTTTGGAGCCCAAGAAAATAAAATCTGTCACTCTTTCCACTTTTCCCCCATCTATTTACCATGAAGTGATGGGACAGGATGCCATGATCTTCGTTTTTTGAACGTTGAGTTTTAAGCCAGCTTTTTCAGTCTCTTCTTTAAACTTCATCAAGAACCTCTTTAGTTCCTCTTCACTTTTTGCCATTAGAGTGGTATTGAAAGAAATCAATTTATAATATGAAATTGAATCTTCTAGTTTCTTTGCCAGAGTGTTATATACAGTACAGAGAAATCACGACTCACCCAATCCCAAACACAAACACACACAAATCCCAAGCAATTGGACGCAACAATTCCCATGGTATCCTGAAAGAACTTAATGAATAAACATGGGAAGTGCATTCCTTGGTTCACTTGCAGATAGGAAAACCACACTTCACCCTCTGAGCCACAAGGGAAGCCCCGATAGGAAAACAACAAACGCTAAAATCTCCAGGGAGAGGATCAGTAGAGGTGATATGCACAGTTCTGTACCCTGACCGTGATTTATGTCTGCAGGAAGAAGGCTGGATTCAAATGAAGGTAAAAGCCCTGACTTGTAGAAGCAAGTCTATCATCAGCTTCTCTGCTGAGAGCAGTGTGTCTGGGCTTCATCTCCTGATGAGGTCCCTGTGGAAAAGAATCTATCCTAGTCCTCCAAGGCCCTGCTGAAGAGAAGAACACAGATTCCACTTCTGAGTTCTAGAGAGGTCTAGACTAGAGAGTTCATTAGTCATGAAAAGGGTTTTCAGGTGGAAACGAGAAAGAAGGAGGAATGAAATGAATGGTTCAAGTATAAGGGTCTGAAGCCTTACCTGTACCCTAAATCTTTCTTTACAAGGTTCTCTGGGCATTTCTAAGGACCCCTACCTCTCCCCATGGTGTGGCCTTGACTCCTCTGACCTCCAAGACCCATGCCTATGTCCCCTTCACTGTCCTGCTGTGGTGTCTCTTGGTTTTCCTCATGACTGTTTCAGAGAAGAGGGGTCAGCTAATCATCCACACAGTGCATGAGCTGGCTCAAGGGCTACAGTGAACTTCACAGACATGTGACTCAAATGCCTTTTCTACAAATAAAACAATCCTGAAGGCAGAGGTAAGTGGTCTGCTGGCCAGTAGCTTGATCTTCCTTTCCCATGTGTTGACTGCCTGCCCTTGTGGACTTTCAAAAATATTTTCTGGCCAAACAGGTCCCATTTCTCATGTATTCAGGCAAGAGATGACATTTCTTACTGGAAAAACCCAGTATCTGTTGCTGTACACACTCTCTGTTCCTTATTTTAGTAGGACATCAATGTTTCATTATGATGACTGAATCCAAAATTTATTCTCCAATAATGGCTTTCAAACCTCTCATAATATATGTTTAAACTCTCATTAAGTGTCTTGTTTGAGTTAACTCATTGAAATTTTCAACTCTCCTATGAGATGGGGGAATTGAGGAATGGAGAGATACAGAGGGATACAAGATTTGCCTGCCAAAGTTTTGAGTAGGTCCCAGATAGTCAGGCCAAGAATCCAGGTTTGTTTTTTACATTATGCTATTCATGAGGATCAAGCTGAGTGGTGAAGGAACTAATTCAAATGGTAAGTAATTTCTGAGTAAATCAGAAGATTGCATAATCTGTCCTGCCCCAGAGCTTTGACTTTGTCAGCCCCAGGGCACTCACTCTGAGAGAGTGATCAATCACAACTTTTACTACAGGTCAATGCAAAATATCCTAAATAGGGCCTCCTTTCATTTCATAAGGGTTACTCTCTTTCTCGCGTTGGTATCATTGGTAACGCTGAGCTGCATTTTGAGTTTCAAAATCTGTATTTTCTCCTTCATTCCAAGAGTGAGGCTACTTTAAAGATTCTTCTATTTCTTTAAATCCTTTTTAACTTAAAAATCAGCATATAAAACACCAATACAGATGAAATTAAAATAATATGTTTTCTTACTTAACCAAAAAGGAAAGCAAGTGTGGAGGACTTTACAATATCATGATTGATATTATTAATTACCAATCCCAATAATTTAGATTCTCCTTGAATTTTGTGCTGTCTTTAATACTGTTAGTATCTGCTGACATCTGGTAAACTCCTACTGTGTACCAGCTAATGCTATTTATTCTTCACATCAGCCCTTTAGACCCTGCTCTCACCAGCTTCCAGATGAAAACAATGAGGCTGAGAATCAGTGACTCAGGGTCACCCAGTTCCCCTGCAGAGTGGAGATGGGCGCGATGGCCTGCCTTCATCCTTGTTTAGGGACCCTGGTCTTCTCAGTCCCTGCTAATTTTCCTGCTATGGGAGAACAAAGTGATGTATCCATGAAATGTTTTCTCTCATTCTGTGCAGAACAGCACACTTTCCTTAAGGTGCAGCAGGGTGGACACTTAAAGGCATCTTCATTTCAGGTGTCTATCTGCCATAGGAGTTTTCTCGGAGGAAATAAAAATCTGACTTCTTGAACTATCATTTTAAAAATGCAAGAAATCATTGCATATTCAAAGGAGAGAAAATTGCTTTCTTTATTCTATGTTTTCTGCCTTGTTCTCACAAAGGTCCCGATCATTAATAGTTTGAGCAGATAGCCACCACTGTAGAGCTGTCTCCTCACGACCTTTCTACAAAAGTGTAAAGAGTACAGTTGACACCCAGTGTTACATATGGTTTGTCTGGACGTCATACATGATGAAAGAAGTATTTCCACTAAGAAGTTTTTGCCTTCCTAATTATTGCTGACATTTGAAAATAATTTTTTTTCCTAGGCTACTGGTTTCATTCAAAAATATTTTACCAAAATATTATATGTAAAACTCTATAATTGCAGACTATTTGAATTATGAACTCAAACAATTCTAATCATTTGGGAAAAGGAGGCTAGTGACTTGCATATTTGATACCNGTGTTACATATGGTTTGTCTGGACGTCATACATGATGAAAGAAGTATTTCCACTAAGAAGTTTTTGCCTTCTTAATTATTGCTGACATTTGAAAATAAATTTTTTCCTAGGCTACTGGTTTCATTCAAAAATATTTTACCAAAATATTATATATAAAACTCTATAATTGCAGACTATTTGAATTATGAACTCAAACAATTCTAATCACTTGGGAAAGGGAGGCTAGTGACTTGCATATTTGATACCGAAGCATCCCTATGCCTGCCTCCCGAGGCCCCTTTTAGGTGCAGCAGGAACCCAGACATCACATCACAGCTGAGCCCACTGGGCTCTGCCTTGGTTGCTCCCCTAGGATCCATCTCCAGCCCTGACTCAGCCTGCTCTTCCTTCCTCTTCAAGCTCTTGCCTACCTTCCCTTTCTGAAGATCTCCCATAACTCCTTTAAACATTCTTTTTGGAAAGAAATCTAGTTTTTCCAACTTTCTGTGTTGTTATCGGCTCTTGTTGTTCAACTGTGTAGGACTCTTTGCAACCCCATGCACCGCAGCACGCCAGGCTTCCCTGTCCTTCACCATCTCCTGGAGCTTGCTCAGACTCACGTCCATTGAGTCTGTGATGCCATCCAGCCATCTCATCCTCTGTCACCCTGTTCTCTTCTTCTGCCATCAGTGTTTCACAGCATCTGGGTCTTTTCCAGTGAATCAGTTCTTTGCATCAGGGGCCACAGTAAACACAAGCATATGAGACTTTTTCTGAGGTTCATTGTACAGTTTTCTATTACTGCTTTTGTTCCTTGCTTTCCTTGATGACAGAAACTGCTTACTCAAGAGTCTTAAAAATTTACAAAATATCCATAATTCTGGAATTCTCAGGTATTAAGAGCTCCCTGAGCCTTCCTATTTAGCTTGAGTCATAGACTTATTAATACAATATTTGATATGTCCCTAAAGCGGAGAAGACAATGGCACCCCACTCCAGTACTCTTGCCTGGAAAATCCTATGGATGGAGGAGCCTGGTAGGCTGCAGTCCATGGGGTTGCTAAGAGTCGGACACAACTGAGTGACTTAACTTTCACTTTTCATTTTCATGCATTGAAGAAGGAAATGGCAACCCACTCCAGTGTTCTTGCCTGGACAACCCCAGGGATGGGGGAGCCTGGTGGGCTGCCATCTATGGGGTCGCACAGAGTCGGACACAACTGAAGTGACTTAGCAGCAAAGTGCCAAATTCCATTCTGTCATTAAATTTGTATCATCCAGAAAATTAGTTTCCCATTTTGTATCTGCTGATTAGAAGTTCGATATATATTCTTTAACTGTGCTCTGTTTGCATGAATTTTAAAATAAATCAATTAATAAAAGCTAAAAATATATCAGCTAAAAATTAGTAACATTTGAGTGACTTGGTGAGATACTTACTGACCATAATTTGCTACCATTTCTTTGGAGATCCAGTAAAGTGTTGACCCTAGACTTTGGAATTAGTGTAATAGACCACCTCCTTCTAAAAGAAACACCAGATCCATGTGGGATGAGAGACAGAACTCACAGGCAGAGGGCAGATGTCTCTGGAATTTGCGATTTCATGGCAATGATCAATTATGTCAATATTTTTCTCCTGTTCAACTTCAAAGCTGTTTTTTTCTTGCACTTCTCTTCACATTTAGGTGGATGCTGCAGTAATTTTCAACTTGATTTGAAATCTTTTTCTACTTTGACTCATTGGAAGATCATTGTATTGATCAGGACAATTCAGAAAAAATATCTCGGTAAACAAAAGTGGGATTGAAATTTTCAATTTCCTCTTTCCTGTCGTATGGTAACTATTTTTCAGTTAATGTAATATGGTTTCTCATTTCCCCCATTTGAAACTCTAAGAATCTGCTCAGGTTTGACGTTCCTGTTACAACTTCCTGAGTACTACCCTTGAATAAGCAAGAAAAATGTGCAACTTTGCTTTTATATTACACAGTAGAATTTTAAATGTCTTTTTTTTTTGTAATGCACATTTATTAAAAAACAAATAGTAACCATATAATATATTCAAAAGGTAAGTTCCCATATAATCCTATTCTCTAGAGATAATCAATGTAAAGAGTTTCATGTTTAAATTACAGAGTTTTCCTGCATATATAAACATGGACCCCAAAGACATTTTTGTATAGATATGTTAAATTTTGAAATATAAATAAAATCGTGTACACATGCTTTGACTTTATGTGGAAAATTTTTCATTGCCATATAAAATTCTATATTATCCTTTTAAATGGCTATATAATATTCTATTATAGAAATAACCAAATATTTAAATCCATTCCAACTTACAAATTTAATGTCAGTTCCAAATTGTTTAAAATATCAGTAAGAAAACAATGAATATTTACAACCTCTTTGTCACTATGGTTCAGGAACACTGGTTTTTTTTTTTTCTATTCCTAGGACTCAACAAATCCTTTTTGCTCAGGATTTTGCCTTTACTTATTCCTATGCAAGGAACAAGTTGCTTTAAGAAGTTATCAAATATTTCTCAGGACTTCAAATCTGAAATTAGTGGATAGAAAAGCAGGTGAGAAGGTAAAGGGGTATGTAAACAAAAGCAACATATAAAGGACAGGGGACCCTAATAACTTTGTATCTTGGACCAAGAAGACAAGCAAGCCTAGAAAATAAAACTCTCTTTTTAGAGATGGTTTGTCGGGTTCTCTTTCTTCTAACTGTATTAATCACCAAGACTCATAGCCTTGAAGGGAAGCCAGAAAACTTGAATTCTCCCAAACGTTGTACGTGTGCATGCGAATGTACATTCTGTTAGGGAGAGTATATAGCAATGCATCTAATACATTTCATTATCTATAATAAATGTTACATATATCTGTGCTATTATTTCTTTGATACAAGGATAACTTTTTCTGATAAATATGAGCACACAGAATTAGTTTTAACAATATATCTAATAATAAATTGTAGGAAATCCATCCAAAGTAATACATTTCCAAATGCTCACTTTGTTAGACTCAGAAGGTATTTTGTGTCTTAATTTCCCTGCAGCTCTGACCTTCCCATCCCAGAGGGCAGCTTCTCTGTCTCTAGCCAGGTGCATGGGCGGCAATCAGACACGGATCACAGAAGTCACCCTCCTGGGATTCCAGGTCGATTCAGCACTGGAGTTTTTCCTCTTTGGACTTTTCTCTCTCTTCTACACCCTCACCCTTCTGGGGAATGGAGTCATTCTGGGGCTTATCTGCTTAGACTCCAGACTGCACACCCCCATGTACTTCTTCCTCTCACACTTGGCCATCATCGACATGTCCTATGCCTCCACCAACGTCCCCAAGATGCTGGCAAATCTTGTGAGTCAGAAAAGAACCATCTCCTTTGTTCCCTGCATTATGCAGACATTTTTGTATCTGGCTTTTGCTGCTGCAGAGTGCCTGATTTTGGCGGTGATGTCCTATGACAGGTACGTGGCCATCTGCCACCCCCTCCGTTACACTTTCATCATGAGCTGGAGAGTGTGCACTGTCCTGGCCAGCACTTCCTGGGCATTTAGCTTCCTCTGGGATCTTGTCCACTTAGTTCTCATCCTGAAGCNGGGAAGCCAGAAAACTTGAATTCTCCCAAACGTTGTACGTGTGCATGCGAATGTACATTCTGTTAGGGAGAGTATATAGCAATGCATCTAATACATTTCATTATCTATAATAAATGTTACATATATCTGTGCTATTATTTCTTTGATACAAGGATAACTTTTTCTGATAAATATGAGCACACAGAATTAGTTTTAACAATATATCTAACAATAAATTGTAGGAAATCCATCCAAAGTAATACATTTCCAAATGCTCACTTTGTTAGACTCAGAAGGTATTTTGTGTCTTGATTTCCCTGCAGCTCTGACCTTCCCATCCCAGAGGGCAGCTTCTCTGTCTCTAGCCAGGTGCATGGGCGGCAATCAGACACGGATCACAGAAGTCACCCTCCTGGGATTCCAGGTCGATTCAGCACTGGAGTTTTTCCTCTTTGGACTTTTCTCTCTCTTCTACACCCTCACCCTTCTGGGGAATGGAGTCATTCTGGGGCTTATCTGCTTAGACTCCAGACTGCACACCCCCATGTACTTCTTCCTCTCACACTTGGCCATCATCGACATGTCCTATGCCTCCACCAACGTCCCCAAGATGCTGGCAAATCTTGTGAGTCAGAAAAGAACCATCTCCTTTGTTCCCTGCATCATGCAGACATTTCTATATCTAGCTTTTGCTCACACAGAGTGCTTGGTTTTAATGGTGATGTCCTATGACAGGTATGTGGCCATCTGCCACCCCCTCCATTACGTTATCACCGTGAGCTGGAGAGTGTGCACTGTCTTGGCCATCACATCCTGGGTATTAAGCTTCCTCTTGGCTCTGGTCCACTTAGTTCTCATCCTGAAGCTGCCCTTCTGTGGGCCTCATGAAATCAACCACTTCTTCTGTGAAATCCTGTCTGTCCTCAAGCTGGCCTGTGCTGACACCTGGCTCAACCAAGTTGTCATCTTTTCAGCCTGTGTTTTTATCTTACTGGGGCCCCTCTGCCTGGTGCTGGGCTCCTATGCGCGCATCCTGGCTGCCATCCTGAGGATCCAGTCCACTGAGGGCCGCAGGAAGGCCTTCTCCACCTGCTCCTCCCACCTCTGCGTGGTCGGGCTCTTCTTTGGCTCAGCCATCGTCACGTACATGGCCCCCAAGAGTCGCCATCCTGAGGAACAGCAGAAGATCCTTTCCCTGTTTTACAGTCTTTTCAACCCCATGCTGAACCCGCTGATCTACAGCCTGAGGAGCAAAGAGGTCAAGGGTGCCTTTAGGAGAGTGCTGTGGAAGGACAGGCTAATGTGAAAAATATCACAGGGAAACATGCAGGAGGAACTTTATTCCCTCTGAAATATGGTGAATGCATGCTAAGTTGCTTCAGTTGTGTCTGACTCTGTGTAACCCTATGGACTGTAGCCCACCAGACTCCTCTTTCCATGAGATTCTCCAGGCAAGAATACTGGAATGGGTTGTGATGACTTCCTTCAGTGGATCTTCCCAATTCAGGGATCAAACCCAAGTCTTTTATGTCTCCTGCATTGGCAGGTGGGTTCTTTACCACTAGCACCACCTGTTAAGCCCCTGAAATATGATAGGGGCCATTTTTTGCCTTTAGCTGTAATGCTACAATATCATAGCATATTATAGACCTAACTGGACTTTCCTTGTGGCTCAGCTGGTAAATCTGCCTGCAATGTGGAAGAGCTGGGTTTGATCCCTGGGTTGGGAGGATCTCCTGGAGAAGGGAAAGCCTACCCACTCCAGTATTCTGGCCTGGAAAAGGCCATGAACTATACAGTCCATGGAGTTTCAAAGAGTCAGACATGACTTTCACTTACTTATAGACCTAATTGGTGCTTCTGAATTGTGGTGCTAGAGAAGACTCTTGAGAGTCCCCTGGACAGCAAGGAGACCAAACCAGTCAATTATAAAGAAATCAACCGTGAATATTCATTGGGAGGACTGATGCTGAAGCTGAAGCTCCAATACTCTGGCCACCTGATGTGAAGAGCTGACTCACTAGAAAAGACCCTGATGCTGGGAAAGATTGAGGGCAGGAGNCTGGACAGCAAGGAGACCAAACCAGTCAATTATAAAGAAATCAACCGTGAATATTCATTGGGAGGACTGATGCTGAAGCTGAAGCTCCAATACTCTGGCCACCTGATGTGAAGAGCTGACTCACTAGAAAAGACCCTGATGCTGGGAAAGATTGAGGGCAGGAGGAGGAGGGGTAACAGAGGATGAGATGGTTGGATGGCATCACCGACTCAATGGACATGACTTTGAGCAAGACCTGGGAGTTAGTGATGGACAGGCAAGCTGGGTGTGCTGCAGTTCATGAATTTGCATAGAGTCAGACATGACTTAGCCACTGAAAAACAACAACAATAGAACTAAACATATAATCAGAAACTATATAGACCTTAAAATAGATAACTATTCATGACCCTGGATAGGCATAGGTTCTTAGAGATGATCCAAAAAGTACAAGACATAAAATTTGAAAAATTGGTAAATATTGGAGTTTTTGAAAATTAATTATTCTGCTTGTCAAAGTCATGGTTTAAAAAAAAGAAATGTAAATCACAGACCATGTACTTTTTGAAAATGTTAGTCTGATCACAGGAGGGGACAAAGGAAAGACTTAGAAAAAAGCAAGGTTTATTATACACATAGGCCAGGGACAGGAGGCATGGCCCACCATGCGGGGTCACATGGGGGACACAGCTGTGTGGCCAGGAGGCAGAAGACAGCACAAGGAGGAAGGTTAAACTCCTGCCTTTACTGGCATTTCTGCAGGAAATCCTGAATTAAGCGGTTTATATAAACAAGTTGGAGTTCTTATAATAGATAAATCTTTACCATGTAAAGAAGGAAATCACAGGAGAATTCTCAAGGCAAGAATTCTCTAATATTTCGAACCCAAGCTATCTTACTTTCAGTAATCTCATTTTAAGTTTCTGTCCTCTCTTCTTTCTTGAAATAACAAGTGCTATATAATAGGATCCTTTATTGTTTTCTTGTTGCTTTCTTGGTTTTCCTCAGTTTGAAAATCAACATCCCCATTTCTGAATTGCATACAACTAAGTGCAGTTTTTCTCTCAGTTTTTAACAATTCCCTGGTATTAAAATCTTCCACTGACAAATTAATCTGCAGTTTGATTTGAAATATCTTTTTACTATCTTCTCACAAAAAGAACTGGACATTTCTGACTTGCATTTGTCTTACTTAAAACATGTATTAAAGAAGAAATATATGAAGTAATCTGAAAAAAGAAAGAATGGTTTTCGGTTATAAACTTCATGCTCATGAAATGATGAATCTATGATCTATAAGGCAAAATTAAAAAAATAAATTTTACCCAAAAGGAAACATTTTAAGTTAATGACTTCAGTGCTTTTCTTTACATAAAAAGATGCAAGAGTCTGGGCTCATTGTAATCATTCCTTGGTTTTGCATCATAACTATCTCGAGCCAGGACCTTGTTTTTCTCCATCCTGAGTTCCCCTCAGGGTGCACCACCAGCGGTAGAGCTTGCCGCTGGTTGATGACAACATTTTTGGAGTCCCCTGACGGGCTGCCTTCCTGAGGCTATAGTCCTCAGAGGTGTCCGNATTGTAATCATTCCTTGGTTTTGTATCATAACTATCTCGAGCCAGGACCTTGTTTTTCTCCACCCTGAGTTCCCCTCGGTTCTCCGCTGGTTGATGACAACATTTTTGGAGTCGCCTGACGGGCTGCCTTCCTGAGGCTATAGTCCTCAGAGGTGTCCCCACGTAAAGCAGAACTTGCACCATTTAGGTTGTATGTTTTTTAAAAGAGAGGCTCACAGCTGGAGGGTGATGTTGTCTCTTAACACAATTATGCCAGATGCACAAAAATGGGAAGTCATATGTGTGCCAACACCAACCCTTTTGGAATTTAACGAGGTCAAATGGAAGCATGCAATCCTGAGCGCCATTGTACTGGCTGGTCTTACGATTTGAGATAAGATGTTGGTCTTGTGATATGATGGTAAACGGCATCCATTGTTGGTGACTGAATGGAACTCTAATTGTGTAGCAGTGACTTTTGATTCTCATTCTTCAGGGTGCTTCTACTAGAAAAGATCTCACTGGGAAGAAAGTTTCTGAGACCCATTCTCCATGTGGCCGTTTGACCCTGTAATACAGTTTTCAGCTGATCGATCACTGTGTTAACTATAAACCTCGATGATCAAATGCTTAGAAAGGTCTCTGGTTATAGTGGACAAAGTATACCAGTTTCATTCCTAGCAGAGCATGGTATACTGTGCACAGATACTCATCACTTCTATTTTTGTGGATGGAAAGCTGTTAAAACAGAAGAGGAGAGACAATGGGTTTCTGACAGGAATAAATTATAGACTTCACGTGGCAGGTGTGAATTTCTTGAGAAATAGCCCCACCCTGAAAGGAGGAAAATTTTAGAAGGACTTGCGGCATGTTCAGACTAAATTGCATTTAGGTAGGCTAGCAAGCCCTATATGGAGGACCCAATATTTTGGGGTAGCAAAACATACTCACAACTGCACTCAAGTTATTAATACACAATGATAACCACAGCATGGTGGATTGTCCCACAAAACCAAAGAATGGCTTTGAAAGAGAAAGGTGGCCATCTAGGCATCATTGAACACGCTGAATTCACTTTTAATGAGGTGTGACAGCCAGTTGAAAAAAAATTTTTTTTTTTAACTAGAATGAGAAGATTAGAGGGAATTCTCTTTCAGGAAAAAAGTAAGGGATAAGAGTCAGCCTGGAAATANTATCATTGAACACGCTGAATTCACTTTTAATGAGGTGTGACAGCCAGTTGAAAAAAAATTTTTTTTTTTAACTAGAATGAGAAGATTAGAGGGAATTCTCTTTCAGGAAAAAAGTAAGGGATAAGAGTCAGCCTGGAAATAGAATGAGCCCTTAGTGAAATGGATCAGACAGACTCAGCAAATAAAGCTGGATACTGCTAGCACTCAGCCCTTACTTAAGACCTCTTGACTGTTTTGATCCAGATGGAGACTAAAGTAACCATGAGACAGAGCCCTTCCATTCTAGCTGCTGGAGCCAAAGGAACACAGTGATGGGGATACAGACCTTGGAACTTCGTTTCTCTGGCAGTGTTTGTAATTTTCACTGAAGTGCATGCGCCACTGTGAAGAGCAGATCAGAAGAAGACATACCTGTAGCACAGTCAGTCTGAATGTCACTGTGTCCTCCCCCTCATGGTGGGGCAGGCAGAGAAGCAGGCCCCACTATAGAACAGCCCACAAAAGGAGCTAGCTTTAGTACAAGCCTCTAAATTGAGACAGGGTAACTGGCTTTGTCCTCTACAGACTTGGAACCCAGAAATAAGTGAGTCATGGCTAACTGTAATGAGACTTGTCCATAATGCTATTCTGGTATGTGGACAAGTGCCAGATCTCTTGGAGAGGCAAGGACCTCTGATTCTTACTGATGGGCTCTGAAATGAAAACTGAATTGTACCATGACAGTAATATGGTTTAACATTGGGCGGTTACTAAGATTCAAATATATATATGCTCAGATACTCAGCGGAGAAGGCAATGGCACCCCACCCCAATACTCTTGCCTGGAAAATCCCATGGACGGAGGAGCTACTGTCCATGGGGTCGCTGAGGGTCGGACACGACTAAGCGACTTCACTTTCACTTTTCACTTTCATGCATTGGAGAAGGAAATGGCAAGAATCCCAGGGACAGGGGAGCCTGGTGGGCTGACACGACTGAAGCAACTTAGCAGCAGCAGCAGATACTCAGACGTGTCTGGCTGTTTGTGTCCCCATGGACTGTAGCCCACAAGGCTCCTCTGTCCATTGGACTTTTCAAGCAAGAATACTGGAGCGGGTTGCTATTTCCTTCTCCAGGGGATATTCCCCACCCAGGGATCAAACCTGGGTCTCATGCATTGCAGGGAGATTCTTTACCAACTGAGCCACCAGGGAAATCACAAAGATTTGACTACCTTATAAATAAGGTAGTCATTGATATTGATACTGATGATCAAATGTATTGGGAGATTAGGTTAAAGCCACCTCAGAATCTAATACCAATGGAAAATAGCTGACCTGAAGAAGAACTTTATTCAGCTGACCATCAGCTCAATTCTATGCCAAATAATTTTACATAAAGTTATAAGCTCAAAGGGGAAAAAATAGTCAAAATAGTACAAAAATGTGAAAATGTGCATCATGACTTTATAGGATATGCATGTTCTTTTGAGGTTACTCTTATCCTACATTCATTCCTCCAAATGTTTGGCATTGTGAAATGAAGTATTTCCTGCCATATTGGTAAACAAGAATGTCACAGCCATCAGCAATTTTGGGTCTCCAAATGTGAGTTTCTGAGCCCAGGGAGGAAACCCAAAAGGAAGAACAACACCTGCTTTATAACAGCCATTAGACTATAGCCACTCAGTGACCCTGAGGAAAGGAAGCTCAGGATATGAAGACAGGATAGTGGCCCCAGATAGATTAGGTGCATATGAAAGAAATGATTTCAGTAAGCCCAGCTTCCATCTTCCCATACACAGAAAAGCACTAAATTCCTTGAGTTATCTGGTTTTCCTTGATTAACAGTCAAGCACTAATCTGGGTACTGCTGTGAAGGGATTTTACAAATCGATTGATGTGAAGTATGGAGGCTATCTTTTAGCACTGATAGATACAACTTAGTGATTAAACAGCAAAAAATGGAAGTTATCCTGGGGCCTGCCCTAATTAGGCAGAAAGTGAAGAACTTATGGCAGAAAGTGAAGAACCAAGAGCCTTTTGATGAAAGTGAAAGAGGAGAGTGAAAAATTGGCTTAAAATTCAACATTCAGAAAACTAAGATCATGGCATCTTGTCCCATCACTTCATAGTGAATAGATGGGGAAACAATGGAAACAGTGACAGATTTTATTTTAGGGGGCTCCAAAATCACTGCAGATGGTNTTGATGAAAGTGAAAGAGGAGAGTGAAAAATTGGCTTAAAATTCAACATTCAGAAAACTAAGATCATGGCATCTTGTCCCATCACTTCATAGTGAATAGATGGGGAAACAATGGAAACAGTGACAGATTTTATTTTAGGGGGCTCCAAAATCACTGCAGATGGTGACTGCAGCCATAAAATTAAAAGATGCTTGCTCCTTGAAAGAGAAGTTATGACCAACCTAGACAGCATGTTAAAAAGCAGAGACATTACTTTGCCAACAAAGGTCCATCTANGTTTTTAATTCATCTGATTCTAAAATAAAACCTATGTCTCTTGGGGTTCTTCGAAGAACCTTAACAAGTCCAACAAGCAATCTATCCTGTGTCTGGAATTCAATCCTCTGACAGCTGCTGAGGGAGCAGGACTCTGAACCATTTCAGAGGTACTGTGCTCACCCTTGCGGGGTTTTATTCTAGGTCAAAGAATATTTTTATGAGAAATCCAGAGACAGCATCTCCTGGAGTAGAAGAGACTGATTTATGCTGGGAGGTGATTTCTAGTACAGGCAGGTGAGATAGGACAGGTCAGCAGCAGACGCCACCATGGCTGTGGGCACAAGAACGACATCCCTGGGTGATCTTTCCTCCCGCTCATATTGTGCATTGTAGGTAGGAAAATAGACACTCATGTCTCCCTCCCTGACCTTAGGGAAATTCTGCCTACTGAGCCTGGTGTTCAGCATCCCTCTCAAAGTCACTTCCCAGTGTAACTGAGTGGTGGAAGTCCAAGNCGCCACCATGGCTGTGGGCACAAGAACGACATCCCTGGGTGATCTTTCCTCCCGCTCATATTGTGCATTGTAGGTAGGAAAATAGACACTCATGTCTCCCTCCCTGACCTTAGGGAAATTCTGCCTACTGAGCCTGGTGTTCAGCATCCCTCTCAAAGTCACTTCCCAGTGTAACTGAGTGGTGGAAGTCCAAGCTGGCCCCACTCTCAATGAGAAGGGACTCAGACAATGAGAGGCTCTATATCCAGGCATTGTCTCTGAAACAGCCAAATTAATAAAATGACTTTATGTATTAGCTGGGCTTTCCTGGTGGCTCAGATGGGTAAAGACTCTGCCTGCAATGCAGGAGACCTAGGTTCAATCCCTGGGTCGGGAAGATCCCCTGGAGAAGGGAATGGCTACCTACTCCAGTATTCTTGCCTGGAGAACTCCATGGACAGAGGAGCCTGGAGGACTATAGTCCATGGTGTCACAAAGAGTCAAACATGACTGAGCAACTAACAAAGATGTTGATGTCCAGGAAAGCCTTCCTTAGAAAATAAAATTCTAGTAACAATTGCAGCAAATCTTTTCTTTGCTGAAATAATGTAAGAGATAGGTTTACCATATATCTAATCTTTTTGGATCCTTAGGGTATCACTCTGTTGTGATGATTATCAGATTTGAAATCACAGTATTTTATGTAAATATCTTTCCTGTCATAAATAGGATAGAATGAGTTCAAATGCTTTTGACAAGAGGTGGAGTCTTCTCTAACACTACAGTTCAAAAGCATCAATTCTTTGGCACTCAGCTTTCTTTATGGTCCAGCTCTCACATCCGTACTTGACTACTGAAAAGGCCGTAGCTTTGGCTAGATGGACCTTTGTTGGCAAAGTAATGTCTTTGCTTTTAAATATGATGTCTAGATGGGTCATAGCTTTTCTTTCAAGGAGCAAGTGTCTTTTAATTTCATGGCTGCAGTCACCATCTGCAGTGATTTTGGAGCCCAAGAAAGTAAAATATTTCCACTGTTTCCCCATCTGTTTGCCATGATGTGATGGGACAGATGCCATGATCTAAGTTTTTTGAATGTTGAGTTTTAAGCCAAATTTTCACTCTCCTCTTTCACTTTCATCAAGAGGCTCTTTAGTTCTTCTTTGCTTTCTGCCATAAGGGTGATGTCATCTGCATATCTGAGGTTATTGATATTTCTCCCGGCAGTCTTGATTCCAGCTTTTTCTTCATTCAGCCTAGCATTTCACATGAAATACTCTGCATATAAGTTAAATAAGCAGGGTAACAATATACAGCCTTGACATACTCCTTTCCCGATTTGCAACCAGTCTGTTGTTCCATGTCCAATTCTAAATGTTGCTTCCTGACCTGCATACAGATTTCTCAGGAGGCAGGTAATGTGGTCTGATATTCCCATCTCTTTAAGAATTTCCCACAGTGTGTTGTAATCCACACAGTCAATGGCTTTGGCGTAGTCAATAAAGCAGAAATAGATGTTTTTCTGAAACACTCTTTGCTTTTTCAATGATCCAGCGGATGTTGACAATTTGATCTCTGGTTCCTCTGCCTTTTCTAAATCCAGCTTGAACATCTGGAAGTTCATGGTTCACGTACTGTTGCAGCCT
>SJYA01000567.1:0-19039 GCA_006410615.1 Neotragus moschatus | reverse complement strand
CTTGCAGTCCAAGGGACTCTCAAGAGTCTTCTCCAACACCACAGTTCAAAAGCATCAATTCTTCGGTGCTCAGCTTTCTTTATAGTCCAGCTCTCACATCTGTATATGACTACTGGAAAAACCATAGCCTTCACTAGACAAACCTTTGTTGCCAAAGTAATGTCTCTGCTTTTGAATATGCTGTCTAGGTTGGTCATAACTTTCCTTCCAAGGAGTAAGTGTCTTTTAATTTCATGGCTGCAGTCACCACCTGTAGTGATTTTACAGCCCCCCAAAATAAAGTCTCTCACTGTTTCCAGTGTTTCCCCATCTATTTGCCATGAACTGATGGGACCATATCTTCATAGTGAGGATATAACTCCTTTAACTCTTATTGTTGACAAAGCCTACACATTTAGCAGGTGCCTGAGGAGTCTCCTCATATGAATCTCCTCTAATCTCAACAGTAGAAAATAACCCTTTTAGGCTGTCTAAAAAATAACACTGTTATATGTTGTCTAAAAAATAACCCTTTTATATGTTGTCTGAATACTAGCCTTACAGTGAGGTTAGAGACTGAATGACTAAATTCATCCTATACTTATAAGCATTAAAAAAAAAGTGTGAACTAAAATAATATCCACCATTTTAAGAGACAACTCATAATTACTTGGAGGGAATATATTGTCTTCTCTATTGCACTTTTACTGTAAGCCATGTGTGATAAAATGCCATTATATTTTTGCAACATTTTAACAAGGCATGGTATTAATTATATTAAAGTCAAGTTAACTCCAAAAAATAATGTTAATTCCAAAATCACTGCGAATGATGACTGCAACCATGAAATCAAAAGACGGTTACTTCTTGGCAGGAAAGCAATGACAAACCTAGACAGTGTGTTGAAAAACGGAGACATTACTCTGCTAACAAAGCTGTATAGTTAGGCTGTGGTATTACCACTGGCCACCTACCACTCTGAGAGCTGCACTGCAAAGAAGGCAGACCACCAAAGAGTTGATGCCTTCGAACGGTGGTGCTGGAGAAGACTCCCGAAAGTCCCTTAAGACAGCAAGGAGATCAAACCAGTCAATCTTAAGGGAGATCAACCCTGAATATTCACTGGAAGGGCTGATGCTGAAGGTGAAGCTCCAGTACTTTGGTCATCTGATGCGAACTCTTTGGAAGAGTCCCTGATGCTGGGAAAGATTGAGGGCAGAAGGGAAAAGGGCATCAGAGAATGAGATGGCTGGACGGCATCACCAATAAAATGAACATGAACTTGGGAGATGGTGAGGGACAGCCTGGCGTGCTGCAGTCCATGGGGTTGCAAAGAGTCAGACACGACTGAGTGCCTGAACAACAACAACTTGTAATTATTTAACTTGTATAAGCAAAAATCTTTCTTTTACTGTAATGAATCAAATAATTACAGTTGCCATCACATAGGAGAAACAGGAATCTCTCTCAAGTCAGAAACTGGAATTGAGAAGAAAACACTAGGTTAGACACAACATGAGAAATCTGTGTTTCTTGTTCTTAACAATATAGATGTCAAGCTATCCAGGAGGGAAATATGAAGAGTGGTATCAGGGTGATTTCTTTCATGTGGAACCTGGAGAGTAAAAACACAAATGAGAGTATTATAATGTATGAACTTAATTAGGACATAAAATATTAAAATATTTTTATTCAAGGAAACAGTATGCAGCCATTCAAAGTATGTTACAGAGAAATATTTAGACCTGGAAAATCATTCCTGATGTTTATAAATGAAAGAAATAGGTAAATAAACAACACCGACACACATATATATGTATAGATATAAACGGAGGTACAGTGAAACGGTGTAACTATGTATATAGCACATTAACAATGCTCATCTATGGTGGTATGTTTTAGAGTACTACCTCTTCTGTCTTTTAAATACAGTTTCACAATGTTTTCCTAAGAAGCTTTTGAAACAAAGTCAAAAACTCATGCAAAGTAGGTATGACACTATTCACACAAGAAACCACACTCTCAATAAGTTCAAAAATCTGTGGTTTTTTTGAATAGAAATAAAAGCAAGAAAATAGGATAAACATTGTCATTAACAGGCAACTAGTTACAAATACAGGGCTTTCCAGGTGGTGCTAGTGGTAAAGAACCAGCTTGCCAAGGCAGGAAATATGAGACTCAGGTTCAATACTTGGGTGGGGAAAATCCCCTGGAGGAGGGCATGGCAACCCTTTCCAGTATTCTTGCCTAGAGAATCACCCAGACAGGGGAATCTGGCGGGCTACGTCCATAGGATCACAAAGAGTTGAACATGACTAAAGTGACTTAGCATGCATGAAGTTACAAATATATATATATAAACTTTAAAAAGTACTGAATAATATCAAGACCATTTTCCTCAAAACTATTATTCAATTTAGTGAAATTGATTTGAGACCATAAGGGAAGACAGGTAAGATATATTTTCAAAGTAATTAAGAATCAGTGTTCCCTATAACAATTTGTGCACATTCTGAATTAAATGCTGATTCTTTTCAATGAGGACATCAAAAATCTGTCAAATATCATGATAAAAATACAAATGATTAAAAAACTGCTTTTTATGACTTTTTTTTTTTTTTACTAAAAGTAATCAGATCTTTTTGGAGAAATGACTGTATCCATGGCTGAAATGGATAACGTAATAAAAGAGCTTGAAACATCTTATCAGAAGTAAGAAAGTACGCAAAAATTATGGGAACATGTTAAAATGCCAAAGGAGTGAGCTTTGAGGTTCATATCTAGAACAGTTAAGGATGTAATGATAAATAAATAATTGTAATCTACTGATAAAAATAATCATGAGTCCATATTGACAGATAAAACAGAGAAAAAGAAGAGATAGAAACAGATGCATTTGTTGCTGTTGTTCAGTTGCTCAGTCATGTCAGACTCATTGTGACCCCATGGACTGTAGCACACCAGACTTCCCTGTCCTTCGCCATCTCCCGGAGCTTACTCAAACTCATGTCCATTGAGTCAGTGATGCCATCCAATCATCTCTTCTCTGTCATCCCCTTCTCCTCCTGCCTTCAATCTTTCCTAGCTTCAGGGTCTCTCTGATGAGTTAGCTCATCAGGAGGCCAAAGTATTGGAGCGTCAGCTTCAATATCAGTCCTTCCAATGAATATTTAGGACTTATTTCCTTTAGGAGTGACTAGTTTGATCTCCTTGCTGTCCAAAGGACTCTCAAGAGTGTTCTCCAACACTACAGTTCAAAAGCATCAGTTCTTCAGTGCTCAGCCTTCTTTATGGTCCAACTCTCACATCCATACATGACTACTAGAAAAACCATAGCTTTGACAACACGAACCTTTGTTGGCAAAGTAATGCATCTGTTTTTTAATATGCTGTTTGGGTTTGTCATAGCTTTTCTTCCAAGGAGCAAACGACTCATAGAGACAGATAGGTATAGGACTTTTCCATATAGTAAAATTGACAAGCCATTAATATAAAAGCAATGAATGAGTTGGAATGCCACATTTTGTAAACATCATTACTAATAATTGAACCAGGCAAGTAATCGATAGATGCTCAAATTAGTTGCTGAAAGCTTTATGAGGAACAGAATATTTACATATTAATTTTAATGGATGCTCCATTCAATTACATTAGGGAAAAAAAGAAGAATGATTTTATAATGGAGATGGTTGTGATGAATCATCCTTACCAAGTGATCCAAGTTTGTGTCACCAACAATGGGACAAATTAATATCATGCACCTACTCATGGATGTTCTTCCTGTAGACGGTGAATAATCTGAATCAAAAATGAGGAATTTTGTATCATTCCATTTGAGGAACACTCTAGTAAAGAATTACTCTTATTCCCTTCAAAAATATTAGTGTCATGAAACCCAAAGAAAGGTTGCGTATTCCAAATGAAGGAAAACTAAAGAGTGGGAGGACTAGCAAGAGAAAACTATAAAAGATCAGGTTAATATGAAATTGCCTGATTTTAATAGTTGTATTGTGGTTAGGTTAAATAAATATCTTTGCTCTTGGAGAAATAAATGAAGAATTTAAGGTAAATATGCATTATGTCTCCAATGTAAACTCAAGGGATTCAGAAAGAAAGAATATTTTATATATGGAGAGAAAAAGAGAATAAAAAGGCAAGTATAAAAGAAATATTAAAATTCATTGAATCTGGGTTTTTGTATATGGGAGTTCTTTATGCAATTCTTAATGCTTTTCTATCTTTAAATACATTTCATATTAAATGTTAAAGAGGTCATCGATTTTGAGGAGTAAGTAGGACAAGGACACAACCTTTGTCTGAGCTCATTTTGAGAGGAGTAACTCCAATTTCCCTTGATTCTCCACCTCTGACTCCTCTTATCACATTTCATTCCTTGACAAGCTGTCATTAAGGAATGGGAAGTAACCAGTCATGGGTCACGGAATTCACCTTGGTAGGCTTCCATCTCAGTGCAAAGATGGAAAAGCTTCTCTTCTGGATCTTCTCCCTGTTTTATATCTTCAATCTGCTGGCAAATGGCACGATCTTGGGACTCATCTGTCTGGACCTGAGACTGCACACCCCCATGTACTTCTTCCTCTCACATCTGGCCATCATCGACATGTCCTATGCTTCCAACAACGTCCCCAAGATGATGGCAAACTTGGTGAACAAGCATAGAACCATCTCCTTCGCCCCATGCATACTACAGGCTTTTTTGTACTTGGGGTTTGCTGCTACCGAGTGCCTGATTTTGATGGTAATGTCCTACGATAGGTTTGTGGCAATCTGTCATCCCCTCCAGTACACTGCCATCATGAGCTGGAGAGCATGAAGGATCCTGGCTGCCACTTCCTGGGCATGTGGATTTATTTTGGCTCTGGTCCAAGCAGTTCTCCTCCTAAGACTGTCTTTCTGTGGGCCCTGGGAAGTGAATCACCTCTTTTGTGAAATTCTGTCTGTCCTCAAGCTGGCCTGTGTTNGTGACAGGGTTGCTGTGTGCCTGTGGGGTCTCTACTGAAATTGTCCAGCTCCTGTGAAGCTGGACATGGACTCAGAACCACTTCTGCTGAAGGGTTGACTTTGGCAAGGATTTTACCCTACCTGAGACCCTCAGACCTACTCCTTTGAAGTGGGACTGTCTCTTATACACATCTCCCCGCCGCCGCCGCCGCCGCCGCCGCCGCGGGCGCACTCGCCGGTCGCATTGAAAAGGCGGAGGCGGCGGCCGCTCCGGCTCCGCTCCGGTTCCCAGTGCCTCCCCACGCTGCACCCCCTCCACGCCTTCCGCACCCGCCAAACTTGATGTGACCCCCCAACCCGTCGCGGCGGCTGCCCCTCTCACCGCCACCCCGCCCCGCACCCCCGGAGCGCACTGCTCACCGCGCCCCTCCCCACCTCCTCGCCGGGGCCGGGCGCCGCGCTAGCCCTCAGCGCTCCCTTCCCCTCGCCACTCCCGCCCCACCCCACCCCCCGCACCATGAGCAACCTGAAGCCGGACGGCGAGCACAGCACCGGCGCGGGCACCGGCACCGGCACGGGCACGGGCTCCGGCGGTACCCTGGAGGAGGAGGTGGGTCTGCGCCCCGGGACCGGTCCGGTGAAGTGCACGCGGAGGGGGGCGGGGGACGGGGCGCGCGCGGCCCCCCGCGCGGTCTGGCAGTGGCTCCCGGCGCCTTCCCGCCGCTGCCCTTCGGCCGGGGAGGAGCAGCCCGTGTCCGGCGGGCGGGGGCGTGCGGCCTGGACTACCCCGCCGGGCGGGCATTGTCTCCCCGCCCTCCCGGGCTAGGGGCGGGTAGCGCGCCGGCCGCCGTCCGTGCGTCCCGCGGTGGGCGAGCTGCGCCGCGTCCGCCCCGCGCCGGCTGCCCGCGCGTCCCTGGTTCTCCGCACTCCTCCCGGCTCGCTGACCTCTTGCGAGGCGCTCCTTACGCATGGCCGGGACTCCCGCCTCGGCTGAGAGAAACTGAGCGGGATTAGCGCGGTGGGCGGGCGGCACCCTCACTCCCTTGCACTTTCCACCCTGACCCCTCCTCGTGACCTTGGAGGCCTGGGCCGGCTGCGCGGCACCTTGGTTCACTAGAGTTTTACTCATGGCGGGATAGACGGGCTTTCTTCACGGCCCCAGAGCCTAGGCTTCGGCAAAGATGTCAACTGACTGATTTGAGAAGGCGATGCCTAAAGACTCTCAGTCCCAGGTTCTCCTCTGTTGGATTTTGCCCTGGTAGCCAAGCCAGGACCCCAAAGCTGGCCCCGGTGGTATTCTACAAGGAATGTTCACCGGCCATGTGCTAGGAGGAGGGTGTCTGAAGGCTTCGTGGAATCACCAGCAGCTGGGTGGTTAATTGGATGTGGCAAAACCGGGAAGCTGTGTGTATTCGGGGTGGAGGGGTGAGTGTGTGGATATAGCCTTAAGGCTATCATTGAATGGAGACCAGAAGCTTGGCCGGCGGAGACAAAACTGTTGTGGAAAGGAGGCAGGCTTCGCTGCTCTTTCTCTCTGGAGGGGCCTCTGCTGTGTCACTCTAGGGCCAGGAGACCCTTCCTGCCATGTCCGGCATGCTCTTGCCCAGGAAGCCAAGGGCCAGTTATCCGCCCTCAGCTCCCTTCCCTTTGGTCTGGGGGAGAAACCGCAGAGCCTCTGGTGGGGGTTGGCGATGCTGCCTGCCTCCCATCCAGTGGTGCCGGCCTCCGTGCTATAGGTTTGGTGCAGAATGGCGGCACTGGCCGGGCTGGGCCGGGCTGGGCTCCTTACTGTGGGAGGGGTGGAGGGAGGGTCACAGGGCTAGCTCCCACTCTTAGCAATTCAGAGGCCTGGTGCCAGCCCCAGTCCACCAATGGCATGACATCTTGAGAATCTAGGTCTAGATCCCGCTTTCTGTGGGGAAGGAAAGGCGGAATACATAACCCTTTCACTACACCAGAGGGTCTGACATCTGTCCCCGAGTGTGGTGTGGGCTGGGGTTCTTTTGGCTCCTGAAGGCCTTGTCTGTCTTGGACTTCGATGCTGACAGGCTCTTGGCTTTGAGGACCCCATCCTGACCTTATCTGGTTGTTTAGAGTCTCCCCTGAGAGTTGGGGGAGGGTGACAGGGTTGCTGTGTGCCTGTGGGGTCTCTACTGAAATTGTCCAGCTCCTGTGAAGCTGGACATGGACTCAGAACCACTTCTGCTGAAGGGTTGACTTTGGCAAGGATTTTACCCTACCTGAGACCCTCAGACCTACTCCTTTGAAGTGGGAAGGGTGAACTGTGTGGCCAGTCTAAAATCTTGGAGAAATCATTTGAGGTACTTACTAGTCACTTTTTTCTAAGTAGCTTTTCTGAGAGAGGACAGAACCGTCAAGAAGTGGAATTTCTCTTCTTGTGGGCAGAGGTGGGCTACAGCCCTGTAGTGCTTCAGGAAATCAGTACAGTTGGTGCTGGGGAGGGGAGGGAGCATGGGCTCTTGCTACTACAGAGGTCTAAAACCAAGGGCTGCAGTGGTCTCTTGGAGCCCCACATCTGCTCTGGTCACGTAAGCACTAGAGTCAGCCCTTTTTGCAAAAACTCTTCAGCCAGGGTTCCATCTTAGATCGGTGGTTTGAGCAGGAACTGGACATATTCTCTTCAGCTTAGATGCCCCCTAGGTAGGCAGTTCTGCAACCCCCAAGAGCCACCGCTGGAGAAGTCCACCTTAGCAGAGGTGATTCCTCTCATGGCTGACCTAGGCTGGCTCTTCCCAGTTGGCTGTTGGATATTATTAGCTAAAGCAGACCTAGGAAAGCAAGGAATATGTGGCTAAGTGGGTGGTTGTTAGACCTGGAGGAATGGCAGAGGCAATCCAAGAAGAGGGAATAGTGCATATAAAAGTAGGGGTGGACTGTGGAACCACGTGACTTGTTTGGGTGACTATGGGGAATTTTGCTATGTTGAAGTGATGCTGGGGGCCACATTATGAACAGCCTGAGATCATGCAGGCCTGGGAAGAAATCGGCATTTTTCTGTCACTTGGGAAGGAGATAGGTTAGAAAATCAGGTGTCCCTTTCAGTCTAGAGGCTATACTCTCCCCCCGGTGTGTCTTGGCTGGTGCCCGAGCTCCAGGAGGTAAGGATATAACATTGCACAAGAACACAGTTCAGGTTGAGCTTGCCTCTGATGCTGCCCAGACCCAGACCCAAGCATTGTCTTGGCTTAGTGATTCTTGAGGGATGGCTGGATAGTTACAGTGTTTCTGGGGAAAGATATATTTGGTTTGAAAGTATATTCTATTTTAAAAATGGAGACTTCACTTTCATAATACAAGGTAGTATTAAGTTACAGTAATTACTCATTGAGGACCCCCATGAGGAGGGGGGTATTTGGAATCTTGGGGTAGGGATGAAGTTCAAGTTTCTAAAAGTTTATTAAGCCAGCTTAACGGTAAGTTATAGAAAGGCAGGGTTAATGGTGGCTAAGGGAGCTACAGCTTGACCTAAGGGTCTTGGCCCCTCTTTGTTCTCCATCCCCATTTTTGTCCTTTGCATCCTCTAAAGTTGGGTCAAAATTGCTTCCTGCAGGTCTGATACACAGGGTCCATTGTGTGTCCTCTAGGGGTCTCTGAAGAACCAGTTTGGTCCCTAGCCTCTGGCAGGATGGGTCAAGGTTAGCTCTCAAATGAGCAAAGGAATTTTACGGTCCAGTGTGTGATTTGGGCACTGCCCCCTTTCTTTTCTCTGCCATCAAAAATATTTGCCGGGATCTGGGACATCTTGGTGCTCTGTCTGAAGACTTTCTAGGGGATAAGGGGAGGGAAGCATCTATGCTGGGCTTTTACTTGGAAACAGGACCCAAGCAGGTCAGTCCAGACAGGTTTTGGTAATCAGACTCCCCTCTGCCCTGGGGATTGGTGGGATATGTCTCCTCTGTTTAGATAACCTAATGGAGAGATTGAACTATTTGCAGTACTGTGAACCCATATCTAGTCTTTATAACAGGTGGTGTTTTGAGCATTTGACCATTTTAACTCATTTCACTGTCATAACAGCACTGTTATGTACTTATTTTATTGCCATGTTATAAATGAGGAAGCTGAGACACAGGTTAAATAGCTTTCATGTAGCTCGTAAATGGTTAAGTTGGGATTTGAACCCAGAGTTTGCTCTTAACACACTCTGCTGGCTCTTCTGTTTTATGTTGGGGGTTTGGATGAGGCTTGAGGGTGGAGAGGGGAGAGGATCTGCATCTCAGGCTCTTTAGGGCTGAGCTTTAGATGATGACAGGGTCCCACATAGAAGCCCAGGGCTGGCTCCAGACTAGTTCTCTTTGTGTTGGTCGCATCCTGAGAGTGGGTGGTGGGAACTGTCAGCCCCTGCGGGAGGAGCAGTTTATGACAGATGATGTTTAGAATTGTTATTGTGTGGTGATAAAAACCAGATCAGGTGAATTCGCTACAGACAGTACATCCCCCTTGTAGCCTGTGCTGGGGCTGACCACCTTCACCTCCCAACCCCTTGATTCCCTGTTGCTTTGGGCACCTTAACTTTAAAAAAAAAAAAGGCACTTCAAGTAACTCTAAAGTGACTGCCTTTCATTTAGGAGGCCTTTCTCTTGGGTCTCCAAAAGTGGCCAGCCTGACTGGTTCACCGCAGTAAGAACAAGCTTCTAAGTGTCATTCGATGTTTTCTCATCTCCATTTCTGGGGTGGAGCAGAGCAGAGGAGGCTGGCCAGCACTGAAAGTGGAGACAGGACAGGAACGGCGGGATGTTCTGTTCTGCCCTCATGCTCTCCACCCGTTTGTTGTCGTTCAGTCACTGAGCTGGGTCCAACTCTGCAACCATGGACTGCAGCACGCCAGGCTCCCCTGTCCTTTACTATCTCCCGGAGTTTGCTCAAACTCATGTCCGTTGAGTCGGTGATGCCATCCAGCCATCTCATCCTCTGTCGTCTCCTTCTCCTCCNGTCACTGAGCTGGGTCCAACTCTGCAACCATGGACTGCAGCACGCCAGGCTCCCCTGTCCTTTACTATCTCCCGGAGTTTGCTCAAACTCATGTCCGTTGAGTCGGTGATGCCATCCAGCCATCTCATCCTCTGTCGTCTCCTTCTCCTCCTGCCCTCAGTCTTTCCCGACATCAGGGTCTTTTTCTGGTGAGTTGGCTCTTTGCATCACATGATCAAAGTATTGGCACTTCAGCTTTGGCATCAGTCCTTCCAGTGAATATTCAAGGTTAATCTCCTTTAGGATTGACTGGTTTGATCTCCTTGCTGTCCAAGGGACTCTCGGGAGTCTCCTCCAGCACCACAGTTTGAAAGTATCAATTCTTCAGCACTCAGCTTGCTTTATTTCCACCCATTTATCACACTGGTTCTCCAGAGAGTCCTAGAGGCAGAGGAGAGGAGTCCTCACACCTGCCCTGAGGGCTGAGCTCCTGGTCCAAGGCCACCCATCTCGCGGTACTGAAAGCTCAACTAGAGTGTTGGGTTCTGGCCGTACCACGTGGCCCCCAGCCTCTGCTCAGCCGTTGATTTTGGGCAGCAGCAACATGTGGTAACTTGTCAGTTTCTCTGCCATCCTCTAACCGTGGCTACCTCAGAGGGGACCTCACACCCCAGGCATAGTGTGAGGACCTGGGCAGAGCCCATCTCCTATACTTCAGAGACCACGCTGCTGTGAGGTGGGAACTGCAGACAGCCCCAGAGCTTCCTATGCCGAACCTTGTCACTGCCTGCCCAGGGACCAGCGAGACCTCCCCAGTTTCAGCTTCTTTCCCTGTTCCATCCTTGGATGGAAAGAATAAGGTTACCTGTGAGGTGTGTCGAGGCTAGACAGGTGGCAGGGTTGCTGAGCCCTCCATTCCTGAAGAGTCTGCTGGTGGATCCATCCATGTTGGGTGCCTCCAGAGTATAGCAGGGGCTGATGTAGTTGGAGGGTCTGCCTTGGCCCATTGGTCATTTACAGCCATTTAGAGCCGACTGAGGACAGGCCATTGACTGTGAAGTCATCACGGCTGCCTGTATAGTTCTGACCAAGCCTAGCACCCTCAAGGAGAAAGGGCAGGGCGTGACCTGAACCATGCCACGCCATGAGCGGCCTGGAGTCTCTACCTCCTCTTTGCGGTTAGCCACCCTCCCTCCCTCGTCCCGAGTGAGTGATTTGTTTGTTTGTTTGGAGTTTGGGGTTTTAATTGGGAAAGATTTGGAGAAATTTTTGGAATAGGACCTGAAACCAGCTTGGGGAGCTTTCGCTGCTCTCACAGCTGTGAAGAGCTTCCACCCAGGGTGGTCCCTGTTCTGATGTGCAGCTGTAGCTGTATATGGGCACGACTTAGGATGGAGGGGTCCTACTGTGCTGGAGAATACAGGTTCCATCCCTGAACAGAGATCCTCTCCCGACAGGAGCATCCCTTTAGGAAACTCACCAGACTTCATCTGCCTCAGTCAGGTGGTGTACAGACGTGAAGGGCTTGGCACTCTGGGTTCAGGAGCATGGTGCCATGTTCAGTGGATTAACGTTACATGGTTTAAGGGTTGTAGGTACTGATTTCGGAGCTAGGGGAAGGGCATGGGATTCCCCTAGGACAACTCCTTGAATCTGTGGGATGATGTGTAGTGGTGGTGACACCTGCAACCGTTGCTAGTCACAGGGTCAGGCAGTAGACGAGTATTGGCTGACCACACAGCAGGAGGAGGGACAGGGTGGGTGGATGGCAAAGGGGGGGGAAGGGACCCATGCCCGGAAGCTTGGTGCTGGAGGCCCTGTGAGCCTGTCTATCTGAATTGCCTCTGAAAGCATGGTCCTCTCTCTCTGTCTGGAACCAGATGGAAAACAGGCCCGGCCCCTACCTCCAGCCAGCCTGGGAGCACGGAGTCTGCATAGCACAGTTCATGCTACTTGGTTGGGTTCCCTAATGAGGTATAGAACAGGGCTCGCAGCAGCCATGACCAGGTGTGTTCCCATGACGTGGAGCCTTCCATTCCTGCGGCTAGAAATAGCTTGGACTATAAGGCCCATCGTTTTATGGGAAATAGATGGGGAAACAGTGGAAACAGTGTCAGACTTTATTTTTTGGNATTAAACAATTGCCTCCATGATGCTGATGGAAATTATTATGATTGGATGTTTGCATATATTGCAAAATGATCACCTAAATAAGTCTAGTTACATTCATCACCATCAGTTCAGTTCAGTTCAGTCGCTCAGTCATGTTCAACCCTTTGCGACCCCATGAATCTCAGCACGCCAGGCCTCCCAGTCCATCACCATCTCGCGGAGTTCACTTGAGTTCTCGCGGTCAGAATTATGACCAACCTAGATAGCATATTGAAAAGCAGAGATGTTACTTTGTCATCAAAGGTCCATCTAGTCAAGGCTATGGTTTTTCCAGTGGTCACGTATGGATGCGAGAGTTGGACTGTGAAGAAGGCTGAGCGCCAAAGAATTGATGCGTTTGAACTGTGGTGTTGGAGAAGACTCTTGAGAGTCCCTTGGACTGCAAGGAGATCCAACCAGTCCATTCATCACCATAGGTAGTTACAAAAATGTTTTTCTTGTGATGAAAACTTCTAAAATCTACTATCTTACAACTTTCAAGTATATAAATCGTATTATTAATCACAGTCACTACTCTGTAATATGCCCCCTTGACTTATGTATTTTATAACTGAAAGTTCATCACTCTTGACCCCCTTAGCCCATTGTGCCCGCCCTCCACCCACTTCCCCTGCCTCTGAGAACCACCAATCTATTCTCTGTATCAACGAACTCAGTTTTTGTTCTAATATTTGTTTTAGGTTACATATATAAGTGAGATTATATGGTATTTGGCTTTCTCCCTGACTTATTTTACTTATCGTATGCCCTCAAGGTCCTTGCATGTTGATGCCAATGGCAAAATTTCCTTCCCCCATTATATATACAGTTTATTCATTGAGGGCTGCTTAGCTTGCTTCCACATGTTGGCTATTGTAAATAATGCTGCAATGAACAAGGGGGTACATATATCTTTTTTGAGTTAGTGTTTTTGTTCTTTTGGATAAATACTCAAAAGTGGAATTGCTGGACCATTTGGTAATACTATATTTTTGAAGGAGAACCCTCCATATTGTTTTTCATAGTGGCTATACCAATTTGCATTCGGAGAAGGCGATGGCATCCCACTCCAGTACTCTTGCCTGGAAAATCCCATGGACGGAGGAGCCTGGTAGGCTGCAGTCTATGGGATCACTAAGAGTCGGACACGACTGAGCAACTTCAGTTTCACTTTTCACTTTCCTGCATTGGAGAAGGAAATGGCAACCCACTCCAGTGTTCTTGCCTGGAGAATCCCAGGGACAGGGAAGCCTGATGGGCTGCTGTCTATGGGTTTGCACAGAGTCGGACATGACTGAAGTGACTCAGCAGCAGTAGCAGCATACCAATTTGCATTACCACCAACAGTGCACAAAGGTTCTTTTTTCTCCCCATCCTTGTCAACACTTGTCATTTCTTTTTTTGTTGTTGTTGTATAATATTCTAATAGGTGCAAGATGGTATCTTATTGTGGTTTGTTTGTATTTCCCTAATCATTAGTGATATTGAACACCTTTCAATGTACCTATTGGCCATCTGTATGTCTTCTTTGGAAAAAGTATTCAGATCCTCTGCCCACTTAAAAATTGGTCTCTCTCTCTCTCTCTTTTTTTTTTTTTTGCTATTGAGTTGTATGAGTTCTTCATATATTTTGGATACTAACCTCTTATAAGACTTCCAAATATCTTCTCCTGTTTGATAGGTTGCCTTTTCATTTTGTTGATGGTTTCCTTTGCTGTGCAGACTCTTTTCAGTTTTATTATTAAATGCATCATAATGACATTGATTATTCACTATTTTCTGACAGGTCATGAAAATTTTACTTACCTCAAGAGTTAAATTCTAGATTAAGTACAAAATTGATCATAATTAACTTACATTTTAAAAATATAGAGTGCCCAAAGCATGAAATATAATATTCAACACTGTAAGTAGATATAATAGGTGTTAAAAAAGACAACCAGTCAAAAAGGTGAAGTCCAGATTACTGCTCTAGACATTACGCATAAATAAACACTAGATAAGTCGCTTAGCCTGGCAGGAGATAATTATTTTTACAAACGTCTTTATTGCAGGTTTTCCCCATAATTATTTTAGGCCTAAATTGTTCACATGCTGCCAATGTAGAATTGTAATTATAATTTTAAAATAAAGGGAATCCTTAAAACATAAACTGCTACCATTTTTAGAGTTAGAAGTTCTTCAAATNCTGGCAGGAGATAATTATTTTTACAAACGTCTTTATTGCAGGTTTTCCCCATAATTATTTTAGGCCTAAATTGTTCACATGCTGCCAATGTAGAATTGTAATTATAATTTTAAAATAAAGGGAATCCTTAAAACATAAACTGCTACCATTTTTAGAGTTAGAAGTTCTTCAAATAAAACAGTTCTGGAGAAGATCTAAGTGTTTCAATTCAGTGCTCCCAGTGAGAATTTAAGAATTTGGTTAACTGTTGCCCAAAGTCAATACTTCAGATTCTAAAATGTCAGTCTATATATTTTGAATATGTTTAAGTATATTCAACAATATAAGCAACCCTTCTCAACTATAAAGTTATTCTAGTGAATCAAATGTTTATCTTCTCTGTATAATTGAAAATAGGAAAAATCATCATATGGTTGTAATATTAAACATAATGCATTTTTAGGTTAAAGTATAAAGCATTTCTCCATTTTGTTATTTCTTTTACAGAAAGAATGAATGGAAAAAAAACAGAGAGTAAAATTTAATGCTCTTAAAATAAGGTAATAAAAGAGCATCTCTAAACTATTATCTAGTTCAAAATTATTTTTAGAGTATAATTTTTTAGCATAATTTTATTTTCACACTTGTTCTTAGCTATACGTTTTCCCTTCCAGTCCTGTAACACTGTCAAGATGTTAGAGCTATATTTTTGTTGTTCTGGTGTAGCTGTGAATACTGTATTGTATGTTGCCTTACAGGAAAGCTTACAGAGCCTTTCATTATAGGAGAGGGCCAATATAGCATCCTTCTGGTAACTGGAAGTTATGAAGTTTCTACTGAGTCATAGTGGAGACTAGTTCTACCCTGTATGCTGACTGAAAGCTTTCATTCTCACAGAAAAGGTCATGGAAGAGGGAACAGACACACACACACACACACACATTTGGACACAACACTGGCATTATACAAAACAATACAATGACCCAAATGTCAAGGATTCAGAGATACATCAGGTTAAAAGAGCAGACACTGCTAGGTTGAAGTCAGAGAGATAAGCGAACAAACTCCATTTTTCCCTACTTATTTTGTGGCTGCAGTCAGTACTTAAACTATAGGACCCTCATGGTGAAATAGGAACAATCTTATGTCATAGAAAATTAAGACCTGCCAGTAAGATTCTGCATCAGCACAGTGCTCGACACATAACATAGAAAATGCTGCTCTCAAGTACATAATATCTGGAGGCCAGTGGTCAAGCCTGAAGCCTGAGGGTTGTCCCCAGTTGTGGACACGATATGAAGAGTCGTGTGTCCAGCTGCCCAGAGGTAAGGCTCACTCCGCTTGAGCTCTGCCTCCAAAAGCAGGGGCCCTGCTCTGGGCCCCTCACAGCTGAAGAAGTAGCTGTGTTGGCAGCAGCTGTATACTTACTAGTTATTGCTCTTCTGCCAGTTTAGTATTGTTCATTCGCCTTCAGAGTCTTCAGAGATCTCTGGTTTCTTATCCCCAGCAAGGATCCTTTCATTCTTCTACTATCTGAGAAAGCAATATCTTTGTGGCCACAAGACAATGTCAGGGGCTCTGAAAAATCAAGGGAGGAATATCTTCTATCCAGGTATGGTACCTTTTTTTCCCTTAAGAATAATGTAAAGAACCTGCTAGGTGACCAGCAGCATTGACAGTTGATCCTTAAACAACATGGGCTTTTGAAAATCCACGTATAACTTATAGCTGGCCCTCCATACAGGTGGATCTTCAGCATGTGTGGATTCAATCAACCACAGATCGTGTAGCACCATAGTATTTACTTTCGAACAAATTTGCATATAAGTGGGTCCATGCAGGTCCATCCCCATGCTGTTCAAGTGCTAGCTATACATGGGTAGGGGGCTCTCATTTCTCAAAAGAGGTGCTTCTCGGTCACTTTCTCTACCATTTTTTCAAATAAAGACTAATCTCAGTGCCTATGGTGTAGAACAGCAGTCCCCCACCTATTTGGCACCAGGAATCGGTTTCATGGAAGACGATTTTTCCACAGACAGGGTGGGGGGGGGTGGTTTGGGGATGATTCAAGCATGTTACTTTTATTTTGCTTTCATTTATTATACTTTATTTCAAGGGCTTCCCTTGTGGTTCAGCTGGTAAAGAATCCAGCTGCAATGCAGGAGACCTGGGTTCGATCCCTGGGTTGGGAAGATCTCTTGGAGAAGGAAAAGGCTACTCACTCTGGTATTCTGGCCAGGAGAATTCCATGGACTGTATAGACCATGGGGTTGCAAAGAGTTGGACATGACTGAGCAACTTTCACTTTCACTTTCTTTTTTCTATTATTACTACATGAGCTCCACCTTGGATCACCAGGCATTAGACCTTGGAGGTTGGGGACCCTTGGTGATAGAAGTTTCAATCCAAGGACAGATGACAAATATAAGTACACAAGAATCAGAGCAGGTAACAATTCAAAAGAAGAAAATGACCTAGGCTTTAATTAGAAGCCCCAGTGGCTCTAGAGGTAAGGAACCTGTCTGCCAATGCAGGAGACACAGGAGACATGGGTTTGATCCCTGGGTAGGGAAGATCCCCTAGAGAAGGAAATCACAATCCACTCCAGTGTTCTCGCCTGGGAAATTCCACGGACAGAAAAGCCTGGCTGGCCACAGACCATGGGATTGGAGCCCCATGGAGTCTAGAGCCTGCCAGGCTACAGTCCAAAGCTGGCTACAGTCCAGCTTTAATTACCTGGCCCAGGTGGTTCATTCCCATCTACTGGGGTTCTCTAAAGTTTAACTTATTTATGATTATCTGTCATTGTTTCATCCCTGACAAAGTACAACCTGAGTAGTAGTGAATCAAGCAGTAGGACAGGATATCAATTAGTAACCATTTATTGAGCACAGTCGTTGAATGCAGATTCCTGAGTTCAAATCCAAGCTCTGGTACTTACCAGACACTGTGTCTGGGCTGGTTATTGAAACAGTGACTCAGTCTCAATCTCTGACTCAGTTCTATCATCTGTAAAATGGGAAGAATTGCCCTTGGCTCATAGGGTAATCATGCGGATTGAGTTAACTTGTGTAACTGCATAGAGCACGCATAAACATAGCAGGAACTGCCTGTCTCGCTGGCAAATCACATAGAATAAATAAATCTACCATAGCTTGGCACTGTGGTAGGATCAGAATCCAAGAATAGAAAACGTTCCCCTTTAATGTATCTTCCCGACTCAGGGATCGAACCCAGATCTCCCGCACTGTGGGCATACGCTTTATCCTCTGAGCGACCAGGGAAGCCCAGAGTTTTGATTAGTCAGTCATAGACCTTGGAAGACTCTAAAGAGATAGTTGTGTTTTTCTGGCCTTATTCTTTCATTTGGGGAAGAAATTATTTCCCCCACTTTATAGATGAAGCAATCAGGAATATTCAGGAAGTTTAAATTACTTATCAAAAGTGAAAAAAGTAAAAAAGAACTCAATGAGAAGAGAGAACTAGAAACAGGAAGGAGTTGTCTTAAACCTGTAGTGAAACAGGCCTTTTTGGAAGAGGCAATTCATAGCTCCTGCTGAAAGTGATTAGAATTCTGATAAAATTTCAACAGTTTTCTAAGACACTTTGATAATCTTTCAAGATCCTTTCTGGGAATATAGGGTTGCCCACTCAGCTGACTATCAGTTTTGGAACTTACTTACATTTTAGTCCATTTTGCTAATTCACTTCAGTTGTGTCTGACTCTGTGCAACCCCATAGACGGCAGCCCACCAGGCTCTCCCATCCATGGGATTCTCCAGGCAAGAACACTGGAGTGGGTTGCCATTTCCTTCTCCAATGTATGAAAGTGAAAAGTGAAAAGTGAAAGTGAGGTCGCTCAGTCCTGTCCGACTCTTGGCGACCCCATGGACTGCAGCCTACCAGGCTCCTCTGTCCATGGGATTTTCCAGGCAAGAGTACTGGAGTGGGCTACCATTGCCTTCTCTGTTTAATCCATTTTGAGACTAATCTAATCATCTTTAACCAGACATTTCTTTATGGTTATTGCCTTCCTTTNAAAAGTGAAAAGTGAAAGTGAGGTCGCTCAGTCCTGTCCGACTCTTGGCGACCCCATGGACTGCAGCCTACCAGGCTCCTCTGTCCATGGGATTTTCCAGGCAAGAGTACTGGAGTGGGGTGCCATTGCCTTCTCTGTTTAATCCATTTTGAGACTAATCTAATCATCTTTAACCAGACATTTCTTTATGGTTATTGCCTTCCTTTTTTCCTACAAAATGCTTTTACCAGCAGGGGGCATCTTTGAGTGAGGCTTATACAGTGTCAGTCACTCAGTGCTGTCCAAATCTGCATCACCATGGGCTGTAGCCTGCCAGGCTCCTCCCTCCATGGGATTCTCCAGGCAAGAACACTGGAGAAGGTTGCCATTTCCTTCTCCAGGGGATCTTCTCGACCAGGAATCAAATCTAGGCCTCCTGTATTGACAAGAAGATTCTTTACCATCTAAACCATCAGGGAAGCCCAGCAACTTCTCATTTACCAGCATATTTGAAATGAAACTGTAATATGGGCACAAAATTATTTTATTGGAGAAGTTGTCTTTAAATATATATGTATTTTCTGACTTAATACAGCATTCCTTTCTATATTAATGATTCTTACTCCTTGCTGCTTATTAATCCTAAAACTCATGGATCCATTGAATTGGAAGAAATATTAAGGATCAGCTTGACCAGATTTCTTCATTGAAAGCGTAAGCATCTTCTCAGCTGCAGGCATGGAGATGCAAAGAGATCTTTAACCAAGTGTAAGTATCTTGAATAAGTCATTGTTTATCTTTTATATGTGCAAACTTTTTTCTATTTTCGT